>CM060312.1:43851126-43933626 GCA_030674185.1 Monoplex corrugatus | reverse complement strand
GACAAAGGCCAGTTGGCTGAAAATCTGCGCCTGTCTTGTCTTGTTGTATCAAATACGCGTTCTTATTCTTCTTTCGTGTTTTATCTGGTTCCTGTCAAGACTATTGTAACGAGAAAAGAGCTGGCAGTTATACGAACTGGCGGCTGGGAGGGCTGTCCAAAAGAGAGATGAAGGCCCACAGAAAGGCAAGACAGGGCTCATCCATTCTCTCTTCGTTCGGTGGCTGAGCTGGATCTGGTTGGTACGCGTTGTGTAGCTATGTCATAGAGCATAGAAGGAAAGGGAGTGCAATGGCGGCGTTTCAGGCGACACCATCTTACCACTGCGTTCTGCCAAGGCAGGCTCTCTTACACCGCCGTGTTTACACTATATATCACCATCTTACCACTGCGTTTTGCCCAGGCAGGCTCTCTTAAGGCCTACGCAGAGTGGGTTCGGCTATTCGGTTTTCATAGATGCTGAGCCGTACACGAGCCGAGAGCAAGACGTGAACTGCACGTCTTGCATTCGGTTCGCGTACGGCTCGTGAATAAAATTGTGGCGGGAAATCTAGAGATCTGGGCCGGAACTCGTTAAAAAGCATCAAGATTTATTCATTGACTAGAGATCTGGGTCAGAGAAAATGGAGAAACTTCAGCTTTTATTGCTGTTGTGGTTGAAAAGAAGAAATTCTAGACCTAATAGGCGTTATTGGGTACATCCCATATTCCAAGAAAGGCCAACATTTGGTGAATACCATCACCTCATTGAAGGCATTCTCCAAGATGAGGAAAAGTGTTTATTGTACATAAGAATGAAACCAAACACATTCCAAACACTCCTGGAGATAATTGGGCCTCAAATTGAAAAAAGGACAACCAATTTCAGGAAGCCGCTGTCGGCAAGAGAACGCCTCGTCATCACGCTAAGGTATGTGAAAATGCTTTTTAATCATTAAATTAAGTAACTTAATGCTTCTGGGAGTGTGGCTTCATTCTGCATTATTTACAACCGTTTTCTTCTGCAATACAAGACAATATTCACAAATGACATACACAGTTATTCTTCATGTAAACTTTTAATATTCATAAAAAGAATACTAGCAAATACTAAATGGTTTCTAATAGTGCATTGGTCATTAGATGAACGTATGAATAAATGGGATAAACTTAATCCAGTTGTTAACAAAGTATTATTAGTAATAATCTTTCTTTTCTTGTCTCACTTCTCCTGGTGAGATATCATTTCAACTTTAATGAAAATAATCAGTTTTAAGACTAGTTAATTAGATTTATTGATGGTACGTTTGATATTGGTCATCATAATGTGGCTGTTGTGGTTGGTAATTGGGTGTAGATATATATGTTCCTGTGGTTGTTGCCTGACCCCGTCTCAAATACCGTAGTAGCAGCATCTGCATTTCTGCCTGAAATTCCAATTTGGATAAGGGGTCGAGCATTTTTAGTTTTGGTGCCAGACTTTGAAGAAATAACTGATCTTCGTCTTTGGTCTCTTCTTTTGGTTTAATAGACTGTATGGCACTTAGAATGTCACTGTCTAGTGAATGTTCCTGTCGTTCCTGGGGAAATCTTTTCCTTTTTCTGGCTTGACTAGTGCTGGCTTGACTACTGCTGGCTTGGCTAGTGCTGGCTTGACTACTGCTGGCTTGGCTAGTGCTGGCTTGACTACTGCTGGCTTGGCTAGTGCTGGCTTGACTAGTGCTGGCCTGTGAAATAGTCCCTGTACTAGGTTGTGAGCTTTCATCGATTTCTGTGGCAACAGCCAATGATTCGTGTGTTGAAAAGCTTCCTTCTGACAACTGCTCTTCCTCATCAGAAGCATCTGATAAATTAGAACAGGTCTTCCTGTCGATGATATGTGGGAGAAGAAATTTCATTGAGTCATACAGGTACCACTTTCTCTTTATTCCTCCAGCGGATCCTGATGTAGTGGTTGTCAGTTGCTTGTGCACCTTTTGGAAATAGTCCCTCAGCGCCGTCCACTTCTTTTTTGCAGACGCATCTGTGAAAAGAGAAAGAAGGAGAGAACTGAATAAAAAGAATGAAATAATGAGAGAAAAAATAAGAGAGAAAGAGAGAAAGAAAGAATGAAAAGAATGAATGAAAGAAAGAAAGAAAGAAAGAAAGAAAGGAAGAAAGGAAAGAGAGCTAACAAACTTTTTATCGGTGCTTCTTTATTTATTTTTTTTGTTCCATCCAGATTTCTGGCTTCGGGAGAGAACCACCCATCCCTGTCTTTCCATTTTCGGGCGGGCGTTTCAACCATACGAGCGATCACAATCGAAACTTGTTCAGTCCTCTGGAATATTCTGCAACCCCAGGTGATGCCAAAACCTGAACAGGAACAGTGGCTGAAGATTGCGCATGATTTCTACAGCAGATTTCAGTTCCCTTTGTGTTTGGGCGCGATTGATGGAAAACACATTCGTGTAAGAAAACCGAAAAAATCAGGGTCCAAATATTACAACTACAAACACTTTTTTTCTATTGTGCTCCTTGCCGTTACAGATGCAAATGGAAAGTTTGTGATCGTTGATGTTGGTTCGTGTGGAGGCAACAGTGATGGTGGAGTATTTAGTCGTGCATCACTGGGGAAAAAACTGTTATCAAACAAGTTGGACATCCCTCCAAGCAGTCTCATTCCTGGCACAGACATCGAGCTGCTATACATGTTTGTAGCGGATGAAGCTTTTCCTTTAAGGGAGAACATTATGAAGCCGTTCCCACACCGCCAGCTTTCTGTCGAAAAAGAAACATTTAACTACAGACTGTCACGGGCAAGGAACTCTGTGGAATGCTCGTTTGGAAGACTGTCCCAAATGTGGAGGATTCTCATGCGCCAGATTGATGAGGAACCAACAGCAGCAACAAACATTGTGAAGGCAATTACGGTATTGCACAACTTAATCATCACCCATGAGCCACATCGACTCGTCGTTGATGACATTGACACACCAGAAGAACCCAGGCCTCGTCGGCAAACCTACCGAAACATCCAAGCTCAAGATCATGGATGCAGAGCCACAAAAAACGGCATTCAGATTCGAGAAAGATTGACGAACTATTTCAATACTGTGGGTGCAGTTTCGTGGCAAAATGATTACTTGTAATGTAGCCTAGTCCACATGAACATTTTAATTGGTCACACCTATACAGTATAGAGAGAGAGAGAAAGAGAGAGAGAGAAAGAGAGACAGAGACGAGAGAGAGAGGAGAGAGAGAGAAGGGAGAGAGACGAGAGAGAGAGAGAGAGGAGAGAGAGAGAGAGAGGAGAGAGAGAGAGAGGAGAGAGAGACGAGAGGAGAGAGAGAGAAGAGAGAGATGATTAAATAAATGTACCTACCATCCATACCCAGCTCGACTCCAATTTCTTTCCATTGTTTTATTACGAAATTTCTGTTTGAATAGTTGTCTGAAGTCTTGTCGTACAAGTCAGGTCTTTTTTGGACAGCGGTGATGATCCTTTCTGCTTCCATTTTGAGAAAAAAAGAGTGACAAAAAATACACGCTACACACACAACACACATCAAAAAGCCCGCGTAGCACGCTCAGCACGTAGTGACGAGAGGTCGCCGAGTGAAATTAAGTGCAGCGCTTAGATGCCAGTCGGCACAGAAAGTTGCCGAATGGTAGCCGATCGCGAGCCGAACACGAGCCGTGTTCACTCTGCCTGTGCTATTGGATGAAAGAGGTTTTTTAATTTCCACGGCTACCAGTCGGCAAGGTCATCAAGGACAAAGCCGATTACGTGCCGATCGCGAGCCGAAAACGAACCCACTCTGCGTAGGCCTTTACACCGCCGTGTTTACACTATATATCACCATCTTACCACTGCGTTCTGCCCAGGCAGGCTCTCTTACGCCGCCGTATTTACACTATATATCACCATCTTACCACTGCGTTCTGCCCAGGCAGGCTCTCTTACGCCGCCGTGTTTACACTATATATATCACCATCCTACCACTGCGTTCTGCCCAGGCAGGCTCTCTTACACCGCCGTGTTTACACTATATATCACCATCTTACCACTGCGTTCTGCCCAGGCAGGCTCTCTTACACCGCCGTGTTTACACTATATATCACCATCTTACCACTGCGTTCTGCCCAGGCAGGCTCTCTTACGCCGCCGTGTTTACACTATCACTTATGTAGCACCATACGCAGAACTAGTGACTGATCGCTAACAGATACCATCAGATGAAAAAGATACTGACATCCTAGCACAAAAACATCAGTCATTTAAATGATAACTTATGAGTCAGCTTGTATTATAAATACTTACAGAAAATGCGTTTTACTTATCAGTTTGTACTGGTAAGAAGCAAGTCCGCTCGTGTGTAGCCTACAGTCTCTTAATTAAACCACTCCCTTATGATCAGATCAGATCAGGTCAGATCAGATCACAGCAAGAGAGAGAGGGGGGGGGGGAGAGAGAGAGAAAGAGAAAGAGAGACAGACAGACAGAGAGAGAGAGCATACACACACCAAAAACAGACACATCATGCGCACGCGCACACACCACTACCACCACTGACACCTCTATCACCACACCACATCTAATACACCGTCTAATATCACTTATAGTGAAAAGACGTTAAATCAAAGAACGAACGAACCACATCACGGAAGAAAGTGTGAATCAGTGATGATTTATTACATTGGAATTAGCAAGATTGTGTTTAGTCTCTTCACCAGAGATGAAATACAGTCCATATGTGTGAAAGAGCGGTAGGATTGGATGCGTTCTCTCTCTCTCTATCTCTAAGTGTGTGTGTGTGTGCATGTGTGTGTGTGTGTGTGTGTGTGTGTGTGTGTGTGTGTGTGTGTGTGTGTGTGTGTGTGTGTGTGTGTGTGTGTGTGTGTTCGTGTGTGTATTACACCAATTTCCAAATTTCACAATTTTAAAATACCTCCAGTTTCACGTTTTATGGACGAATTTTACAGCAGGGATCTCTCTCTCTACATGTCTCTCTCTCTCTCTCTGCCTCTCTGTCTCTCTTTCTTTCTGTCTCTCTGTCTCTCTCTGTCTCTCTGTCTCTCAATCTCTCTCTCTGTCTCTCTCTCTCTGTGTCTCGCTCTCTGTCTCTCTCTCTGTCTCTGTCTCTCTGTTTCTCTCTCTCTGTTTCTCTCTGTGTCTGTGTCCCTGTCTGTCTGTCTCTCTCTCTCTCTCACTCTCTCTCTGTCTGTCTCTGTCTCTGTCTCTGTCTGTCTCTCTGTCTGTCTGTCTGTCTGTCTGTCTCTCTTTCTCTCTCTCTCTCTCTCTCTCTCTCTCTCTCTCTCTCTCTTTCTCTTGGGAGAGAAACTCTGCCATGAGGCGAAAGGTCACGCTTTGAAACGTTTACTTATGAACGTTGCTTCTGCCGGCTAGACATAACGTGGAGGGCCGATATTTTGCATGAGACATTATAAAGTACCATGCCTTCAGCACAGCTTACGTTCAGATCTGTATGTGGCACCTTCCATGCAGTATTCATTTACTTCACGTCGAAGCGGGCCATATTGAAGGCGGACATGAAATTCACCTCATTGAAACCACGTATCAGGCTAGATGGTGTGCACCTGACACTGATGTTCGGAGGGGGGGGGGGGGGCTTTTTGTTACAATGTGGTGTCGTGGAGCAGAACCCCGAGCCTCCATCATCAAACCAGAGCAGGTTGACCCGTGTTGGAAGAAGAACTTTTGTTGCTGCTCTACGGAGAACGACCTTATCTGAGCTGATGGGCATGTTGACCTCACTGACCGCCAACGTTAACGAATTGAAATCCAATGTGGACTCATTAAATAGCAACATGAACAGTTAGTTTAATAACTTAGAACAAATCTGCCCAAGAAATTTGGGAACAATACTCCGCGCTGCGAGGAGGAGTAAACGATTTGAGGGAGGAGGTAGGGGTTTTGAGAAAGGAAAATCAAGAGCTGATGGAAAGAAATTCTGACTTGTTGGGTAAAATTGAGACGACCTTGAATGCAGGTCAAAGCGCAGCAGTTTAATCTTTTATGGAGTAAATAAAAATCAAAATGAAACGAATGATCAATGTGAGGGAAAAGTAAATGACATTCTCACAAACTAGAAACAGCAAGTGATACTGAATTTGAACGTGTTCATAGATTGAATGCGAAAACTGACTCCCCCATTAATGCTTACTGTTGTTTTCTAAGGATACGGTCAAAATTCTCAAATCTAAAAAAAAGCTGCCAGGGACCAACATCTTTATATGAGGAGATTTCTCTTAAAGACCATCTTATTATTGATGGAAAGAAGTTTTTCCTTGATGAACAGGAAATTTGAAAGAATCCGGCAAATGATGTAACGGCCGCCCTGACTTTGTGCATAGTTTTTCCCTCGGCAGATTTTAGGCCGGGAGCCAGAATTGTCCAGTGCCGGTTGCACATTCGCCTGTCAACGATGTTGGTGCACGCATGAATGCTGCTACGATAGTGAAGCAGCCACATGCAAGACAAGCTATGTATAAAAAACATCCCTTCTCTTAATTGCTATGGAATATCAACGGTCTGTCATGTAAACCTGACGATAAAGATTTTGTCTCGTATGTACGGGGTTTGACTTTGTATCTTACATGAATGAATATTACACTGCTGTATTTACAGGGTTTAAACGTTTCTGTCAGCCTGCTGTCAAATTGTTAAAACAAGGGAGACGATCAGGACGGGTAGTATGTTTGATAAAGAATGAATTTCTTCCTTTCGTGAAAAATTTGGAACTGAATTATACCAATTTCTCTTTGTTTGTCATTGAAAGCAACTTTTTGGACTAGAAAAAGATATTTTACATGTTTGTTCATATATTCAGCCGAAAGGTTCTACATTTTAAACTCACTTTGGCTATCAAAATGGAATCAGTGTGCTTGAGGAACTGTTTGATGAACATTTTACCAGAAAAAAAAGATGTTTATGTTATTCTTAATGGTGACTTCCGATATTCTCAAGATTACACTGTAAACAATGTTGTTTTTTATGTACGCAGCAAAAGTCAGTTCATCATCATCAGGTGCCTTGCGCATGGCGTTGGCGATCAGGGACTTCCATCTGTTTGGAACTGAATTATACCAATTTCTCTTTGTTTGTCATTGAAATCAACTTTTTGGACTAGAAAAAGATATTTTACATGTTTGTTCATATATTCAGCCGGAAGGTTCTACATTTTAAACTCACTTTGGCTATCATAATGGAATCAGTGTGCTTGAGGAACTGTTTGATGGACATTTTACCAGAAAAAAAAGATGTTTATGTTATTCTTAATGGTGACTTCCGATATTCTCAAGATTACACTGTAAACAATGTTGTTTTTTATGTACGCAGCAAAAGTCAGTTCATCATCATCAGGTGCCTTGCGCATGGCGTTGGCGATCAGGGACTTCCATCTGTTTGGAACTGAATTATACCAATTTCTCTTTGTTTGTCATTGAAATCAACTTTTTGGACTAGAAAAAGATATTTTACATGTTTGTTCATATATTCAGCCGGAAGGTTCTACATTTTAAACTCACTTTGGCTATCAAAATGGAATCAGTGTGCTTGAGGAACTGTTTGATGGACATTTTACCATCATTACAATTTTTACTATCTCTTGTTGCCTCAAGCATCTCTTCCACCCTCCTTGTCTTCAGCCATTCTGCAAGTCCGTCTAATATCTTCTCCCTGGGTCTACCTGGTGCTTTCTTTCCCTCCAGCTTTCCCATTGTGACCAGATGCCCCAGTTCCCCTTTCCTCACAAAATGGCCTGTGAATGTTGCCTATCTTTTCCTAATCTTCCTTATGAATGATCTTCTTGCGTCTGCCTCCATCAAGACTGTCTCGTTTGTTTTCTTTGCTTTCCATGGAACTCTCAACATTCTCCTTAGAAACCACATCTCGGCTGCCTCAATCTTGTTCTGGCTTTGCTTGTTGACTGTCCACGCCTCACAACCATACAACAGGATTTGTTCTATATAACTTGCAAGAACTCTCTTCCTGATGTTAATTGATAGGCATTTGTTGGTAAGAATGCTTTTCATCTTCTTGAATGCTATTTTGGCTTGGCCGATTCTGCTGGCTATTTCTGATGTGCATCTACCGTCTGGTGAAATGGTTGTTCCCAGGTATTTAAACTTATCAACCTGTCTCAAGGTTGTGCCGTTTGCTGTTATTTTGCATGAGGGGATTTCATGTTTTTTTCTGATCACCATGACTTCAGTCTTCCCACTGTTTAGTTCCAACCCCTTACCTTTGTTTCCTATTTCTAGTATATTCACAAGGTTTTGTAGGTCCCTTTCATTTTCTGCAATTAGCACGGTGTCATCTGCGTATCGAATGTTGTTTATCATTTTTCCTCCAAACTTTAATGCAGGGTCTTCCTCTACGTTTCTCATGATGTTTTCGCTGTAAAGTGAAAACAGATCTGGTGACAAAACACAACCCTGTCTGACACTTCTTTTGATATTTTGGAAAGAGCTTATTTCGTTTTCTGTTCTCATTGCGGCTGTTTGTTCCCAATACATATTTCTGATTATTCGTACATCTTTTCCATCAATATTGAGTCTTTCTAGTTGGTTGATCAATTCTTCAAGTCTTACCTGATCGAAAGCCTTGGTATAATCAACAAAGCATAAATACAAATCCTTATTCATCTCAATTGACCTCTCTATGATAGTTCCTAGGATGTATATGGCATTAATAGTTCCTTTCCCTTCCACAAATCCACACTGTTCTTCTGCTATTTCTCTTTTGATTCTATTCCTTGTCCTCATAATGATTATTCTTAATACGATTTTTGTTACATGACTCATCAAACTGATTGTGCGATGGAGTTCGCATTCTATAGCACCTGTCTTCTCTGGAAAATTGATTTTGACATATCTTTGGGCATTTTTCCAGTGTCGTAAATTTCATTTAGGAGGACTCTTATTTTTTCAATACCAAATTCTTCCAGGGCTTCAATCATCTCTGTAGTAATGTTGTCTGGTCCTGGGGCTTTTCCTGGTTTCATCTTTTTCAGTGCTGCTCTAATTTCATCTTTCATTATGGGTGGTCCTTCAACGTTCTTTCTCATAATGTGTTCTTCGTTTCTGTCATCTTCGAAAAGGTCTTTAATGTACCCTCCCCATTAGTCTAAGATTTTGTCTTTTTCCGTGATAAGCGTGCCAACTTTCGATTTTAAGCAACCAATTGATGTGCATGTATTTTTCCTGTGGACAATTTCTTAAATTCGTCTGTACATACCCTGAGTATCCGTTTTGTGTCGATCTTCTATTTCTTTGCATTTTGTGTTCAGCCAATCTTCCTTAGGTTCATTGCACCTATTCCTGATTTCTTTGTTTATCTTCCTGTATATCTCTCGTTTCTCTTTGCCTTCCTCCGTTCGTCCATCAAGCCAAAAATTTCTTTTGTCATCCAGTTCTTTTTTGCTTTTCTATCTACTTCAGGGATTTCTTCACAAGCTTCATTTATCGAATTTCTCAACTTTGTCCATTGTTCCTCACTGTCACCAACATCTTCCAGAGCACTGAATTTGTTTTGAACATGTACATTAAATTTTTTACGTATCACTTCATCTGTCTTTAAGAGTCCAAGATTTAGTTTGATGTTGCTTTTGGTCTGTTTCCTTTTCCTTAATTTCAGCCTAAACCTTCCCACTACAGGATTGTGGTCACTGTTGCAGTCTGCGCCTGGTAGTGTTTTTGCTGACAGTAAAGAATTTCTAAATCTTTTATTAATCAGGATGTAGTCAATCTGATTTTTGGTATTATCTCTTGGACTCATCCAAGTCCATTTTCTTCTATTAGGCTGCTCGAACGAGGTGTTTTCTACTATAAAATTCATCTGTGCCCATTCTACAAGTTTCCCTCCCCTTTCATTTTATGTACCAAGGCCATGAGGTCCAACTATATCCTCCACCCTATCCTGTCCCACTTTAGCATTAAAATCTCCCATTATGACTGTAACGTCTTGTGATTTACATTGAGCCTTGGCCATCTCTAATTCTTCGTAGAAGTTGTCAATGTCTTCCTAAGTACTTGCGGATATTGGTGCATACACCTGAATGATGTTGATATCAAATGGTCTGCCTCCCAGTTTGACTAGCAAAACTCTGTCGGACACAGCCCAGTATCCCTTAACTGCTTTTGATTTGTCCCTGTCCATTACGATGCCTACTCCTCTTTCATGTGAGTTTCCACCAGAGTATATCACTGTATACTCTCCGGATGTTATCACGCCTGCCCCCTTCCATATCACTTCCCCTAGTCCTAAAATACTAATGTCAAGCCTTTCCGTCTCCATTTTGATATTGTCTAACTTACCTTTTTGCAATAATGTTCTGATGTTCCATTTTGCGATTTTGGTATTTTTGAGTTTGTGTTTGGTCGCAGTAGCTTGCTGACGGTCTGGTGTCACCTGTGCCGCATGACGGTCCCTACCAGACGAAGGTGCTCCATAGGAACACATATCTACGTCGTTATCTTCATTTTTCTTCTTTTGAATGTCCGTAATTTTTCTAGGGAGAATACATGGTGATTTCCCGTTGCCTTCCATCGGCCTTTGTCGTTCCCACGACAACCTACAAGGCAGTAGGGTGATTTTTTTTTCAAGGCCACCTCCCTTAGCCTTATTCTCTCCCGAGATGAACCCATAACTTGGGGATCTGGTTCGTGGGCACCAGGGCATATCCACTCGACGGTGGGCCTGCGTACCGCACGTCTTGGGGCCAGACCTCCTCTGAGTCCCTCGAGATTTAGCTTGAGTCCGTGAGGTGCTCAATTACCGCATGTCGCCACGAGGAGGCATAACGTATATAGGGCTTGCTGATGGAGAGGGTATGTACTGACAGGAAGAGACTTACGCATTCTGCTCTTTTTTTCGCATAGCTGTAAGCAGCAGTGCTAGCCAGCGGTGCAGGCTGAAAGTGAGAGGTGACAAGCACGTAGTCACAAGCCGACACACTAGACGCATTACATCTGCCGTTGACACACCAAAAGTCAATCGACATTCAGAAGACTTGTGAATAATTACGGCAAATTGCTATTAAACATGTGCACTGTTTTAGGCTTGTGTATTTTAGATGATGTGCGTAAAGGTGACCTGGAAGTTCACTTTACATATATGTCAGAGGCTGGAAGCAGTGTTGCTGATTATTTCATATTTTCAAATGATCACCTTGCACTGTTATATGATTTTTGCTAGTTATCCATTATTGAACGAATAGAATCTGACCATTTACCTGTGGCAGTTCGTGTTGTTTTTTCATGTGAAAACAAATCTTATACGGAGAAAGGAAAACATGATCAATTCATTGAAATATTTGTCTCGAATAACAAATAGGCACATGCATATAATATGCATTATTCCGAGAAGAATGTTGTAGAAAGATAGTTTATGCTATTAATTTGATAGATGTTGATGTGAACGAGGCACTGAATGCGTTTAATTTTGTATTAGAGAAAGTGCTGAATGCATGAAGAAACGCGTATTTCTGGATGATAAAGGTCTACTTGGGGATTGGTTTGATCATGAATGTGTAATTAGTAAAGGAATGTTAGAAGATTGCTTAGAATATATCGATGCTCCAAGAAAACCGAAGACCAACACAATTATTCTATTGCTAAGCGTGAATATGAAAAATTAGTCAAGAGAAGAAAAAGCAGTCTAATGATACAAAACTGACTAAGCTTGTAAACCCCCTAAAGAGCCAAAAAGAATTTTGGAATGAAATTCATAAAGTTTCTTTCAAAAGAAAACAACCTAGAAGTGACATTATTATTGATAAATGGTTCAAACCGTTTAAAGCCTTGTTAGATGCAGACATGGACAGTACATTAAATGAAGACCTACCAGTTGATAAAGGTTATGATTATATGAACCGTCCAATATCTGTTGAACTTAAGAATGGTAAGACTGCAGGTCCTGATGGAATTATAGGTGAACTCTAAAAATTCATGTGAGCAAGTTGTACAGTTTCTCTTAAAATTGTTGAACACTCTTTTTGATAAGCGTCAATTTCCAAGAAACTGGACTGAGTCTGTTATTTTGCCACTCTATGAAAAAAGATATATCAGTAATCCAAACAACTATAGAAAAATTTCCCCTACCGGTATAAGTAGTAAATTATTCAGCATAATCATTAATAACTGATCGCAGGAGTGGGTACAAGTATATGACATAACAGGCGACCATCAACAATAGACCATCTTTTTACTTTATTAGCTCTGGTACAGGAGCAATTTTGTTGTAATCGTAAATTATGTGTTGCAATCATAGATTTCGAGAAAGCATTCGATTCCATTAATAGACATTTACTTTGGCTTATTTTGCTTAAAAATAGTATTAGAGGAAAGTTGTATCGCTGTATTAGAAATATGTATGACATGGTGAAATCTAAAGTTGGATGTGTTCCCAAATGACTGAATCTATTTGTTGCACAGCGGGAGTAAAACAAGGCGGTGCATGCAGTCCTGTACTTTTCTTTTTTTTTATTTTGTACATTAATCAGCGATTGAAGTAATTTAAAATGGAAGGCATGGTGCACTTCTTACCCGTGACGCTTACGAATTGTTTATACTTTTGCTTGCTGATGATGTTGTCTTGATGTCAGAAACAGTTATTGGATTAATTCATCTTAAAGTAAGGTGACAGTTTTTAGGAAAGGTGGATATTTGGGTGCAAGGGAAAATGGACTTATGATGGCGATGTAATGCCCGTGGTAAATGTTTATAAATATTTGGGAATAATTTTCTCAATACGTTTGAGTTTTGTTGTTGCAAATAAAGACCTTACTAACAGAGCCAAAAATACCTTATTAAGTATAATACGAAGTTTGCATTTTCTTAATAACAATTCTTTTGATATATTTGTTACATTGCTTGATTCTCAGTCTTTTGTACTATCATCATCATCCTCATGTGCCCTGCCACATGGCAGTTGCGATCATGGCCCTCCATATGTATCTATCCTTCGTTGCCGCAAGCACATCTTTCCCCCTCTCTGTCCCTAGCCACCCTGTAAGTCCGTCCAATATTTTCTCCCTTTGTCTACCTGGTGCTCTCTTTCCCTCCAGCTTTCCCGTTTTCACCAGGTGCTCCAATTTCCCTTTCCTCATGAAATGGCCTATAAATGTTGCCTGTCTTTTCCTAACTTTCCTTATGAATGATCTTCTTGTGTCTGCCTCCATAAAGACTGTCTCGTTTGTTTTCTTTGCTTTCCATGGAACTCTCAACATTCTTCTTAGAAACCACACCTCAGCTGCCTCAGTCTTGTTCTGGCTTTGCTTGTTGACTGTCCACCCTCACAACCGTATAATATTATCGGTTCCATATAACAGTCAAGAACTCTTTTTCTGATGTTAATGGATAGGCATTTGTTGATAAGAATGCTTTTCATTTTCTTGAATGCTGTTTTGGCTTGGCCAATTCTGTTGGCTATTTCTGATGTGCATCTGCCGTCTGGTGAGATGACTGTTCCCAGATATTTAAATTTATCAACCTGTCTCAAATTTGTGTTGTTTGCTTTTATTTTGCATGAGGGGATTTCATGTTTTTTACTGATTACCATGACTTCCGTCTTCTTGCTGTTTAACTCTAACCCTTTATTTTTGCTTTCTATTTTTATTACATTCAAAATGTTTTTGTAGGTCCCTTTCATTTTCTGCAATTAGTACGGCGTCATCTGCATAACGAATTATTATATAATACGGCTCTGAATCATGGGGTTTAGATAAAGCTCTTGTCCACTGTTAATCAGTTCACACATTTGCCTTCAAGCAAGGTTTAGGGGTGGATATGCGTACTTCTAACGACTTTGTGTATGGAGAGACAAACAGATATCCGATATATGTAAACTTTGCTGTTAGATGTATCCGCAACTGGTATAGATTAATGCAGATGGAAAATTATAGAATATATCGACTCGCAAAGCATATAATGTGCTATATGATTTAGATGCCGAAGATAAACACATCTGGGTATCGGATGTACGTGCTTGTTTTTTTTGTTTTTGTTTTTAATATGGCTTTGGCCTCGTATGGAGTAATCAAGATCTTGGCAAATTAAATGAATTCGTACGTGAGTTTCGTCGGCGTTTGATTGATTGTGGATGGCAGAAATGGAATGACCACATTCAAAGCAGTGACAAATCTAATATTTACAGAACGTTTTGTAACAGTTGTGAAGTGAAAATATATATAACATCGAATATGGACAGACATTTTAAACATGTGACAACAAGATTTGACATATCAAAAATTAACGCCCATCACTTCAGATACAGATCTCACAGAGAGAGTGGTTTATTGTGTCCATTATGTAAAAATTCAAAAAATGAAGTGCACTTTTTGCTTTGTTGTCCAGCACTATAAAATATTCGAAATAAATGGATTCGACTTAAATATTACAGGCAACCTTCATTTTGTTAAATAACTTCATTGATGTCATCAACTGCGTCTGATGTTGTATATAATCCGTCTTTGTTTTTGTATGAGGCATTTAAGTTTAGAGACAAAGCAACATCATGATGCAGTACACAAGTTAATAATTTATTCTGTCTGTCTGTTTTGATTTTTCTATCAGTGAACATGTTGCATGTATTTTGTGTACAACTTATTTCATAAGGGGCTCTAGCCCAACTTGAATGAATTATCCGAATCAAAATCCGAATCCGGATCTCTCTTTTTCCAAATTATTTTTATAGCTGGTTTGAGAGACGACAATCTGTTAGTGGCAAATTAAACTACATTGCTATTTGAGACGTAGGGGAAGTTTCAACAGTTGGGGGGTAGACATAATGCTACCAATTTTTGAAGAACAGGGACCGGGGCCGTTACACCCTGCCCCCGGTGTACCATTCTCTGATTCGATCTCGTGAACTGGGTTCATCCCATGTTCGCGAGATCTGAGTAGAGATTCACGCAGACAGCATTAGAGCGCTGACGAAGATGGCGAGAACGCCATCGAAAGCTACGGAACTGTGAGTAGCGATTTTTACACTGTTGGGAGACCTTGTTCTTCAAAAATTGGTAGCATTACATTGCTATTGTTGACCCGTATTATGTATTCTCTCTCTGTCTGTCTCTCTCTCTCTGTCTTTCTGTCTCTCTCTCTCTGACTTTCTGTCTGTCTTTCTCTGTCTGTCTTTCTCTGTCTGTCTGTCTGTCTGTCTGTCTCTCTCTTTCTTCTCTCCCCCCCCCCCCCCCCCCATCTGTGGGCAAGGTATGTCTGAAATCGCCTGTTACCAATACAGATATAGAAACTAATGATCCTGAACTGTAAAATGTCCATTTTGAAAACAATTGCAAAAGACGTTAAATGCAGATCGTTATAAGTTGTCCTGTACATACTACTTTTAAGATTGCAACACATGTCATTTATAGGTTTGTTTTTCGTTTTTCTATGAATTCCCAGATCAGTTTCGACTCAGTAGAATTATGGCTATTAGACATAAAAAAAAACCCCAGCACATCTGTTACTTCGTTTGTACAAGGTGTTCAAGATTAGAACTGTTATTGTATCATTAGATACAAGCTATGCTCATAATGATGTGATGTGATTGTCATGATAGCAAATGATAGTGTTGTTTATGTATTTGTACCCCTTCATGAGGGACAGTGACCTATTGCATGAATAAACCATCTAAAGTCTGAAGTCTAAAGTCTGAAGCCTAAGTCTGAAGTCTGTCTGTCTGTCTGTCTGTCTGTCTGTCTGTTTGTCTGTCTGTCTCTCTCTCTCTTTCTGTTCTCTTTCTGGACAGTAATGATCTTATGCCACCTACAAATGCTTTGCCAAGTCTGGGTCACCAGTCCTGCCAACCATCAAGTTTTGAGTGTTAAGATGGCCATAACATGCAGTGTGCATCATAATACAAAGGAAATCATTCAACCTATGTTTTTGAGCATACGTTTTAGTAATTTTTCGCTCAAACAAATCATGTCTGCGTGACATTCGGTTCATAAAATTATAGAGAATATTAAGGGCTCCAGAAAATATGAAGTTGAAAATGACCTGATCACAACATTTTGCTTTTTTGTGCTTCTTTATTTGTTTGTTCGTTCGTTCGTTTGTTTGTTTGTTTGTTTGTCTGTTATTTGTTTGTTTGCTTGTTTGTTTGTTTGTGTGTTTGTTTGTTTGTTTCCTCTTTACCATTAAACTTTTTTTTATATTCTTACTTGTCAATTGGAATATCATTTTGCATACAAAATCCAAAACATATTGCAATCAAACGAAAAAATAACATGTTTTCTTAGCAAAGAAAGAAGCAGAATAAAGAACAAACAGAAAAATTCTAAAGCGACAGATCAGGCCTGTGTCACGAAGTCAGCAACACAATCCATTGACATTGTTAGTGTGAGCCATGTTGCACAAAGAAAACGGTACACATTCTTCCGTATAAATAAATGTTCCATATGAGGAAAACAGTCGAAATTGTTTCATTGTCATCCAAAGTACCAAGAGCAAAGAGCAACATAATCAGTCTGGTTGAAATTGAAAATAACTACAAGTAGTTGTAGCATTATGCTCTTCAATTCTGTGTCTGTTTTTTTCAGTTTTTTTTAAACAAAGATAAAGCATCATTAATCTTAGATTTATAATTGCGCAGTTTAGACATATTCCAATAAAGTCAAAAATCATGTCTCTTATTGTCTGTCCTGAATAGTGTGCTCTAGATTTGGTAATATTTTCATTTCTTTTCAAAATAGAAGCCACAGGACACCTTTCATTCAAAACCGTTTCAATTTTTGCTAAAATCAGATAGCAGGTCACATGGCCTGTAAAAAAAAGAATGCTCAATTGTATCTTTTTTCCATACTAAAACTACACAGATTATCGTTGGCAATTTTTATTTGTGTTCGTTTCTGTGTCATTTTTCTTTTTCTTTCGCAGCCAAAATAATGCAGATTTGATCCGAGGAGAACGAATTGCGAGTAGAAAATAAATGATACATGCTTGCATTGGAAGAGGCGGGTGTATGGCTGAGCAATGGTTTGAATGGTTAATGATATGGCATCCACTTTAGCGTTCATCGTTTCCGTCAACAGGGCTTGTGGTTCTAAGAAACAGAAGAAAAAGACTATGAAGAAAAGAGAAAGTTTGAATAAGCATGCAATCTGGGGCTACAGAGAGAGAGAAAGAGAGAGAGAGAGAGACACTCAGACTCGGACTCAGACAATTTAATGTTCATCGGCCTTTGCCACAATACAAACAATGGGATGGGTGTGGATGGGACTAAGATTTGTTTAATTTCGTGCGTATTTTTACAATTCGACAAATCCACAATCTGAAGTAATTCCAGATGCAAATCATCAACAACAAAACATAATCATACATTTACATCATCTGTATAAAACTGCATAAACATCAAAATAATTTCCTTTAAATATGATTTGCGTCAATGATTAATCAATCGACATGTCTGTGAAACCATTCGTAACCGATGACCAATTATACATTATTCATCGTCACTGGGCAATTTGCCAACATATCAATCAGTTGACCAATCATTAAAAAGAATCAATCAAAAAATTAATAATATGAATGAATCAATATATCCATCGATCAGTCCAAGTTCATTAAGTCCTTGCATTCTATTTATCAATAAATTTATCGATTATACAGTCAGACTTACTAATCTATCAATGAGTGTATTTTGTGACTGTATTTCAATGAGATGGTTCAGATTATTGATTTTTTACCAGAAGATGTCATTAAATCCGTACAGATCGGCCACATCTGTCTCTGTCTCTGTCTCTGTCTCTGTCTCTCTCTCTGTCTCTCTCCCCTCTCTCATCTCTATCTATTCTATACTATCTATCTATCTATCTATCTATCTCTCTGTAATCTATCTATCTATTTATCTGTCTACGTGTCGATCTATCAGTCTTATCTACCTCTCACTCTCTTACGTTTATTGTCTGTACGCAGTTTTTGTTGTTGTTGTTATCCACTTCCGAAGGATTATGATCTTTATGAATGTTTCATCTGAATTCTGAATTCTTTCTCTCTCTTTCTTTTGCTCTCTCTTTTTCTCTCTTTTGCTCTCTCTTTTGCTCTCTCTTTCTCTCTCTCTCTCTCTCTCTCTCTCTCTCTCTCTCTCTCTCTCTCTCTCTCTCTCTCTCTCTCTCTCTCTCTCTCTCTCTCTCTCTCTCTCTCTCTCTCCCCCACCACTCTTTTTTTTGGTATTCTGTTTTTGACTGACGAAATTCTTTATTAGCCGGCGATTTCCAAATACGTTTATTTAGCTCATGTCGTTACAAAGTACTTGTCAAGATTCTTCTAGAATTACAGAAATGAAATAAAAACTATCAATCTAAACAAAGAAACACGCAAACTGAAATCAGATTAAATTGTATGTGAGTTTACTTTTTGGTGATATCTTTAATGTTGGTCCGTTGAGAACCTAAGTTATTTCCAGATTTTGTCATTTACTTCAGTTCTTCACCTTGTTATTCTCGAGCACACAGTCAATCAGGCTTGTGCGATAAATGTTGTCATTCTCTGTAGTTATTGCTGGTTTGTTATAGTAACTCCCTATGGAAAATGTCCCTCTTGTCTCCTTAACCAAATGTACGTATAATAGTAGAAGTTTAAACATTTGTTTCATACATGAGTTTAGAGTGTTTGTCTGTAACTTCACCAGCACAACCTTCTGCTTCCTGGATATTGGGCGAAAGTCGTTCCTTCTCTGGTTTAAAGAGTGCCTTTTCATATAATTAACTTAACCGGGCAGCGTTGTCTTCTTGAGTTTACACTCACGCATATTTATTCATCTGTAATGCAGTTTGCTACATATTGCGCTAACATGATTGGAGTCCATGTGTGCTTGTGTGCCTTTTTATATGTTTTTCTTAAACCGTTGAGAGAGACAGTCAGTGAAAGAGACACAAACACAGAAACAGAAAGAGAGCGATATACATATAGAGAAAGGAAGAAAGAGAGAGAGAGAACAGGCAACCTAATTTTCTCCTAAAAAATAGCCCCACAGGCTTTGTTTTAAACCAGTTATGGTGAGCTGTGACATAGGACTTTCACTTTCCCCCATATGACGCCTTCATAGGAATAATGACTATAAACAGACGGACACTGCATAGCAAAACAGCTACTGCAGACATTGAGACGACACTGACTTCCTTATTGACTGGCTATTACCATGACATCTGGGTGGATATTGTTAGTTGTCCTTGTGGCTGTCATTTGCCCACACAATGAACCTCACAAGAAACTGGAAAGTGCATCTTTAATCATCATTCATAATCACAACCATCTCTAGTGATTTCCGAATTTTATGTCTTCGATATAATGATGCATCTCTACCATTCTACCATTTACTTGTTTTTAAACCATGTCGCCTTCTCTTGAAGACCATATTTCAGACAGGCTAGTTGACACTGGGATACTGGGCTGTGTCCGACATAGTTTTGCTGGTCAAATTGGGAGGCAAACCATTTGATATCAACATCATACAGGTGTATGCACCAACATCCGCAAGTACTCAGGAAGACATCGACAACTTCTACGAAGTTTTAGAGATGGCCAAGGGCCAATGTAAATCACAAGACGTTACAGTCATAATGGGAGATTTTAATGCTAAAGTGGGATAGGATAGGGTGGAGGATATAGTTGGACCTCATGGCCTTGGTACACAAAATGAAAGGGGAGGGAAACTTGTAGAATGGGCACAGATGAATGAGTTCATAGTAGGAAACACCTGGTTTGAGCAGCCTAACAGAAGAAAATGGACTTGGATGAGTCCAGGAGATAATACCAAAAATCAAATTGACTACATCCTGATTAATAAAAGATTTAGAAATTCTTTACTGTCAGCAAAAATACTACCAGGCGCAGACTGCAACAGTGACCACAATCCTGTAGTGGGAAGGTTTAGGCTGAAATTAAGGAAAAGGAAACAGACCAAAAGCAACATCAAACTAAACCTTGGAATCTTTAAGACAGATGAAATGATACGTAAAAAATTTAATATACATGTTCAAAACAAATTCAGTGCTCTGGAAAACGTTGGTGACAGTGAGGAACAATGGACAAAGTTGAGAAATTCGATAAATGAAGCTTGTGAAGAAATCCCTAAGGCAGATAGAAAAGCAAAATAGAGCTGGATGGCTAATGAAATTTTGGGCTTGATGGAGGAAAGGAGGAGGGTGAAGAGAAACGAGGAGATATACAGGAAGATAAACAAAGAAATCAGATATAGGTGCAATGAAGCTGAGGAAGCTTGGCTGAACACAAAATGCAAAGAGATAGAAGACCGACACAAAATGGTTTCTCAGGTATGTACAGACGAATTGGAGAAATTGTCCACAGGAAAAATATATGCACATCAACTGGTTGCTTAAAATCGAAAGATGGCACGCTTATCATGGATAAAGACAAAATACTGGACAGATGGGAAGAGTACATTAAAGACCTTTTTGAGGATGACAGAAACGAAGAACACATTATAAAAAAGAACTTTGAAGGACCACCCATAATGAAAGATGAAGTTAGAGCGGCACTGAAAAAGATGAAACCAGGAAAAGCCCCAGGACCATACAACATTACTACAGAGACGATTGAAGCCCTGGAAGAATTTGGCATAGAAAAAATAACAGTCCTCCTAAATGAAATTTACGACACTGGAAAAATCCCCAAAGATATGTCAAAATCAATTTTCATTGCACTTCCAAAGAAGACAGGGGCTATAGAATGCGAACTTCATCGCACAATCAGTTTGATGAGTCATGTAACAAAAATCCTGTTAAGAATAATCATGATGAGGACAAGGAATAGAATCAAAAGAGAAATAGCAGAAGAACAGTGTGGATTTGTGGAAGGGAAAGGAACTATTAATGCCATATACTGTACATCCTAAGAACTATCATAGAGAGGACAATTGAGATGAATAAGGATTTGTATTTATGCTTTGTTGACTATACCAAGGCTTTCGATCGGGTACGACATGAAGAATTGATCAACCAACTGGAGAGATTCAATGTTGATGGAAAAGATCTACGAATAATCAGGAATATGTACTGGGAACAAACAGCTGCAATGAGAATAGAAAACAATATAAGCTCTTTCCAAAACATCAAAAGAGGAGTCAGACAGGGTTGTGTTTTGTCACCAGATCTGTTTTCACTTTACAGCGAAAACATCATGAGAAACCTAGAAGAAAACCCTGGATTAAAGGTTGGATGGAAAATGATAAACAACATCCGATACGCAGATGATACCGTGCTAATTGCAGAAAATGAAAGCGGCCTACAAAACCTTGTGAATATACTAGAAATAGAAAGCAAAGGTAAGGGGTTGGAACTAAACAGCAGGAAGACTGAATTCATGGTGATCAGTAAAAGACATGAAATCCCCTCATGCAAAATAACAGCAATTGGCACAAGGTTGACACAGGTTAATAAGTTCAAATACCTGGGAATGGTCATTTCATCAGACGGCAGGTGCACACCGGAAATAGCCGGCAGAATCGGCCAAGCCAAAACAGCATTGAAGAAGATGACAAGCATTCTTACCAACAAATGCCTATCAATTAACATCAGGAAGAGAGTCCTTGAATGTTACATAGAACTAATACTGTTATACGGATGTGAGGCGTGGACAGTCATCAAGCAAAGCCAGAGCAAGATTGAGGCAGCCGAGATGTGGTTTCTAAGAAGAATGTTGAGAGTTCCATGGACAGCAAAGAAAACAAACGAGACAGTCTTGATGGAGTCAGACACAAGTAGATCACTCATAAGGAAGATTAGGAAAAGACAGGCAACATTTATAGGCTATTTTATGAGGAAGGGGGATTTGGAGCGAAAGCACCAGGTAGACCCAGGGAGAAAATGCTGGACGGACTTGTACAGTGGCTGGGGACGAGGACGGTGTGGGAGATGCTAGGGGCAACGAGAGATAGAGACAGATGGAAGTCCATGATCGCTAACGCCATGCGGCAGGGCACCTGATGATGATGATGAGTTGACACAAACATAGGCACAGAAAGAGGGAGAGGGGGAGAGGGGCGAATAGAGAGAAAATAATTGTTATTCATCTGTATATGAAATAGACAAAGCATAGTGCTTTTGTTTATATCCAACCCTTGCCCAGAGGGGGTCTACACTATACGTAAAGTATAAACAAAATGGATGTTCTAACATGGCAAACCCATCAAACAAACAGATTCGAAGTTTTTAGTCTAAGTAGTTAAGTACTATAAAATGTGTTTAGTTGATCCAATGATAGGTACGAGAAGAGCTAATTAATGCATGAAATATGTAAAATAAGACATTTTTAAAATTTTGAGAAACTGAGACGTTTTTCGCATGTTTGTTGTGGTGTGATCCAGAGGATAGCTGTTGAAATACACGGAGCTGGATTAAAAGAGGTTAATCCTTGTGAGGGAGACATTCATTTTTCTCCTGTTGCCTGTGGAATTAATAGAGAAGGAACTGGTTGTGTTGTCTGGAGCATATCTATTTATTACTCTGTGCAAAAATATTCATTTATCTACAAATTTGAATGATGTTACTATGCAATATTGATCATATTATGATTTCGGACGTAGCATGCGAAAGAACACTACAGGAGTGGCACTGAAGACTAACGTATTCATGAAAGGCAAAACTGTTCTATACGATAAACCTTGGAGAACCGCATGTATCCTATATATTTGGAAAAGAGCTGAATGAAACATGTCCCCAAAGCCAATTCGGCTTGCAGAATGTCAAGGGTACGGTTGTACTATTTACTTTTAATTGATGTACGACATTATCTCTAGGTAGAAACGAGACTAACAGCACACTTACTTTTGTAATCCTTCAACCACCCAGTCAGCAGCATAGCAAATACTCATAGACCAAAATTAATTCAGTTCCCCACAGAAAACACACATAAAGGTTCGTTATTAGTTTGCGTCTAAGATCAGAGAAGAACCATAAATAAAAGTAAAGCAAATCAAACTGAACAAACACATGAGACCATTAAACTAATTGTTCCAACTTTTCCGGCGTCTAACGTCGATTACTATTCTTGAGAACATTTTGCACTGGTGACAGATGACTTGACTTCATGACCCTCTCGGCCAATGCGTCGTTCAGCATGTCGTGAACGAAGTGTCTGAGGGTAAGGGGCACAGTCATGTTTCTTTCATAAAAAGGATGTCATTTTGGTTTTAGTGGCATGTGTTATTGGTATGTTCTACTACTCAACGGGCCGCATTTTACTAACTTTTTGGAAACTAATTGATGAATCGCTATATTGATAATGACTATATTAATAAATCGTCCTTGTATATTTATATATTCATATAACTATATTGTCCAAACTCATTTCGACTCATTGAACATTACACATTTAGTACTCTAACAGCGTTCCAAGGGCTTACAATTCTAAAGTACAAAGTAAATGAAGCACACATATAATACACAGTCATTATATTTACAAGACACAACTTAATACATACAGGAGTAGCACGCGCGTGCACTCACACACACACACAAACACACACAAACACACACACACACACACACACACACACACACACACACACACACACACACACACACACACACACACACACACACACACAGACGAATGAATACACACTAACAAAGTTTAACCATAAATACGTATGTAGCTATGGTCATAGATATTTCCATGCGTGAATGATTATACAATGCTACATCAAACAGTAATTAGAATGACAGTAAATATTGGTGGAGGAGTGATTATGATAATCATTAACAATGGAAGACCTGACTGAACGGATACATTTTTCTCTGTGACCTGATCCCTCAGATCAGCCAGCAGTGAGTTCCAAACAGATGAAATTGAAAGTATGTTCTCCGGCTGACTGAAAACACTTTTAGTTAAGGATCGCAGGATGCATAATGTTTTATATGTCTGAAAGGTAGGGTGGTAAAGATGGACCAAAATGACGATGTACAGGGTTTGCAATTAATTATATACTGGCAGCAAGGCTTGATTGAGAGCGCGTGGAGTTCTATGAGCAATGGTGTTACCTGATCAGGCTTTCTTTTCTTCACGGTCAGACATACTGCATCGTTCTGAAATTTTTGTTACCATAAAACAGATTAGTCGGAAAGTTATTAGAGCAGAAATAAGTCATTGACATGATATTTTGAACAGATATGGTCTAATGGAAGTGAATCTCCTAAGTTCCAGATAAGAACTACGGCAGATTTTACTGATGTGTTCTTGCATAGATACATTTCGGTGAACCTTTACCCTGAAGAACTTCACAGAATGAATGAATGAACCATCAGTATACCAATATTTACACACTCATGCCAACCAATCCGAGTTGAAAAGTAGGGCCAAGAGGTATCACTTCTGTTTTGTATGCGTACAAATTTAGTTTGTTGCTGTTCATCAAAGACAAAATATCATCAATGTATGTCTGAACGCTACTTTAAACGAAGGAGAATTCACTATACCAAAAACATTTTGACAGTACAGCTCTATGTCATGTGCACATTTGTAAAAACAATCACAACCATTTAGACCAAATACATCAGACAAATACGGATAGGCGCTCAAATGAAAGCATACTGAATGAGTTGGGTACTACACGCAAGCTTCTAGTACTCATACAACGGAGGAAACTGAAATATGTTGGACACGCAATCCGTAATGAGAGAACAGACTTGATGTCCACTGTCCTCCAAGGTAAAGTGGAAGGAAAGAGAAACAGAGGACGGCCACCTGCATCACTTGCTAGAAACATCACAAACATCAGTGGCAAGAAACTCCAGGAGGTGGTCAGACTTAGCCAAGATCGAGAGTGCTGGAGGCAACTTGTGAGGACATCATGTGCAGCGGCCAACACTGTTCCCGGTGACGCCGACAGGTGAGACAGGTGAGACATCAGACAAGGGCTGTGAATGCATTGTACATGTAAACTAACTAGCTCCAGAACAGAACCTTGTGATATACCATAGGCGAGAGGGTCTGTTATGCAGACTACTATCTACAATGACAAATTGGATACTCTCTCTGACATGAGACAAATCAGTGTGCTCACTGACATAGGTAATCATTCCACCGGTGTCCTGAATCTCAAGTGTAAATTTTGTCTCTTCAGCAACCTGGAATAATCAAGCATAACCCTGTGTTTTATTTCGCATCAGAGACAATGGCATACAAACAGTGCATCAAATACGATTACAATGAATTAGTGCTCAACACATAAAGGATACCCTTCGGCATTTTATTCAAGATGAGAAGGCGAGTGATGTGGTTACGATGTGTGCACCTATGCACGTATGAGGTGAACGAATTAAAGTATTTGTTAATATTTGCATGCTAGATTATTGACACTTCTGATTTTCCCTAGTCATCAGTAAATGGAGGCGCAGTGGAGGAAGACAGAGAGGGTGGGAGAAGTACTTGTAGCAAAAAAGGATAGATTCATATGGAGGATCACGGTCGCCAACGCCATGTGGCAGAGCACACGATGATGATGATGGTAGGAGTCTATTTTCTGTTTCTAATATAAAATCTAAGAGTTGTGTTTTACTTCTTTTGAGTGAAAGGATCAAAAGACAAACATTAAAAGTCATATATCACAAACAGAAAATCATTCTTGAATCACAAAGATGGGAATTTTCAATCTTTTCAATCATGTACCTTATAGTCTGTGAATGTTTTGTTTCTTTGTTTGTTTGTTTGTTTTGGATCGTATCGGCCACTTGTACCAACGTAGCTGTGTAGAATGTCCTGATGTATGACATCGTAGACTAGTGGGAGTGTGGTTGTTGTTGTTGTTGTTGTTGTTGTTTATTGTTATTTTTGTTTCTTTTGACGAATTTCTGCTTTATGTACAAACAAGTTCGGCTGGAACACAATGGGCATACATTTACCAGGAAGACTGAAAGGGTGATGCCTCTGAATGTAGTTTTAATTTTCTCCAATAATCGATTTACTCGTTCAACGCTTTTGCCTGTCTTTCATTTTTTCTTGCTGCTCTTTCCCTTTTTTCTCCTCTCGTTCATGCACACATCCCTCTTCTTTCTGTCTTTTGTCTTTTTTTCAATTATTTCTGTCATGTCTGCTTAGCGTTTAGTTTATTGCGTCCAGTCCCCTGTGGAAAAGCGTACTAGGTTCTTCACATCTTTCTTTTCTTCTTTTTCTTTTTTTTTTCTGCCTTTCGTGTCTGTGGTTTTTAATGTATTTGATTCCACACGTCGTGAATTGACCCTTCTTGTGTTTTCTTTTTCTTTCTTTCTTTCTTTCCTTTCTTTCTTTCTTTCTTTCTTTTTATTTCTTTCTTTCTTTCTTTCTGTGTCCATTTCTTTTTGTATTCTTGTCTTCTCTGTTCTTAGTTTACGAAATCGAGAGTCTTGTGCATTGATCCTCGAGTGTTATTTTTCCCCCAGTGTTTTCTCTTTTTGGTTCATGTGTTTTTCCCTTTTATTCTAATAGTTTCATCAGTCTCATTTTTTTTCGATCTTATCTTTTTCCTTAGATTTTTTTTTGTATTTTTCTTTTTTTCTTTTGTTTATTTTGTTGTTGTTGCTGTTGCTGTTGTTGTTGTTGTTGTTGTTGTTGTTGTTGTTGTTTCTGGTTTTTTTGTTTTTTGTTTTTGTTTTTTGTAGCCTGTCCCTGTATTAGTTTCACAGACAGCAGCTCTTGTGTATTCACCATTCTCTTTTTCCTTCGTCTCTTTATCATACTCATTGTGCCAGCGACCTATCAAGATTCATGGTGCAGTAGTTCTCTAGATAATGAGATTGTCAGGACAGAAAGTTCCCTAGGAAAATGTGTTCTTGAAATTGTGCTTGGTGTTACTGCATCATCATGACTTATTTTAAGAGAAAAGAATTACTGGTATATTTGCGAAGCTTGGAACGGACCATTTTTGCGGCAGTGTGTGTTGCAGTGTGATGTGATATGTTCTGTTGTGCTGTGTTCAGTTGTGTTATGCATATGTCGTGTTGTATCGTGTTGTGTTATGTTGAGTTGTGTTGCGTTGTGTTGTAGTGTTGTGTAGTGTTATGTGGTGTATTACGTAGTATTGTGTTGTATTTGAGTGCACTCTTTGCTTAACATATTTTTTTCCAAATAAATACAGGCTTCCTTTACTAGAATAAGAAGTGTACTGAAGGACGGAGCTCCGTGTTGTTCTTTCTGCGTGTAGTTGATTTAATCTATTGACATACATGTATATTTTTCTGTCGGATCTTACAAGGAACAACACCTTTCCAGCCATTGTTGCATTAGTTAGAACCTAAGTGCGTTGTGCACACAGGATCTCAATTTGCTGAACCTGGGATTGCTCGCCCTCTTTTTAAGCAGTTTAGAGATACTGTTCCATTTTGTATTGATGTCTTTTATAATATAATTCAGTAGTCAGTTCAATATTGGTATTATGTCGAAAATACCTTTCGTAAGACCTCAGATGTATGCAGTCCATAGAGCAGACTTCTGTTGTTTTAGCTTATTTGTTTTGTGTGCATATGTGTGTGCGTGTGTGTGTTTTGTTGTTGTTTTTGTTTGTTTGTTTCTTTGTTTTTGTTTTGTTTGTTGTTGGTGGTGGTTGTTTGTGTGTTCGTTCGTTCTTTGATTTAACGTCTTTTCACAACACGTGTGTGTGTGTGTGTGTGTGTGTGTGTGTGTGTGTGTGTGTGTGTGTGTGTGTGTGTGGTGGTGCGTGCGTGCGTGTGTGTGTGTGTGTGTGTGTGTGTGTGTTTTATACCGATACAGGAAGCTGGTGGAGAGGGTGTGGGAGTCAAAGGGTTCAGATTTTGCTTTGTTAGCATAGTTGGCAATGCTGGCTGCTGGCGGACAGGATGCAGGAGTCAAAGGGTTAAACAGCTTTGTTTTATGCCATTCCTGGGAGGGTCATGGGAGTATTTAACCTTTAGCTTATTTTTGTCAGTATTGCTATTGTTCCGATTAATATTGTTGTCGCTGTTGTTATTGTAATTTTCATTACTGCTATTTCATTAGCACGGCCGGTTTCTCATTTTACGAATTATGGTCAGTTAGAACGAATGTACGACAGCAACGATGATAACTGAGAATGTTTAAAGTTGTACAAAAGAAGGCACGGGAAGGGCTGAGAATAAAAATAAAAATAATTTGTGTGCAGATATGAAAAAAAGTTATGACAATAACGACAATACTATTGATTTCATGGATAGCAGTGTTTTGGTTTGGAGCCGAGTGGCGAATTCCTTGCAGAAGAGAATAAGCTAACAGAATGTTATGTTAACAAACTGGCATGAAAATATTTTACATTTTACAGCGGCATCATTTATACACATAACATATAAAGATGCCGATTCTGTTTAGTCTCACCTCCAGTCACGTTACCGTTTGTGCGTATTAGCACGACAGTATGCATCTTTAAGCACAGCCGACGAAGTCAAAATAAGATCTAACAGCCTTGTGAATGATTAATGTTCACTAAGGAGTACCCGACTCAGACCTGAAACGATTATAGCATCTCGTCGATTGCTTCAAACTTAGAGCTGTCTGTATTTTTACCATCGCCTGGGCCTAATGGAATACCTTTCTTGCTATACAAGAAATGTCTTAGTGTTCTTGAGTGGCTTTCTTGCTATACAAGAAATGTCTTAGTGTTCTTGAGTGGCTCCACAAACTGATAAGATCAGCATAGAGGAACCTGAAGAACAGCAACCAGTGGATGATAGCTGATGGAGTGTACATTCCACAAATACAGAATCTGAGTGACATCAACCAGTTCAGATCAAAATAATTTCTGAACTTTGACTCGAAAATCTTTCTATCTGTCACAGCGGCAAGGCCGACTAAATACGTTTGCAAAATGAGTACTTGGATGAGTCCATCTAGAAAAGAAGCTGCGTAGAATATGTCACAATGACTGAATGAGCTGGGAAACAATCCAGACAGATAAAGCAGAAAACAGAGATTTCGATGTATTGTAGCTCGATCTTGCAAATGAGGGTGGATCAGTCCCACACAAGATGATTCCCAGACAACATCTGAGAAATGTTGAAGACGTACTTTCATAGCTTCTCATTGCGGTTCTCAGCAAACGAATACACGGCGGACTGGATCAGTTTGGAAGTTGGCTTCGCAATAGGCTGTACAATTTCCCCAGTACTGTTCATGTTGGCAATGTAACATCTTGAAGGCAACAGTGAACAATTCAAGTTCAGTAGATCTCGTAAATTGACACCAAATGTTTCTTCTAAAAGCCTTCCTGAATGACACAACAGTCATTTCCACAAAGGACAAAGACAAGCAGTTTTAAAACAAATTAATTGGCCTATTCAAGATGAGTTTCGAACCAAAGAAATCAAAGACTTTCGTTCAGGAACGGAAGAGTGCCTGGAACAGTAGTATTTAGTGTAGCCAACAAAACCACTCCAGCATCGACAGAAGAACTACCGGTAGTCAAGAGCCTTGGATGGTGATACGATGATTCCCTAAAAGATACAAAAAGAGATAACGAAATCAAGTCAACGGCATCATGGCCTCCAAAGCAAATACAAAGTCTGGGGCCGCAATTCATGCTCTTTCATAAGCCGTCCTGGCTTCTACTGATGTACGATATCAGCAGTAGCAAAATGGAATCAATGGGGACAACAAATACACAAGAAAATGGCTCAGTGTTCCACCTGGTCTCTATCGTTGCAAGGCAAATTGAAGCTATTACCAAAATCCATCGCCGAGAAATACAAAGTTGGAAAGGTCACATTTCTAAGTGTGCTTCGAGACTCGAAAGATAAGGTTGTGAGATCAATATAGCCTAGGCTGAAGACTGGCAGAAAATAGAAAGTCCAGGAGGCAGTACACACAGCAAAGGAAAGCCAATAGGTTATAGAAATGATAGGTCTTATACAAACCGATAGGTAGTAGTAGGATCAGCAAAACTGGAATGATGGTCAAAGCCAAGGAAAATCTTACAAAGATACAATAAAACAAGAAATTAAGACAGACGAGGACGCCAAAAAAATCCAGACGGCACTCTAGCAAGGCCAGCAGGGGCAATGAACAATGTTGGAGAGTGCACTCCAAATAAGTTTCAACTGGAATAATGCATGGTATATGGTCCCACTCAGGATCAGTTTCGTCCTCAGGTCTGTATTAACATCCTACGTCGATTTTACATCTGGTGAAATCAGATGGCCCTGCGTGCCCAGACCGCCAGGGCAAACAAACAGTTGAACATATCCTGAACTAATGCAAAGTAGTGCTAATCCAATGAAGGCACACATGGAGTCACAATAGAGTGCTTAAAGAGATTGCACCTGCGGTCAGTATCGCCAGAGGAAAATCCTCGCTATCAAATGACAGGAGACAGCAAACTTTGCCTGAAAAAAGCTATGACATCCAGAATATGGAAGCAGGTGCAGCAGATTTTGCAGAATGCAAAGAAATCACCCAGAAATCATTTACAAGAGTTGCATAAGGCCTGATCTAGTATTCCACTCCCATTCATCAAAACAAATAATTAAGATCGAAGTCGGTATGCCGAATGAAGCTGAATGGAGGAAGCCCATTTCTACAAAGTTGAAAAGTATGTTAGTATAGCCAGAAGCTTGAGGAAATCCAGCTTCCAAGCCAAAGTTTTCGCCATGATGGATGGACCAACGGGTTGGTGATGTGCCTAAGACCTCATGAAACATATCTCAATTTCTGGGAATGGGAGGGCCAGAGCTATAGAGGAAAGTGCAGAAGCAGCTAAAACGTGAACTTCATATGGCTTTAAATTTCCTTTTGTACAGCAGGTGCACCACAGCTACATGGTTGGCATCCGTCACAAGGGTGACTTGGCGTTGAAATGCCAGACCACCTTGAAGGCTCAGGCTCGAACCCAGATGGAGGAAAAACCTGGTGACAGCAAAGGTTATGGAGAAGTCATGACGTGGATGTGGCCTCGCCCCCTGAAACACTTGCTTCAGTGGAGGTGGGGGGGGGGGCTGCTTTTCTGTGAGCCAACTATCACCAGATTCTTTCAACTATGCTGACACCAACAGTATTCTGTAAAGATGCCGATTCTGTCAGTCTCGCCAGTCGCGTTAATGTTTGAGTTCATTAGCACGATGGTATCCACCATTAACCGACAAAGTAAAAAAAAAAAGAAAAGAATTATGAGCATAGCAGAAGACTGATGTTCACGAAGAAGTAGCTGATTCAGACATGAACCTATTGTAGTAACTGGTGGATTTGCACCAAGATGTAGCTGATTCAGACATAAGCCTATTGTAGTAACTGGTGGATTACTTCACATGAGAACTGCTTGTGTTTTTATGTCATGACTTTTGTATGATGAACTGTGACACAGGTCTGTTGTTTGCAACCAGCAGATTTGAAAATTTTGTACAAAAAGTTGCATTTACATTCGTTTTCGGTGCGAGCTAACACAAAACAAAAATAGAATCGTTCTTTAAGGATATCTTTGTGATTTCATAAAGGTAATTGTATTTTTATGGATTTTATGGAGATCTGGTCGTATGTAACAAAATTTGAAATTAAAACAACTATTCATGTCTTTAACATGAAACCGAATTCATTTTATCAGATTAATTTTCAACAGCAGGAGCAATCTTAATTTCAAAGTCCAAACACCCCACAGTTAAGAGCTGAAAAATGTGAGAACCAAACTGTTGATCTTCCCCATTTACATTTTGATGCCTGACTAAAGAACACGCTGATGCCTCTATTCTATGTAATACATCTTTAATTTATACGACTCTAAACGGCGGAAAGATACACAGAACTCGAAAAGAATAGGAATGCACGGTCAGCTGATGAAACAAGACATTAACAAGCAAACGGTATTTTAATAAAATATATCTTGAGATAATTCTGATATTATCGTAACGCAATGATTCTAAACAATACCATGATCACTAAAAACAGCAGTGTCTTGTTACCATTAATAATAATGATAATGATTATAATGATAATTACGATAACAATAATAATAATAATTATTATTATTATTGTTATTATCATTATTATCATTATTCGTATTAGTATTAGTATTATTGTTGTTGTTGTTCTTATCATTATTATCATCATCATTATTATTGTTATTATATTATTGTTGTTGTTGCTGTCGTCGTCATCATCATCATCATCATCATCATTAGCAACAGTACTAACAACGTTACCAATACATTTTAATTTTTCTTGACATCAGTAATTCATGGATTGCACGACAACAACGTGAATATGCATGAAATGCCATTTTCATTGTTACTTTGTTGAAGTTTTACTACTCAACTACACAGATGGTAATCACAAACTTTTATTACTCTCTATGAACAAAATAACGTCTATGCAGCTGCTCCCGTATCATACCGCACGCTCTCAGATAGTCAACATCAAAGACATGACTACATCAGCAGAATGGTCGACAGTTAAGAATTTTATCTTGACAGTCAATGTCAACAATCATAAGTCCTACGGAGTCAAGAGTGCGTGTTTACCTCTACTGATACCGTCGTGGCGGCAAAAGCAGACGGTGACACCATGAAATGAGACTTGGGAGAGCATTCTGTGTGCGTGTGTGCTCGTTTCCATTTTGTCTTAATCAGAAGCGGTTCTTGTCTCGTAAGAGTGTGTTATGAATAAGAAATATTATTCATTCACTGTGTGTGAGGCCTGTGTCGATAGATTTTTTGGTTATACTGTATATGGACTACAATTTTCCTTTATTGGCTGTCTCAGAGAATCTGTCTCTATACCAGAAAAGGTACATATTTGTGCTGTAATAAATGATCTGAACTTTCTTTCCGATGAAAGAGAAATTAAAAGTCCAATTTGATTGTACTTTTACAGTGTGTGATTTAGAGAGACAACTCTTACTTAATACATTAAGGCTCCTTAGCAACGATGCTGTCCTTTCATAAAAACAGTTGTTGTTGCACATGTGTACGTAAACAGATGGTTACTCGATCCCAGCTGGACAACCAGTAGTTCAAAACCCTCCTGCCTTCAGGTCACACTTGTCGACTACCACAAAGCCTACCTGGCCTAAAATGGTGTCAAAAGTATTCCCTGAAGTGTGCTGAACACGAAAACACCAAGAAGAAAGAAAAAGTTTAATTAACTTTGCAACGAAAAGGGCATTCAAGCCACCAAAGGAGTTCGACCTTACTGAGACGGCATTACGGCCAGCCTAGAAAGAACGGTTTAACTGACATCTTACGACGAAACTAAACGAGATTCAAGTAAGTTCCCTCCTTTATGCGATGGGTTCAGAGGCAGACAAGACCAAGGAGGTAGAAACGAACAAATTTAACGTCACTGCGAAAAAAAATTGACGAACGTTTTATTCCCTCACGTAATATCATTCATGAAAGAATGATGTTTCACAGAAGGAATCAGAAAATAGGAGAAACTTTGGAACAGTATGTACGAAGTCTGTTTGAACTTGGAGAATATGTAGATTTTGATAATAAAGAAGACAAAATCAGGGACAGACTTGTTCTATGATTACTAGATCAGGAACTGTCAGAAAACTTCAACAGCTTCAAGGCTATCTAACTTTGAAAATTGCAGTCACAATGGCTAGGCAACTTAAAAGAGTGAAACAAGAAACTGAACAGCAAGGAGGCGCCAGTGGAGATCAGAGTGTTGATAGTGCACAACACAGCCACCATGAAAAAAAATTAACAAAGGAGATACATCAACATCACACCGTCACAGAGCAGGATTTAACAATCGTATGGGCCAGGTACTTACCCATGCGGAAAATGTGGAACATCACATGAGAAAGGAGAATGCCAAGCAAAAGCAAAAATGTCTGAAGTGTGGAAAGACTTCACGTTTTGATCGTGTCTGCAAAACAAGACAAGCAAGAGACTGAATGAAGTAGAGTCTACTGAAGAAGTCTTCAATAGATCAGTCGTGGAGAACCAAGATTGAAACAGAAGGCAAACAGACTGATTTCAAGATTGACACTGGCGCTTATTAATGTTATCAGCATAGTCTACATGGTGTGCGCTAGGTCAACCAAAATTATTACTTGTCATCGAGTCAGTCTGCAAAGTCCTGGAGGAAAAATGAAAACACTTGGACACTTCAAAACAGTTTTTAATAAGAAACTGCAAGCATCGATCTATGTCACTGATCACGATGTAGACATTTTACTCAGTCGCAGTACTGAATCCTGTCAAGAAAGTGGGTGCAGCAACTTTCAGTACAGTCAAGCGCAAACCAATAAAATTAAGCTGAAAGAAGGCGTACAACCGCATAGTGTTGTGACAGCGAGACATATACATATACCGCTTCAAGAAAAAGCGAGAAAAGGGAACTGCAATATATGAAAGATGAAGATGTAACCGAAGAAATTACAGAGTCTGTAGAGTGCGTTTCATCTATGGTCCCAGTTCTGAAACAAAACGGAAATATCAGAATTTTTGTAGACTTAATAAAGAACCTCAACCAAGCTGTTGAACGTGAAAGATATGTCATTCCAACTATTGATGACATACATCAGCTTCGTGGCTCTTGTTTTCTTATAATTAGATGCATTGTCTGGATTTTCGCAGAGTGCATCGGACAAATCAACAACAAAGTTGACCACGTTCATCAGGCCGTTCGGACGCTATTCAAAAACCACGATTTTTGTCTTTTTAAATTAATGATTAGTCCCAATCCTCCAGAGGCATGATGTAACAAGTTCAATTGATTTTGCAAGCCAACAACAGAATATGATAATAAAAAGATATGATCAGGCAAAAAAAACAACAACAACAAAAACATAACAAACAAGTCCATTTTGCCTGTCAGGGAGGAATACCATGCTTGCCTTGTTCCAAAAGTTCATGAGCAAATTCATTAATTAGAAATGAGAAAATTACTCGCAATGCCACCCACCTTGTTTCAGATCTGGCATGCATTCAGAAACGTCTGAGAAGTCATCACCACATCTTACATACGCTTTCATACATATTTTTCAAAGTAGGATGCATTTTACCTTGAATGCCAGTTACTTAATAAAATAGACCATATAATGGGACGTTTGATATGCCATGTACAACTGTAGGCCTTTTAGAAGAATTGTTCCTCCACACAAGCACAGAGAGTGAAATCATGATCAATATTTGAGTAATTTCTGCGAAATCTAGCTTGATTCTCAAGTACAATATTATTTGCCTCAAACCAGGTTGATGATCGTTTGTTCAACATCCAGGTTAAAAAACCTTGCTCTACAGGATCAGAGGCAGCACACTGATGTGGATACGATCTTTCTTGACTCAGCGCACACAGTCGGTGACCCTGGAAGGCGAAACATCAGCACCAACCCCAGTAATATCCGGTGTGCCTCAGGGAGCAGTCATGGGCCAGGTATTGTTTCTTCTGTATATCAACAAATTGCCGGACAACTTGTCATCATCTGTCCGCCTATTCGCCGACGATTGTGTCCTCTATCGTGAGATACAGTCTGCAGATGACAGCAAGAAACTACAAGAGGACCTCAATCGGTTTAATCAGTGGGAGGATAAATGGCTGATGAATTTTAATGCCTCAAAATGTGCCGTCCTCCGCTTCTCGCCAACCAAGTCTCCCATCTGTAGCAAGTACTACATCCACAACAGCGAGCTGGAGGAAATGAGTCACCAGAAGTACCTAGGAGTACTGCTATCCAACGACTTCATGTGGACAGCTCACATCGACAGCATAGTCAAGAAGGCCTACCAGCAGCTCGGTTTTGTGAGGCACAAGTGACATGCCTAAGAAGATCAGGGAGGCAGCTTATAAGACGTTGGTCCGCCCTTATCTAGAGTACTGCGCAATTGTGGGACCCGTACACAAAGAAGGATGTGTCACGCATCGAACAGGTCCAAAGATGCGCAGCAAGATACGCCACTTGTGATTACGGCCGAACCAGTAGTGTGACCGAGATGCTACATGAGCTGAAGTGGGACCCGCTGTCTGAACGCCGTGTGTACTCGAAACTGGTCATGGCCTACCGCATCATCACTGGAGAAGTTGCCATCCCGAAAGACAAATTCTTCACTGAGACTTCCTCCAGAACCAGATCCAACATCCAACGCAACCTGCAGCGATACCAACCCCGTGGCAACATTGACAAGTTTGCTAAAGCACAGCGGACCATCCCGGAATGGAACTCTCTCCCCGCCCACGTAGTCAACGCAGCATCCACCGAACGCTTCAAGGAGCTACTGTCACAGTACCTGTTTGGAGAACCTCCACCCTCGTCCGACTAGCCCGTGCACGCATTCCACCATCCACGGGATAGGCCACGAGGCCCGTTGTGGATTATCCTACAGAACCAGAAGGATATTCCTCTGTAATTATCCGGCTCATCCGTACTTCCCTTTTTATGCAATGGCACAATCACAGATTTGGTCCATTCTACAGGAGAAACGCCTCTGTCGAATATGGAATTAAACAGTTTAACTGAAAAGGGAATAATAACGTTGTCGGACATTTTTAACATTTCATTAAGAATATCGTCTCGTCCTGTTGCTTTGCCGTTTTTTAAATTTCAATTTGCCTTTCTCACTTCTGACTCTATTATATCTAATACACCATAATTGGTATTAATATTTTGGTCTGGCAAATAGCCTTCTTAAACTATGCCATCTTCCACCCCTTGCTTTCCAGTCAAGTTTAAACAATCATTATACGTGCAGTCTTCTCTTCCGTTATCTGTTCGTAAAATTAAACACTAAAGAGGGAGAGAGGAAGAGAGACAGACAGACAGTTTAAACTCAGAACCCAGAACTCAGAATTTTTAAGGTACATCGGCCTTAGGCCACAATACAACAGTCAGTGGGGTGGGTAGGGAAATAGGGCTTTTTGTGATTTACACACATTTTACGATGCATATAATAACGAAAGTTGTAACTTTCAATGCCTTCATCAGTTTATACTTCAATTATGTAACAGTCAAGAGATTCTTTGTTTGCCACCCGATCTAACATTCATGAAGAAATACAGTGATCAGTACTTGACTATCAACAAGCTTAATCAGTGCACCAAAGCATCAAACAATTTGTATATACGATAGATAGGTAGGTAGATAGATAGATAGATAGATAGATAGATAGATAGATAGATAGATAGATAGATAGATAGATAGATATAGATCTATATGTATGTGTATGTATACATGTATGTATATATATCCATATCGTAAGGGTGAATGAGCTTGGCAAGCTATGCAAGCTGATGGCAGAGCGGGCTGCCCGAAAGAGTGATGAATCAGAGTAAGGCGAGAAAGGACTTTCATTCTCTGTTGGTCCAGAGGCTGGGCTGGATCTGGTTTGTGACGTTGTGTAGCTGTGTCCCGGGGTTTGTCGTCTTACCACCTTGCCATTCGGTTTGAGGACAAGGGTGGCTAGTGGCTGGTTCCTGATGGGTCGTGCAGCGAGTGGGCAGCTCCCCCCTCCCCTCACCTTTGCTTGATGAAATGACTTTCGAGTGGCGTCGGGAGCGGGGGGGGGGGGGGGTCTGAGGGTGGCGGGGCATTGGTGCTCTGTGTCCCATCCGCACCCTCGTGGTGTTTCTTGTTACCTATACATACATAGCTAAACCCTGACAGAAAAAGCACCACTGCCCTGTGGTTATCTCGGGAGAGAATAAGGCTAAGGGAGTAAATCCTGACAGACAGTCATCCCTACTGACTTGTGGGTTGTCGTGGGAACGACAAACGCTAGTGGAGAATTTGCAAAAAACAAAAAAAAAAAAAAAACAAAAAAAAAAAGCGATGGAAGGCAAGTTTATCATGGCCAGCCAAAACACGAAAAAGGATGATAACGACGTAAATAAGGGCTCCTTGGAACACCTTTGTCCGGTAGGGACCGTCATTCTACGCAGGTGACACTCGACCGTCAGCAATCTTCTGAAATCAAATTAAAAAACATCAAAATTCCGACGTGGAATGTAAGGACATTGCTGCAAAGGGGAAAAGTGGAAAATGTCAAGATTGAGATGGAAAGGCTTAACATCAATATTTTAATCCCAAACAAGTGTGACTACCCGCGTTCAAGCAAACAGGGACCAGTAAAAACACGAAAGAAGAATAAGAACGCATATTTAATACAAAACAAGACAGGCACAAATTTTCGGTCAACTGGCCTTTGTCAAGCGTAAGATTACAAACAAACAAACACCAGATACAAAAATTAGGATAAAAAGTAGCAGGGAAGTTTCAGTCTTTTATCCTAATTTTTGTATCTGGTGTTTGTTGGTTTGTAATCTTACGCGTGACAAAGGCCAGTTGGCCGAAAATTTGCGCCTGTCTTGTTTTGTTGTATCAAATAGGCGTTCTTATTCTTCTTTCGTACTTTTTCTGGTTCCATCAATATGTTAGCCCTAGGGCACGTGAAATAGAAGGGGGCAGGCATGATAACATCGGGCAAGCATAAAATAACACATTCTGGTGGATACACACATGAAAGATGAGTACATCATGACAGAAAAGGACAAGTCAGAACCAATCAAGGGATACTGGGCTGTGTCAGACCGATTTTTGCTAATTAAGTTCGATGTCAAGCCATATGATATCAACATTATCCAAGTATATGCACTAACATCCGTAAATACTCAAGAATAAATTGACGATTTCTATGAAGCAATAGAGACGACCAAGGATCGACACAAATCACAGGATATTACAGTAATAATGGAAAATTTTAATGATAAAGTGGGACAGAAGAGGATGGAGGACATAGTTGGACCTTATGGCCTTGGCACACAAAATGAAAGGGGAGAGAAAATTGTGGAATGGGCACAGATGCATGAGTTCATAGTACAAAACACCTGGTTTGAGCAGCCTAAGAGAAGAAAATGGACATGGATGAGTCCAGGAGATACTAACAAAAATCAAATTAATTACGTCCGGATAAATAAAAGATTTAGAAAATTCTTTGCCGATCGCAAAAACACTACCAGGTGCAGACTGCAACAGTGACCACAATCATGTAATGGGAAGATTTAGGCTGAAACTGAAGAAAAGAAAAAAGACCAAAAGTAGCATCAAACTAAATATTGGACTCTTACAAACAGATGAAGCGACCCGTGAAAACTTTAACGTACATATTGAAAACAAATTCAGTGCTCTGGAAGACGTTGGTGACAGTGAGGAACAACGGACAAAGTTGAGAAACTCGAAAAATGAAGCTTGCGAAGAAATCCCTTGAGTTGAAGGAAAAGCAAAAAAGAACATGATGACAAAAAGAAATTATAGGCTTGATGGAAGAACGGAGGAAGGCAAAGGGCAAACTGGAAGAATACAAAAAGATAAACAAGAAAATCAGAGATAGGTGCAAAGAAGCTAAGGAAGCCTGGCTGGAAACAAAGTGCAAAGAAGTAGAAGACTGACACAAAACAGATCTTGAAAGTACATACAGAAGAATTGAAGAAATTGCCCACAGGAAAAAGACATGACATCAACGGGTTGCTAAAATGGAAAAATGGTACGCTTATCAAGGGAAAAGATAAAATATTAGATAGATGGGGAGAGTACATTAAAGACCTTTTTAACAATGATAGAAATGAAGAATACATCATAAGAAAGAACGTTGAAAGATAATCCATAATGAAAGATGAAGTTAGAGCAGCATTGAAAAAGATGAAACCGGGAAATGCCCCCAAACCAGAAAATATTACTACAGAAATGACTTAAGCCCTAGAAGAATCCGATATTAAAAAAATAACAGTCCTCCTAAAGGAAATTTATGACGCCGGAAAAATCATGTCAAAATCAATTTTCACTGCAATTCCAAAGAAAACAGGGGCTATAGAATGCAAGCTCCATCGTACAATCAGCTTGATGAAGTTGTGTAACAAAAATCCTATTAAGAATAATCATGATGAGGGAAAGGAACAGAATCCAAAGAGAAATAGCAGAAGAACAATGTGGATTTGTCGAAGGGAAAGGAACTATTAAAGCCATATACATCAAAAGAACTATCGTAGTGAGGTCAAACGAGTTGAATAAGGATTTACATTTATGCTTTGTTAATTATACCAACGCTTTCCATGGGATAACACACGAAGAATTGATCAACCAACTAGAAAGGTTCAATATTGATGGAAAAGATCTATAAATAATCAGAAATGTGTATTGGAAACAGCAGCAATGAGAATAGAAAACGATATAAGATCTTTCCAAAATATCGAAAGACGGGTCAGGCAGGATTGTGTTCTGTCACCAGATTTGTTTTCATTTTACAGCGAAACCACCATGAGAAACCTAGACGAATGCCCTTGGATAAAGGTTAGAGGAAAAATGATAAACATCATCAGATAGATGAGCGCGTGCTAATTGCAGAAAATGAAAGGGACCTACAAAACCTTGTGATTATGATAAAAAAAATCAAAAGCAAAAATTAAGGGCTGAAGCCAAATAGCAAGAAGACTAAAGTCATGGTAATCAGTAAAAAAAAAAAAAAAAAAGAAATTCCCTCATGCAAAATGACAGTAAATGGCACAACTTTGAGACGGGTTGATAAGTTTAAATATCCAAGAACGGTCATCTCACCAGACAGCAGATGCACGTCAGAAATAGCCTGCAGAATCGGCAAGCCAAAACAGCATTCAAGAAGATGAAAAGCGTTCTTACCAACAAATGCCTATCAATCAACACCAGGAAGAGAGTTCTTGAATGTTATATAGAACAGTTGTGAGGCGTAGACAATCAACACGTCAGAACAAATTTGAGGTAACTGAAATGCGGTTTCTAAGAAGAATGTTGAGAGCTCCATAAACAGCAAAGAATACTAACGACAGAGTACGAATCCTGAAGGAGGCAGACACAAGAAAATCATTAATAAAGAAGATTAGGGAAAGACAAGCAACATTCATAGGCTATTTTATGAGGAAAGGGGAATTAGAGCACCTGGTCACAACAGGAAAGCTGGAAGGAAAGAGAACACCAGGTAGACCCAGGGAGAAAATATTGGACGGACTTGCGGGTGGCAGAGGACAGAGAGGGTGGGAGATGTACTCGCAGCGACGAGGGCAGATACACATGGAGGGCCATGATCGCCAATGCCATGCGGCAGGGCTTATATATATATATATCCCACTCATTAGTCTCTTTGTTAAGCATTTAGTCTCTCAGTACAGTCAATAGCCAATCAATTAACCCAGTCGTCAATCGATCTACAATAGATCAATTAATCAACTGGCCTGCGAAATAATCGCTTCACTTTATCGATTGAATCAAACGAAAACAATAGTACATTGATTGTACTGTGACAAACAATCGATCAGTCGATTAATCATCTATCATTCAATTATTCAATCAACCATACATACCACATCAATCAAAGAATCAACCATTTCACTACCAGTTAGCCACCCAGTGAAATTGCTCATCTATTAATCAACTGGTCAACCTTACCAACAAAACGATTTGATCAGTTTCACATGAATCACTCTCCCGATCAAGTAACTAATCGCATATGAATCACTCTCCCGATGAAGTAATTAATCAGCAACCAAGCAGTTGATGTATCGATTGATCCATCCATCCACCCATTAATCAATGACTTAACCAATCTAATCAATAAATAATCAAATCATCGATAAATCTACAAATCAAATAATCGATACACCATTCAGTTTTTTCAGTTCTTTACCCTTGTATTCTTGCACATATTTTACAATCTGAACTCAAGACATAAAAGCACATAATAAGCACACATCCGTTTTTCTCACATTGACGACAAAAATGCACAGTGGTACATACATTAATAGTTTTATCATTTATTATAGCTAAACAACACTGGATAATTACTATGCAACGCAGTAATAGAGTGCTGGTGATAACTATTGGCACTTCCTGACTCATATTCTCATTAGTTTATTAATTCATTATTTTTTTGCGCCTGTTGATAGCACAAAAAACAAATCTGGACTCGTTATGTCTATGATGAGAATGTGCTGCTTGGACTAGTAAATAAAGTGGTATTCTAACCTTTGAAGAATTTTATTCTAATATCTGTATAAGTGGGACATTCATATATATGACGATACTTGTTTTCAATATGTGTCTTCCCAAATGGGTATGCCTTTTTGTGAATATTCTCACTATAACGATGCAAATTGTTATTCTGCAATCATCATCATCATCATCATGTGTCCTGACGCATGGCGTTGGCGATCATGGCCCTCCATATGCATCTATCCTTTGTCGCTGCAAGTACATCTTCCATCCTTTCTGTCCTCAGCCACCCTGCAAGTCCGTCCAATATTTATTCCCTGGGTCTACATGGTGTTCTCTTTCCTTCCAGCTTTCCTGTGTGACCAGGTGCTCTAATCCCCTTTCCTTATAAAATGGCCTATAAATGTTGTTTGTCTTTTCCTAATCTTCTTTATCAATGATATTCTTGTGTCTGCCTCCATCAAGACTGTCCATGACTTCAGCCTTCTTACTATTTAGCTCCAGCACTTTATTTTGGCTTTCTATTTCTGTCATATTTACAAGGTTTTGTGGGTCCCTTGCAGATCCCTTTCATTTTCTGCAATCAGCACGGCGTCATCTATGTAACGAATGCTGTTTATCATTTTTCCTCCTACCTTTATCCCAGAGCATTCGTCTAGGTTTCTCATGATGGTTTCACTGAAAAGTGAAAATAAATCTGGTGACAGAACACAATCCTGCCTGACCTGTCTTTTGATATTTTGGAAAGAGCTTATATCGTTTTCTATTCTCATTGCTGCTGTTTGATCCCAATACATATTTCTGATTATTCATAGATCTTTTCCATCAATATTGAACCTTTCTAGTTGGTTGATCAATTCTTCATGTCTTATCCGATCGAAAGCGTTGGTATAATCAATAAACCATAAATGTAAATCCTTATTCAACTCGTTTGATCTCACCACGATAGTTCTTAGGATTATATGGCTTTAATAGTTCCTTTCCCTTCGACATATCCACATGGTTCTTCTGCTATTTCCCTTTGGATTCTGTTCCTTTCCCTCATCATGATTATTCTTAATAGGATTTTTGTTACATGACTCATCAAGCTGATTGTACGATGGAGTTTGCATTCTGTAGCCCCTGTTTTCCTTGGAATTGCAATGAAAATTGATTTTGACATATCTTTGGGGATTTTTCCGGTGTCATAAATTTCATTTAGGAGGACTGTTATTTTTTCAATACCAAATTTCCCCCTGGCTTCAATCATCTCTGTAATAGTATTGTATGGTTTTGGGGCTTTTCCCGGTTTCATCTTTTTCAATGCTGCTCTAACTTCATTTTCCATTATGGGGGATCCTTCAACGTTCTTTCTTATGGCAAAAAAGCAAGAAAAATGAGGATAACGACGTAAATGGAGCGCCTTCGTCTGGTAGGGACCGTCATGCTGCGCAGGTGACACCCGACCGTCAGCAAGCTTCTGCGATCAAACTTTAAAATATAAAAATTGCAACATGGAATGTGAGGACGTTGCTGCAAAAGGGAAAACTAGAAATTGTCAAGACTGAGATGCAAAGGATTAACATCAATATTCAGCAATAAAACATTAAATCTTAATTGAGTGATTGCAACTCTGAAACAGTATGTATCCATGTCAGAAATATATTTTTTCTTTTTCAAAAATTGTTTGAATGACCTATAGCACACATATATGTCACAATTTCTAATAACACTAGCCCATTCTTGAATACACAGATCAACAAGTCTATGTCTAAATATGTTTAAAATGGTTTTACATTCCGTACTCCCTGTTGCAGCCGTATAATGTTGAAACCTGTATCACACAATATTTTCCTTACCTCTGATACACAACAATCCTTTCCATTTCTATCTAATTCCAGTATCATTTGGAAAGCTTTATGCGGTACTCTTTCGACACAATTTGTAGCGGTTTGAACTGATATCTTAAGCAAGCAATAGCACAGTTTACGAATAATGGATATCCTTCCCAGATCAGCGTACACCATCTTGTTTGGTGTCTTAACAGGCACGCCTGCGAACCTTTTGCATGCCATATCATTACCTATTTTTGTGTTCCATTTGTTTTAACCCCCATACTTCTGATGTCTGATGCAACACTGACAAACGAGTTTGTCAGTGTTGCATCAGACCACCGCATCGTTTCTGCTCGACTCTGATTGAGCCTTCGAGCAAATAAAAAGAAATCTTGCAATACTATCCCATATGACTGGTCAAATCTAAACGACAACCCTGAAATTCGTAACATCTTATTTACAAGGTTGAGAAATAGATTTCCTGCCCTACAAGATACAGCCTCAGCAAAGACTGCTAACGTGACATACAACCACTTTGAAATGGCTTGTAATGAAACAGCTGCAGACACTATCCCGCTGTAAACCCAGAGTAAAAAAACAAACTCCTTGGGTGAATGAGGAAATCTCTCAAAACTAAAAGAAGCTGCACAACTAAAAGACTCTCAACCATCCCCTGAGAACATCATTTACCTCAATAATGCTCGTGCTGCTCTCATAAAGGCCTATGAAATAGAGCAAACGAACTACCTACAAAGCAAGATCGACCAGATCACAATGCTGTCAGCAACAAAAAGTCTGCTGTTGCCTGGAAAACCGTGAACGAAATAAATGGTAGAAAAAGCCGTAACAGAGCTACGCTAGATGCTAGCCAAGAAGAGCGAGTAAAATTGTGGCAACAACACTTCCAAGACCTACTTGGGAAACCTCAAGACATCTCTGAAGAAGAAATAACTCCAGTCTTCACGGAGGAGCTGAATATCAAGACAGGGCCGTTTACGTTGGACGAACTATTGATAGCAGTGAAAAGCATTCAGTGTGGAAAAGCATGCGCACTCGATGAGATACCAGCGGAAGTATGGAAAATAGAGGAATTTCACCAGATACTGCTGGAATGCTGCAACAACGTTTATAACCAAGACCCAATAAACAAATGGACTAAAGGATGCCTGCTTCCTTTCCCCAAGAAAGGTGACCTTGGAATCACAAAGAACTACCGCGGAATCACATTAACTGCAATTTCTACAAAGATCTACAACCTAATGCTCCTAAATAGGATAATGCCGGAGATAGATCCAGTTCTGAGGAAAAACCACAACGGGTTTCGCCAAAACAGATCGACATCTGGACAAATAATCACCATCAGACGTATATTGGAAGGCATAAAAAACCAAAAACCTCCCAGCTGTTCTCCTATTTATCGACTTTTCCAAAGCTTTTGATTCGATCCACCGAGGAAAGATGAAGGAGATTCTAACTGCATATGGACTACCCAAGGAAACAGTAGACGCCATCATGATGCTGTATCAGAATACCCGCTGTATGGTTTGCTCCCCTGACGGAGACACAGACTTCTTCGACATCACTGCTGGAGTCCTTCAAGGAGATACGCTTGCTCCCTACATTTTCATCATCTGTCTCGATTATGTGCTGAGGAAAGCAGTGGATAAGAACAAAAAACTCGGCTTTACCCTCACAGAACAGAACAGCAGATGCTACCCTGCGGTAAAGATAACAGATGCGGATTACGCTGATGACCTGGCTGTTCTCGCAGACCTCCTAAAGGATGCAACATCTCTCCTTCACAATGTCGAAAGAACAGCAATGGAGATCGGGCTCCACCTCAGTGCGAACAAAGCAGAGTTCATCTGTCTGAATCAAGACGCATCAAAATGTATGAGGCAGCTACATTGACTCCACAGAACCAGACTCGGAAATGCCTGGGGCGCACTTAATCAACTGGACAAAATCTGGAAATCCAATCTACCAGACAACCTGAAAAGGAACTTCTTTCGAACAGCAGTAGAGTCCGTTCTTACATATGGTTCAATCTCTTGGACCCTAACAACGACATTGGAGAAGAAGATTGATGGAGCATACACACGAATGCTGCGTGCAATCCTGAACAAATCCTGGAGAGAACATCCATCTAACAAAGAGTCATATGGTAAGATCCCACCAATCAGTAAATCAATACGTCAACAAACACTGCACTTCGCGGGACACTGCTGGCGTAGCAAAGAAGAACTGGTGGGGGATGTTCTACTATGGAGACCCAGCCACGGCAAACAAAGACCCGGACGTCGAAAGAAGACCTTCATCGACCAACTGATCGTTGATACGGGCTGTCAGTATGATGAACTACCTACTGCAATGTCTGACAGAGAAGGAGGGAAGAAACGTGTTATGGATAGCTGAGCAAGGTCGACATGATGATGATGATGACTTCTGATGTGCAGAACACAATGGGTTTTGTGTTCGCACAGATATTTCAAAGAAATTAACCATTGTCATTTCCTTGTATTTTTGGCAGCTTACTTCCACGCAGTTGGTAAATCTGCATTACTTTTTTGACACTTACCATTGTTATGAAATTAAATCCTAAATAGCAATAGCTGTTCACAACTTCCAGCTTATTTTCTTCATAGAACTATTTTTTGTGTTTTCACAACCCATGCTTTGAACGTTCAGCTGATTCTGTAACCCATTTGGTGTAGCTGAAAATAGAGTCACATCATCCGCAAAGAGTTAAACAAATATTTCCAAAATTCCAGGTGTAACTGGATGTTATGTTTGCCTTTGTCACCCATGCAATTCACTAACTCATTGATAAACATCACATGAGACCAATGACTTGTATGCTGTCATTAATGATGCGAGAAATTTCCCTTTTACACCCTCATTTCTAATACAATGTACCAGGTGTACAATTTCATGTTCAGTATTGTTGTGTAGCATTGAGAGATAATGCTTAATAAAGATACACCTCTATAAATGTCTGCATTTTCAGGATCTCTTGTTTTGTATGTGGGAATGATGATAGCTTTGGATTTTTATGTTAAACAGTTTAGTTAATTTATGCCTTGTTTGTTTGTTTATTTGTTTGCTTGTTTGTTTGTTTGTTTGTTTGTTTGTTTGTTTGTTTGTTTGCTTGCTTGCTTGCTTGCTTGCTTGCTTGCTTCCTTGCTTGTTTGTTTGTCTGTTTTTATTCGCTGGCAGTCCTTGTCAAACTATTCTCATCTTTTATTCTCATTAACTTTAATTAACGTTTTATACATACTAGCATGTACAAAGACAATCAAACCACGATCCACATCGCAAATTAGATTATTTGTTGTCAATGTAAGACTGACTTGAATATCTCTCCTTTTCAAGGTTATATGAAATTTGGCTTCCAGCTTATGTTTCCAAACAATTTTCTTACAAATCTTTTAGTGTTGACTTGTTTTACCAAGACTAGCCTCAACAATATCGCTTTTAATTTCAAACATCACAACGACTGGTAGGTGATCAGAATCCATCATATTCTCAACAACAATTGATTTAAGTGTATAGATGAATACAAATCAATGGAAGTAAAGAAATGATTTACTGTCCTAGTCCCAGAGGACGCAATATACATACAGCCATCGTCAAAATCTGTTTCACTCAATTCATTTAAAATCATACAGTCAAACATATTACAGTTTTGTCCTCCAGTGAAGAATTGTGACTAGAAAACATTTTGTGATAATACGCTTGTACATAGTGTACACTTAGGGCTACATTTGCACTCAGCTACAGTCACAAGATCTTCTTTATCAATGATCTTCTTGTGTCTGCCTCCATCAGGACTGTCTCGTTTGTTTTCTTTGCTGTCCATGGAACTCTCAACATTCTTCTTAAAAACCACATTCGGCTGCCTCAATCTTGTTCTGGCTTTGTTTGTTGACTGTCTACGCCTCACAACCGTATAACAGTTTCGGTTCTATATAACATTCAAGAACTCTCTTCCTGATGTTCAGTGATAGGCATTTGTTGGCTAGAATGCTTTTCGTTTTATTGATTTTTTTTTTTTTTTTTTGGGGGGGGGGGGGGGGGCTTGGCCGATTTAACTGGCTATTTCTGATGTGCATCTGCCGTCTGGTGAGATGATCGTTCCCAGATAAGATATTTAAACTTATCAACCTGTAGTTCCCAGATAAGATATTTAAACTTATCAACCTGTCTCAAGTTTGTGCCGTTTGCTGTTATTTTGCATGAGGGGATTTTATGTTTTTTACTGATTACCATGACTTCAGTTTTCTTGCTATTTAGCTCCAACCCTTTACTTTTCCTTTCTATTTCTATTATATACACGAGGTTTTGTGGATCCTTTTCATTTTCTGCAATTATCACGGTGTCATCTGCGTATCGAATGTTATTTATCATTTTAATCCAGGGCATTCTTCTAGGTTTCTCATGATGGTTTCGCTGTGAAGTGAAAACAAATCTGATGACAAAACACGACCTTGCCTGACTCCTCTTTTGATATTTTGGAAAGAGGTTACATTGTTTTCTATTCTCATTGCTGCTGTTTGTTCCCAATACATATTTCTGATTATTCGTAGATCTTTTCCATCAATACTGAGTCTTTCAAGTTGGTTGATCAATTCTCATGTCTAACCGATCGAAAGCGTTGGTATAATTAACAAAGCATAAGTATAAATCCATATTCAACTCGATTGACCTCTCTATGATGGTTTTTAGGATGTCATCATCATCATCATCATCAGGTGCCCTGCTGCATGGCGTTGGCGACCATGGACTTCCAACCATCTCTATCTCTCGTTGCCCACAGCATCTCCCCCACCCTCCTCATCCCCAGCCACTCTGCAAGTCCGTCCAACATTCTCTCCCTGGGTCTACTTGGTGCTCTCTTTCCCTCCAGTTTTCCCATTGTGACCAGGTGCTCCAAATTCCCCTTCCTCATAAAATGGCCTATAAATGTTGCTTGTCTTTTCCTAATCTTCCTTATGAGTGATCTACTTGTGTCTGCCTCCATCAAGACTGTCTCGTTTGTTTTCTTTGCTGTCCATGGAACTCTCAACATTCTTCTGAGAAGCCACATCTCGGCTGCCTCGATCCTGCTCTGGCTTTGTTTGCTGACTGTCCACGCCTCGCATCCGTACAACGGTATTGGTTCTATATAACATTCAAGGACTGTCTTTCTGATGTTAATTGATAGGCATTTGTTGGTAAGAATGCTTGTCATCTTCTTGAATGCTGTTTTGGCTTGGCCGATTCTGCCAGCTATTTCCGATGTGCATCTGCTGTCTGATGAAATGACCGTTCCCAGGTATTTGAACTTATTAACCTGTGTCAAGGTTGTGCCATTTGCTGTTATTTTGCATGAGGGGATTTCATGTTTTTTACTGATCACCATGACTTCAGTCTTCCTGCTGTTTAATTCCAACCCCTTACCTTTGCTTTCTGTTTCTAGTATATTCACAAGGTTTTGTAGGTCCTTTCATTTTCTGCAATTAGCACGGTGTCATCTGCGTACCGAATGTTGTTTATCATTTTCCCTCCAACCTTTAATCCAGGGTCTTCTTCTAGGTTTCTCGTGATGTTTTCGCTGTAAAGTGAAAACAGATCTGGTGACAAAACACAACCCTGTCTGACTCCTCTTTTGATGTTTTGGAAAGAGCTTATATTGTTTTCTATTCTCATTGCAGCTGTTTGTTCCCAGTACATATTCCTGATTATTCGTAGATCTTTTCCATCGACATTGAGTCTCTCCAGTTGGTTGATCAATTCATCATGTCGTACCCGATCAAAAGCCTTGGTATAGTCAACAAAGCATAATTATAAATCCTTATTCATCTCAATTGACCTCTCTATGATAGTTCTTAGGATGTATATGGCATTAATAGTTCCTTTCCACTCCATAAATCCACACTGTTCTTCTGCTATTTCTCTTTTGATTCTATTCCTTATCCTCGTCATGATTATTCTTAACAGGATTTTTGTTACATGACTCATCAAACTGATTGTGCGATGGAGTTCGCATTCTATAGCCCCTGTCTTCTTTGGAAGTGCAATGAAAATTGATTTTGACATATCTTTGGGGATTTTTCCAGTGTCATAAATCTCATTTAGGAGGTCTGTTATTTTTTCTATGCCAAATTCCTCCAGGGCTTCAATCATCTCTGTAGAAATGTTGTCTGGTCCTGGGGCTTTTCCTGGTTTCATCTTTTTCAGTGCTGCTCTAACTTCATCTTTCGGGGTTTGCCCTTTGGGCCCCCGTCTCATTGGGTCCCCGTCTCATTGGGCCCCCGTCTCATTGGGCCCCCACACTTTTCTGTAGTAATAAGAAAACGTGTCATTGGGCCCCCGTCTCTTTGGGCCCCCGTCCCTTTGAGCCCCCATCTCTTTGAGCCCCGTATCATTGGGTCCCCGTCTCATTGGGCCCCCGTCTCATTGGGCCCCCACACTTTTCTGTAGTAATAAGAAAACGTGTCATTGGGCCCCCGTCTCTTTGGGCCCCCAGCATAATAAACAAGATAATTATGTTCCCTGCTGCTGCAAATGTGTGTGTGTGTGTGTGTGTGTGTTTGTGTGTGCGTGTGTGTGTGTGTGTGTGTGTGTGTGTGTGTGTGTGTGTGTGTGTGTGTGTGTGTGTGTGTGTGTGTGTGTGTGTGTGTGTGTGTGTGTGTGTGTGTGTGTGTGTGTGTGTTTGATTGATTAAAAATGTGTGGAATAGCACCCAGAGAAAACTGCTAGCAATTTTATTAAAACTTATTATGTTTAGTAGAGGCCCAAAATGTCGCATCGACCCAAAATGTCGCACCAATTCAAAATGACCACATTTGTGCATTCCAGCTACCATATAGTTAGAGTTTTGAGTATAGGTAAAACTCCATAAACAATGTGCGTTTTGCGTGTGAGCTTGAAACGAGCCCGTCAGTCTGTCAGTATGTATGAATGTAGATGTATGTATGTGTATATGTATGTATGTATGTATGTATGTATGTATGCATTGATCATTTTGGCCTATTTAGCTGTCAAACAGTGAAATAGACCTAACTGACCACTGGTCGGGCATATACATCAATACATTTTGGACCGGCCCGGTGCGACATTTTCGGCCTTGTAACGGAGGCCCAAAAGGTCATATATAGACTTGGGGGCACAATGAGACGGGGACCCAAAGAGACGGGGGCCCAATGAGACGGGGCCCAAAGAGACGGGGGCTCAAAGACACGGGGACCCAAAGAGACGGGGGCCCACCGAGACGGGGGCTCAAAGACACGGGGACCCAAAGAGACGGGGGCCCAATGAGCGGGGGCTCAAAGACATCATCCCTCATCTTTCATTATGGGTGGTCCTTTAAAGTTCTTTTTTATAATGTGTTCTTCGTTTCTGTCATCCTCAAAAAGGTCTTTAATGTACTCTCCCCATCTGTCTAATATTTTGTCTTTTTCGATTTTAAGCAACCAGTTGATGTGCATGTATTTTTGCTGTGGACAATTTCTTCAATTCGTCTGTACATACCCTGAGGATCCATTTTGTGTCGTTCTTCTATCTCTTTACATTTTGTGTTCAGCCAAGCTTCCTTAGCTTCATTGCACCAATACCTGATTTTTTTGTTTATCTTTCTGTATATCTTCTCGTTTCTCTTTGCCTTCCTCCCTTCCTCCATCAGGCCCAAAATTTCATTAGTCATCCAGCTCTTTTTTGCTTTACTCTTTGCCTCAGGGATTTCTTCACAAGCTTCATTTATAGAACTTCTCAACTTTGTCCATTGTTCCTCACTGTCACCAACGTCTTCCAGAACACTGAATTTGTTTTGAACATGTACATTTAATTTTTGACGTATCATTTCATCTGACTTGAAGAGTCCAAGGTTTAGTTTGATGTTGCTTTTGGTCTGTTTCCTTTTCCTCAATTTCAGCCTAAACCTTCCCACTACAGGACTGTGGTCACTGTCTGCGCCTAGTAGTGTTTTTGCTGACAGTAAAGAATTTCTAAATCTTTTGTTGATCAGGATGTAGTCAATTTGATTTTTGGTATTATCTCCTGGACTCATCCAAGTCCATTTTCTTCTGTTAGGCTGCTCAAACCAGGTGTTTCCTACTATGAACTCATTCATCTGTGCCCATTCTACAAGCTTCCCCCCTCTTTCATTTTGTGTACCAAGGCCATGAGGTCCAACTATATCCTCCACCCTATCCTGTCCCACTTTAGCATTAAAATCTCCCATTATGACTGTAACTTCTTGTGATTTACATTGGACCTTGGCCATCTCTAGTAGAAGTTGTCGATGTCTTCCTGAGTACTTGCGGATGTTGGTGCATACACCTGTATGATGCTGATATCAAAAGGTTTGCCTCCAATTTGACCAGTAAAACTCTGTCGGACACTGCCCAGTATCCCTTAACTGCTTTTGATTTGTCTTTGTCCATTATGATGCCTACTCCTCTTTCATGTGAATTACCACCAGAGTATATCATTGTGTATTCTCCTGATGTTATCATGCCTGCCCCCTTCCATCTCACTTCCCCTAGTCCTAAAATACTGAGTGTTAAGCTTTCCATCTCCATTTTGATGTTGTCTAATTTACCTTTCTGCAACATTGTTCTGATGTTCCATGTTGCTATTTTGGTGCTGAATTTAATTTTGGTCGCAATAGCTGGCTGACGGTCTGGTGTCACCTGCGCCGCATGACAGCCTCTACCGGACGAAGGTGCTCCGCAGGAGCACCTATTGACGTCGTTAACTTTCTTCTTTCTCTTTCTCCTGTCCATGGTTTTCCTGGGGGAAAACTACGATGGTGATTTCCCCTTGCCTTCCATCGGTTTTTTTTTTAGGGTTAACTCCCTTAGCCTTACTCTCTCCCGAGATGTCGAGAAGGCAGTGGAGCTATTTACCCATAGCTTGGGGATCTGGTTCGTGGGCACCAGGGCGTGTCCACACGCCGGTGGGCCTGCATGCCTCACGTCTGGGGGCCAGACCTCCTCCGAGTCCTACGAGATTCAGCATGAGTCCGTGAGGTGCTCAGTTACCGCCTGTCGCCACGAGAAGGCACAGCGTAGGGCTTGCTGATGGAGAGGCTATGTACTGACAGGAAGAGACTTACGCCTTGCTCTTCTTTTCGCACAGCAGTGCTAGCCAGCGGTGCAGGCCGAAGCCGACACACTAGACGCATCACATCTGCCAATATGACAAGCATGTATATAAGATGTATATAGCATTAATAGTTCCTTTTCCTTCCACAAATCCACATTGTTCTTCTGCTATTTCTCTTTTGATTTATTCTTTGTCCTCATCATTATTATTCTTAATAGAATTTTTGTTACATGACTCATCAAACTGATTGTGCGATGGACAAGCTACCTTCTCTCCGTGAGGCTATCTCTCAATGCTTTGTCCATCCCCCGGCAGAACTGTACTAGAGTGGGTCGGAGGTTGCTTCTAGGGTACGAGGTCTTCCAAGTCTGACAGCTCGTGCGATGTCCTCTTGATGCAAAAAGACAATCCGGACTATAGGAGACAGGACAATTTGACAGAAAGGATCAACAATACCACTCTGGGACAAACAGGGATCCGCACAAACACAGAAGACATGCAGATACAGGAGCTATCCACTTTACCAGGGAATACACAGAGGAGCTTCGAGCAAAAACTTGTAAAAACTCTAAACGCCTGGATCGTAACAAGAGTGAGTCCAGACACTATATTCATACAGTGAAGTGACCAGTCAACCGGAATCGAACCACAGAAGGTTTGTTTTTCTGAAAGAAAACACTGGCAGGAATTATTAACCTCCACCAACATCAGAGTCAGCGCCAAAGGAACCAGTAAACATCAATGGGGCATAGAGCAGTCAGTTGAACCTTCCCCGTGCCATTACCTCTGTCCTCAGGACACACAGCAGGTAGACTCAGTGATCCCCTTTCCAACTAATGACCCCTATGCTTACGATAAATGTAACAGGATAGACCCAATGGCTCCGTCCGCATGTGATGACCCCTGTACTCATGACATTTGCAAAAAGTATAGAATCAGTGGCCCTTCTCCAACGTGATAACCTTTGTGATGATGTTAGTCATGATACAAACAGTAACGTACACAAAAATCAGCATAATGATCAAGGTGACGTTCACACCGATGTCAGTGACAAAGACACTATATCAGAGGTGCGGAAATCGAAGGTGTGTCTTAGCTGAGTATGTGTGTGATGCGACTGACGAGTCAGGTAACATTAATGTTGAGATGATGAGGACACGGCGCTCAGTGACAAAACAAAGTCAGCTGCTCACACTGACGCTGTGGCACATACCTCAGACCGAGCATTCAATGATACAGACATAATGACACAAAACGTGACCACTAACAGCCTGTCAAACTCACATGTTGATAATCAGGTTCTAGATTCTGATAATCTAGAGGCAAACCAGGGCATACAGACATCTTCTGCCATTTATGACTTACGACCTAGATCTGCTACCTCTCACACATGGATAGCCAAGCTCCACCAAGATCTAGCAGTCAGATCAGAATTACTGACTCGTTTAAGAAAATGCAGGCTGAAGATCTGTCAAAAACAAGAAACAGGTCCCAAGCTTCTAAACCCAAATCCAGTATGATTGGGACCTCGGGCACTAAATGATAGTATATCTGCCAGATCACAAGATCAGGCAGTTCTGGCCGATCTTCCACAGGCGATGATCATTCTATTTGGAAACAGAAGCCGACACCACCATCAGAATCTAAATGTGCTTGCCATGTAAATACTACAAATAAGTTATATGTTAGTTTTCTTAATTATAATGTTAATGGGCTTTTGGAAACATTAGAAAATAATGATTTTGTCAGTTTTCTTTTAACTCACGACTTATATGTTTGACGGAAATATTTGTTGCAACTGACTTTGAATCACCAATTTTCAATAAATGTGTAGTGTTCACGTCTAAAGCCAATCTGAGAGACCTGTTCTCTGTAAACAAAAAGTACTGTGGATTTGTATACATATTCCTCCGTATCATTCTGTCTACTGGAATAATCAGCAAGGCCTGTGACTTGTGTGGCGATTAGTTTTTATTGGTAAATGGGGTTTCAAACGCAAAAACAGCAAATAACAATTACAGATTTAGTGGAGATGTCGACGATTTTGATGTGAATATTTGTACTTATAACAGGTTTCCCAGAAAATCACAGGATAAACACACATATACATTTGGTTGTCAACTAATTGAGAGAGAGAGAGAGAGAAAGAGAGAGAGAGAGAGAGAGAGAGAGAGAGAGAGAGAGAGAGAGAGAGCTGGTATATCAGACTCGGTAACATTGTCAGTTACAAGAAACGTACTGCTAGTGTATAAGTTCACCCCTTGCCTGATAACTGAGACTGAACATTGCGCCAAAATACAGTTCTGGCTTTGGTTCCTTGAACTTAACTAAAGATGTGATGAAGTTTATGCTTCGGGTACTAGAAAAATGTTGCTCTAAGTGTAAGTCATAAAGTGTTCACGATAGACCGATCCACTCTCCTCGCGGACCTTCATTCAAATTAGCCCGCATGCAGGCTCCTCGGCAAATCAGTGCGCCGAATGATGATGCATGCCCATGTGCTTTTTATTTCCGCAGGTTGGGTCGGCAAGCAGTCAATTTTCACATTGCCGTTCACTTTTGGAATTTGGCCAGCGTCTTTGCTACTAGTTATACCTGAAAAACATTGTTACGATGAATGTAGATCTGACTCCCGATACTCAAATGTTTGATTTTTTCCATTCCCAAAACGACATGATCAACTCAACCCCAACATTATAACCAAACATCACTACGAGTGTTTAGTTGAAAGTAAGAATCACTTTATTATCCAGCGTAAAAGTTGTAAGTGTGCAATTACGACACCAAAGTTTGATATGGTGACTACATCTAAACGCCACGGAAACTGATTCCAGCATGTGACCAACACACAAGCTTTTCCACTGACTGAAAACTAGTGTACGTGACTGTGCAGCCCTGAAGACAACACACACGCGCGCGCGCGTACACCTCCCCCTCTCATACACAACACCCACACGTACACGCACACGCAGGCACACACACACACACACACACACACACATCTATCGAGTCTCACGATGGGATGCTTCCTATTTGTGGGGCACAGTGTGTGTCCTAGAGCGTGCATGTGTGTGTGCTCACGTGTGGAAGTGGATGCGTGTGTGTGTGTGTGTGTGTGTGTGTGTGTGTGTGTGTGTGTGTGTGTGTATGTGTGTGTGTGTGTGTGTGTGTGTATGTGTGTGTGTGTTACGTGGTGTAAGTGTATGTGTGTATTATTTGGGTGCGTGGTTGTGTGTGTCTATGCGTGCACGTGAGTGTGTGTCTTTCAGTGTATGGTGGGGGGAGTGAAAAGGGAGAGAGAGACCCTGAGAAAGAGAGAGAGAGAGAGAGAGAGAGAGAGAGAGAGAGAGAGAGAGAAGAGAGAGAGAGAGAGAGAGAGAGAGAAAAGAAACAATTATGAAAGCTCAAATGAAATGGTTAGCACACAGACTGAAACACAACAATCGTCATACAGCGAGTCCGTGTTTCAAAGAGGCGGCGTTTCAGCCAGAGTGAAACGGTCTGTTGTAACATAACTATCCTTAAAGAGTTTAGTTCTCATTTCTTTTTTCTCTCTCTTTCTTTTTCCATTCTTTTCATACTTTTTCTCACTAAATTATGAAAACATAAAATTTGGGATCTCAACCACAGACATCTTATATATAGGATGTCTGTGATCTCAACTCACATGGCTTGTTTGGTCAGAGGATAAGTAAACAGGAAAACAAACCATCAAGCAAGAAAATGAGCAAGCAAGCAGTAAATCAGGAAGGAACGTGTTGCAAAGGTCACTTCATTCTATAGGTGTCCTTCAAAGTTACAAAACTTCACACATGATCTGAGCCAGACAGTTACAATTTTAGTTTCTGTTTCCTAACATAACATTTCCGCGCTCGGAAAATTTTCCATATGCACGTATGCATATGCCATGTGATAGAAAAATCCAAAATGATCACAGCACAAGCCTTAGGCCTGTACATAAATCCTCCTGAGTTGGCAAGATCATGAAGTCCTGCCTAACGCAGGGGTTCTCTATCCCATAAATGTGTATCAGACTGTCATTGGAATAATCTCGGCTAGACTATGACACGTGTATCTCAACTGCTTAAAAGAACGAACTGAATGAAAATACAACCAGCCACTAAGTGTAAAATCATTTAATGTTCTATAAAATCATATTATAGAAAGCACCCCCATTTCATACAACACATTGTCTCATCTGTCTCTGTCTCTGTCAACATGATCAACATAACGTCTCCTATATTGTGGCTTCTCTAATGTATCCTCCACACCCGACGAAAAAAAAGCTGGTTCACACAATAGTTAAAAATAAGAAAAACATATGTTAATACAAAAAATGAAACACCACACACACACACACACACACACACACACACACACACACACACACACACACACACACACACACACACACACACACACACACACACCACAAGAAAACAATGCAATAACAAAGAAAATAGGTATACCACAAAAACACTTAAAACACACTACAAATAAACAATAACTAAACAAACAATGGGACAACCTCCTTCTTTCTTTCAACCGTCTTTTCCGTTTCTTCAAATTTCTTTTATCTCTGATTCCCGAAAAAGTCCAAACAGTTTCCATTCCACGCTGTAGCTGTCTGCAGGGGGCTGCTTTTGAGATGGTACTAATATTTGTCTGATTGATGTTTTCTTTCACAATAACAACAAAAGTAATAGAACATATATAATGAATGTATAGCAAATGTTCAACATACAAACTCATTCAAAATACAACAAGTTACAGTCTTTCTTTTTTTAAGCCAGTCTGTAAAAGCCTTTCTTTGTTCTCCTTTTCTTGTTTTCTTTTCTGTTTGATTGCTTATCCTCTCACCAAATATTGAACAAAGCACCTAATGGTCGCCTTTTGGTCTTCGTACAATGCCGCTATAAGTGACACCAAGTGTTTGAGGAAGCTCATCTTTGCCATTGTGTTAAACAGTTGATGGTGTATGACACTGTAAAAGCCTTGTTATAACCGATAAAGGTAATGAAAGCTTCCTATTCGCTGTTCCTTACTTTTTCTATCAAAATCTGTAAGACAAATAATATGTCTGCTGTGCCCCTGCTGGATCTGTAACCAGCCTGACAGTCAGAGTTCTTCTGCGTTTTGTTTCATACTGTTCAGTATGATGATTAGCAATACTTTACCGGTGTGGCTGATTAGGGCGATGGTTCTATAGTTACTGCAGTCCTTGGCATTCCCATTTTTATACAGCATGACAAATTCTTGTAGCTTCCAGTTATCCAGCCATTGACATGATTCCCATATTCTTTTGTGTTAATGATGTAAGGCAGTTACACCTGCTTTTCCAGTGTTCTTTAACGGTTCGCCTGATATGTTGACCAATCCAGGTGATTTTCCTAACTTCAACTGATCTATTGCTGCTCTGACTTCGCTGACAAGAGTTTTGATTCCAATTCTTGAAAGTCAAGGCAGGGAATATCTTTAAGGAGTTCTGTGTGTTGTCGTGAAAAAGTTCTTTGCCGTACTCATTTCATCTTGATAGAATATCTTCCATCTCTGTTAAGGTTTCGCACTCTTATTGTCTATACTTTGATTTTGTCCTTGAAAATTTGTGGATTTCATCTTTCTTATTTGCTGAAACATTTCTTTTGTCTTTCTCTGAACATTTCCCTCTGTGATTTTGAGCATTCTTCTTCCATCCATGGCTTCTTATCTCTTTTGATTTTGGTTCGTATTTCTTTTTTCAGCCTTTTTTAACCTTCTGTCTTGTTGTTCCTTCGTGCATGGTTTTTCTCTTTAGCTAGTTGGAAAACTTCATCGCTTATGTATGGCTTTGGTGGTTTGTTTGTCTGCCTTCCTAGTTTTGACTCCGCAGTTTCGGTGTATACTTTTTTCATGTCCTCCCATATATCGTTTTGCAAAGTTTCATTTGCTGTTGAGAGGGCAGAGAAGCGGTTATTTGTTTCAACTTCGCACTCAGCTTTGATGACGACGACGACGACGATGGTGACGATGATGATGATCACATAATGGTAATGATAACGATAATCGACGACGACGACGACGATGATGATGATGACAACGACGACGACGATCAAGATGACGATAACGATGACGATGACGACGACGACATAATGGTAATGATAACGATAATAACAGTAATAATAACGATGATGATGACGACGATGATGATGACGACGATGATGATGACGACGACGACGATGATGATGATGATGATGATCATCATCATCATCATCATCATCATCATCATCATCATCATCGTTGTTGTTGTCGTTGTGGTGGTGGTGGTGGTTGTTTTTTTTTTTTATTATTATTATTATTATTATTATCATTGTTGTTGTCATTATTGTTGTTGTTGTTATTGTTGTTATTATTATTATTATTATTATCATTATTATTATTATTATTATTATTATTATTATTATTATTGTGAAGGAGAGATGTTGCATCCTTTAGGCGGTCTGCCAGAACAGCCAGGTCATCAGCGTCATCTGCATCTGTTATTTTTACCGCAGGGTAGCGTCTGCTGTTCTGTTCTGTGAGGGTAAAGCCGAGTTTTTTGTTCTTATCCACTGCTTTCCTCAGCACATAATCGAGACAGATGATGAAAATGTATGGGGCAAGCGCATCTCCTTGAAGGACTCAAGCAGTGATGTCACAATGTCGAAAGAACAGCACTGGAGATCGGGCTCCATCTCAATGCAAACAAAACAGAGTTCATCTGTCTGAACCAAGACGCATCAGAAGGTATGAGAAGTCTCAATGGAGATACGATCAAAAAGTTCAAGACTTTAAATACCTTGGCAGCTACATTGACTCCACAGAACAAGACGTCAACACCAGACTCGGAAATACCTGTGGCACGCTGAATAAACTGGACAAAATCTGGAAATCCAATCTACCAGACAACCTGAAAAGGAACTTCTTCCGAGCAGCAGTAGAGTCCGTTCTTACATACGGCTCAATCTCTTGGACCCAAACAACGACATTGGAGAAGAAGATTGATGGAGCATTCACACGAATGCTGCGTGCAGCCCTGAACAAATCCTGGAGAGAACATCCAACTAACAAAGAGTTATATGGTAAGATCCCACCAATCAGTAAATCAATACGTCAACAAACACTGCACTTCGCGGGACACTGCTGGCGTAGCAAAGAAGAACTGGTGGGGGATGTTCTATTATGGAGACTCAGCCACGGCAAACAAAGACAAGGACGTCCAAAGAAGCCCTTCATCGACCAACTGATCGTTGATACGGGCTGTCAGTATGATGAACTACCTACTGCAATGTCTGATAGAGAAGGAGGGAAGAAACGTGTCATGGATAGCCGAGCAAGCTCGACATGATGATAATGATTACTATCATTATCATTACTGTTATCATCATTATTATCATTATTACTAATAGTAATAGTAGTAGTAGTAGTACTATTATTATTATTATTATTATTATTATGATAATGATGATGATAACAATGATAACAATAATGGTAATAATATCATTATTATGAATATTATTAGTATTACTATTACCATTCGTAGTAGTAGTAGTATCATTGTTATTATTATCAGTGTTGGTGTTGGTGTTGGTGCTGGTGCTGGTGATGGTACTGGAGATGGTCATGGTGGTGGTGGTGATGCTCTTGATCCCACCCAGCACTCTCAAGAGTTTCTTGTTAACTTAGCATTATTATCATAATCATCGTTTTCATTATGATCATCAGTAGTAAGAGTGATAGTAGTAGTAGTAGTCGTAGTAGTAATAGAAGTAGTAGTCGTACTAGTAGTGGTAGTAGTAGAAGTAGTAGTAGTAGTAGTTGTGGTAGTAATGATTATGATTATAATATGAATGGTGATGATGGTCATGATAATAATAATCATCATCATCATCATAATTATAATGATACTACTACTACTATTAATAATAATAATGACGATGCTGATGCTGATGATGATGCTGATGATGATGTTGATGATACAATGATGATGATGATAATGAGGAGGAGGAGGAGGAAGATACATTTCATGTTGATTATAATAATAATGTCAGCAGCAGCAGCAGCATGTGCCCTGCCGCATGGCGTTGGGGATCATGGCCCTCCACACGAATCTGTCGCTGCAAGTATATCTCCTACCCTTTCTTTCTTCAGCAACCCTGCAAGTCCGTCCCAGGGTCTACCTGGTGGTCTCTATCCCTTCAGCTTTCCTGTTGTGACCAGGTGTTCAAATTTCCCTTTCCTCATAAATGTCCTATAAATGTTGCTTGTTTTTTCTTAATCTTCTTTATTAATGATTTTCTTGTGTCTGCCTCCTTCAAGACGGTCTCGTTTGTTTTCTTTGCTGTACACGAAGCTCTCTACATTCTTCTTAGAAACCACATTTCAGTTGCCTGAATTTTGTTCTGACTTTGCATGTTGACTGTCCACGCCTCACAACCATACAATAGTATCGGTTTTGTATAACATTCAAGAACTCTCTTCCTGATGATATTAATGGATAGGCATTTGTCGATAAAAACGCTTTTCATCTTCTTAATGCTGTTTTGGCTTGGTGGACTCGGCTGGCTATTTCTGATATGCATCTACCGTCTAGTGAGATGACAGTTCCCAGATCTTTAAACTTATCAAGCAGTCCCAAAGTAGTGCCATTTGCTGTTATTTTTCATGAGGGGATTTCTTGTTTTTTACTGATTACCATGACTTCAGTCGGTCTCCATCCCTTTATGTTGGTTTTCTATTTCTATTATGTTCACAAGGTTTTGTAGGTCTTTTTCGTTTTCTGCATTTAGCACGGTGTCATCTGCGTATCGAATATTGTTTATCATTCTTCCTCCAGCCTTTTTATCCCAGGGCATTCTTCTAGGTTTCTCATGATGGTTTCGCTGTGAAGTGAAAACAAATTGATGACCGAACACAATCCTGCCTGACCCCTCTTTTGATATTTTGGAAAGAGCTTACATCGTTTTCTATTCTCATTGCTGCTGTTTGATCCCAATATAATATGTGTGTGATGGAAAAATGATGTTGGAATTTGTGTGAGGTTATTTATGTAATAAAGCAATGAGTCGAACTGAGAATAGCGCTATACAAAACTATTTTTTTATTATTATTATTATTATTATTATTATTATTATTATTATTATTATTATTATTATTATTATTATTATTATTATTATTATTATTTTATTATTATTATTATTATTATCATTATTATTATTATTATTATTATTATTATTATATTATATCATTATTATTATATTCATAACGTACTGATAATAACAATAGTATTAACAACAATGATAATGATAATAAGGGCACATCTGCAAGTTTACAAAAAAGTAGCAGCAGTCAAAGACTAATTTGTGTCAACGTAATGTGTCTTTTGCAATTCGTTCATTCATTCATTCATTCATTCATTCATTCATTCATTCATTTATTCATTCATTCATTCATTCATTCATCTGTCTATTCTTTTACACGAACGAAAAGATAAGTGAGTGACTGATCGTTTTGAAATTAAGTATTTCGAGTACGCTCTCTTTTTATTCTTTCAATTTTATGTCTGTCTGTCTGTTTTAGGAGTACCTTTTACAGAAATAACAAAGTGTTCAATGTTGGTTGTTCTGCATAGTAGCACGAAACTGGGGAGAATTTGACAGCAAAAGATCCACAGAGGAGAAGCCGCCTTCAAACAGGTGTTTCGGCCCTAAACTCCTTACACTCTAAGGGGGCCAGTCCGTTTCCAGATCATGGTTCTTGGATGCCCCTCTGCTGTGACTAATTTTTGTTCATCCACCTGAGTTCGAATCCGCATGTCCATTGTGGTCAGGCGTCTCAAGGCCAAGTCACCCTTGTGACGGATGTCTTGATCATTTAGCTATCAGACTCTACATAGGGAAATGTTTAAGCCGTACAAAGGTCACTTTTGTTCCTCTATGACCAGACCCGCCTGGAACTCTTTTCAACTGCTTTCGTTATTGGCTTCAGAGCTCTAGTCCTTCTCCTTCCCAGAAATCGGGAGCTGCTTCATGAGCTTATGGGCAGGTATGCCTTCCAGCTCCCTTGCTCCAAATTCTCTGGCGCGGACTTTGGCTTGGAAGATGGATTCTCTAAAGCTGCTGGATGTATTGCCATATTTTTAAGTCTTATATAAATGTGCTTCCTTCATTCAACTTTCATACATCACAATGTGTTTGATCAGAATCATATGCTTTGATCAATAAGAGTGGAGCACTTTATCCGGTCTCATGCCACTTTAAGAGATGATCTCTGTGGGGTTTGTTTTTTTTTCAGAATGGAGGATCTGCTGTGCACTCCCAGTCACCCGCTTAATCCAGTAGATGCTGCTTTCATGCTCCAGATGTAGAATTTTCAGACCACAGTTTGCTGCCTCCTGCCATCTAGAAGATTGCTGGAACTTCTGGCAATACTGATCGTTTGTGCGAGCTCTTTAGGCACTCGATTGTGTTCCCCATGTATATCTTCCTTGGGTTAGCGCTACTTTGCATAAGCCTAGGACATGTTCCACTGTTCGTTTACCCTGGCAGATCCGGCACGCAAGGTCATCTGATTCCCCCCATTTCAATTTTAGATATGAAGATGAAACTGATCCTGAGATGAGCCAAATGCCACATCTTGTTCCAGCTGAGATGTTTTTGGCGTTCATTTCTTCATTTTGTCCATTGCCCCTGTATGCGTTGCTAGACCGTCGTCTGGATTCATGTGGTATCATCCTCTTCATCAGTCTACGAGCGTGAAGTCAAAAAACTACAGATACCAGCGCTATCGACTATGGCCCGAACAGGACTCTTACTTATCAGACGATCAGTCAGGATAACGTCATTAATCCTTTTGTATTTATTTTCTCCCACATTTTAAATGATATGCAAGAAAAATACAGCAGCAACGAAAACTGCAGTTACAAATGCAGACACAAGAACACAAGATAATCATCCCCATTATTAACAACGACAGTAGCAGCAACAATAACAACAAAACAACACTCAGCACAGTAACAGCCGTATCTATTATTAGTGTATTCATTATCATCATAACTATCATTGTCATCATGGTCATCATCATCATTATTATTGTCATCAGCTTTACACATGTATCGAGGCTGTATCTATATCTGTTAATACTATTACTACCACTATATCATTATTTTTTTGATGATGATCATCATCATCAGCAGCAGCAGCAGCAGAAGCAGCAGCAGCAGCATTAGTATTAGTATTATTGTTATTGTTATTATACCATTATCATTATATCAGCATCATCAGCATCAGCATCAGCATTATCAATCATCATCACCATCATTATCAACATTATCTTCATTCTTCTTCTTCTTGTTATTATTATTATCATTATTATTATCATCATTATTTTTTTTATCATTATCAATATTATTATTATTAGTCTTCTTCCTTTTCCTCTTCTTCTTTTTCTTCTTCTTCTTCTTCCTCTTCAAAAATGATGATCATGATAAAGATAGTGACATTTTTGTTCTGCTTCTTGCAGATGTTATTTTCTTTATATGCTGAAACACATAACAGGAAAGGTCATTATATGCCGAAACATATAACAAGCAAGAACTATTTCATAAATGCTCTTTCATGTACGAGCATGTCTTTTTTATGCATTAAAGTTAAAGACCAGAAATCTTCAGAATGTGTGAAACAAATGAGTATATCAGTCTACATGCAGTGGAAAAAGAGCATAGCTTTACTGTATATGATTATACCTTTAGAGTTCATAGTATGGAGCTCAAGGAACGGGAATGACTGGGAGATTGAGGGGTACTAAACTAGAATATGTTATTTAGACCAAAGCAATGGCTAAGTAGACTGGGAGAGCTGCTTGTTGCGGATTTCCACACAAAAAGGGCTGCTACCGACAGTCGCTTTAAAGTTAGGCTACAATCGTTGATTAAGGCAATCATTTTAAATAACTGCTGCCTTTCGTTATCATGGTCGATCAGACTTGTTTTAGAGGTGTCAAAAACCTATACAGAAAACCGTGGGATAGGTAGGGATCATGAAGGAGGACATTCTTATTCTATTAGAATGCAGATTTCAGTTTCAGATTCAGTTTCTCAAGATGACGTCTCCGCGCTCGGAATGAATTCCATAGGCACTAACGTCAAAGGTGCCATATGATTATGATTATAGCACAAGTCTTAAGCCTGCACATAAACCCATGAGCTGGCCAGGTCCTGAGGTCCTACTAGCCTTTGTTCACCTAGCCTACATTTTTATGCTAGTATCATATCAGTCTATCATCATTGGAACAATCTTAGTTATATGTAAATGACATGTGTATCTGTGTATCTTATTTTCAAGAAAAGAACAGATAAATAAGATAGCTAAACAATTAAAGGTCTGAATTGCAACACAATTACCCACTCAGTATAAACTTGTCTTACATCTCAGAGAGCCCCCCCCCCCCCCCCCCCAATCAATGCACAAAACCTCCGCTGCCTATCAACAAGACGAAAACAAGATTTCCTTAATTAATCATAGCCCCGCAGTCTGTTGTTCACTTCCGAGGAAAGAAAATAGCAAAGAAAGAAAGAAATGAGCATCAGATAAATAAACAAGTAAGAAATGAGAAAATACAAATAACACTAAATACACACATGTACACACACGCCCGCACACAGACACACATATACATATTTTCATACAATACACACTCATATAGCATGATGGCTGACAACAGAAACTACAACAACGACAACAGTAACAAGAACAACAAAAAGAAAGCAAACGTATCTGCAAGTGCTCACATATACATCAACCACCATCAATGCAGCATATGATAAAAAGGAACATAAGGTAGACAAATATGACAAACTTGAAGACATATAGACAACAATCAACAAACAGACCACAAACAGACCACACAGACAATGTGACAAACATGCCTGCTCGCCAGTTGTCTTTTCCATTTTTTCACTTTTCCTTTGTCTTTGTTTAAGGAAAAGCCCAAACACTTTCCATTCCACGATGTAAGAGTCTGCGCAGTATTACTTTTGAGATGGTACCAATGATAGTCTGATTAATAATGGCTCTTGTTTTTCCTTTCATAGTAGATTTTGACACTTCCTAAAGCTATTCTTTTTTGGGTAAGACGTTCTATGGTATGATGACTCACATTCTGTTTGCAAAAATACGATTTTAAGCGTCTTAAGACCTCAGACTTTCAAAGATGGAAAATTTTTGTTGTAGTGGCATTGCCTGCAAGTTTGTCGGGACATTCATTTCCCTTAACACCAGCGTGTCCGGGGCAGTAGATCTACGTGAGCTTTTGAAGGTCGATATTAATAATAATAATAATGTTTATTTGTATAGCGCATATTCCATATAAAAACATGCTCACCAGCGCTTTACATTTCACAAGAAAGGCAAAAGGTGATAAAAAAATGTTCACAATTACATACACAATAAGATAACAACAAACATTAAAGCTATACAAGTAAGAAGACACATAAGAAACTACAGAATATTAAAATTTAAACACTGACTTATGTAATGAAGAAAGATTAACAGATTTTTCATATGAATAAAGAGGCATACTGTGTTTATATATTGCTGCGTGTGTGCTTGCGTACGTGTGTGTGTGTGTGTGTGTACGTGTGTGTGTGCGTGCGTGTGCGTTGCTGTGCGCGTGTGTGTTTGTAAGAATATGTGTGTGTGTGTGTGTGTGTGTGTGTGTGTGTGTGTGTGTGTGTGTGTGTGTGTGTGTGTGTGTGTGTGTGTGTGTGAGTGTGTGCGTGTGCTATGTTTGCATGCGTGTGTGTGTGTTTATGCATGCAATAGTTGTACATAAAATTATAATCAATATTTTGAATGAAGATAAAAACAGAAAAATTCTAATCCATATACAGGAAAAACATTATAACTTCAGTATTACAGCATTAACACCTTGACAATCAAAATTACCTCACAAATTATAAACTATTCGCATATCATACATCACAATTTACATACAAACAAAGATTTTTAAAAGTTTCTTAAAGTATTTCAGTCTCTTTCCCACTCAATTTCTCAATGTTGATGGAAAAGATCTACGAATAATCAGAAATATGTACTGGGAACAAACAGCTGCAATGAGAATAGAAAACAATGTAAGCTCTTTCCAAAATATCAAAAGAGGAGTCAGACAGGGTTGTGTTTTGTCACCAGATCTGTTTTCACTGTATAGCGAAAACATCATGAGAAACCTAGAAGAAGACCCTGGATTAAAGGTTGGAGGGAAAATGATAAACAACATTCGGTATGCAGATGACACCGTGCTAATTGGAGAAAGTGAAAGAGACCTACACAACCTTGTGAATATACTAGAAATAAAAAGCAAAGGTAAGGGGTTGGAACTAAACAGCAGGAAGACTGAAGTCATGGTGATCAGTAAAAACATGAAATCCCCTCATGCAAAATAACAGCAAATGGCACAACCTTGACACAGGTTGATAAATTCAAATACTTGGGAACGATCATTTCATCAGACGGCAGATGCACATCAGAAATAGCCGGCAGAATCGGCCAAGCCAAAACAGCATTCAAGAAGATGACAAGCATTCTTACCAACAAATGCCTATCAATTAACATCAGGAAGAGAGTTCTCGAATGTTATACAGAACCAATACTGTTGTATGGATGCGAGGCGTGGACAGTCAACAAACAAAGTCAGAACAAGATTGAGGCAGCTGAGATGTGGTTTCTAAGAAGGATGTTGAGAGTTCCATGGACAGCAAAGAAAACAAACGAGACAGTCTTGATGGAGGCAGACACAAGTAGATAATAATAATAATAATGGCTTCTTATATAGCGCTTAATCAAAATAATTTCTCTAAGCGCTTTACAAAAACATACTGCATTCACCTCTCCTACACACACAACCACACACCTCACAAACAACTACAAATACCACCACTACAGAAACCAACAAATCCTACGAGCACAACACTCACTCATCTCAAGCATTGCTACAAAACCAAATCACACAACGTTCAATTATACAACAAACACATGCAATAGAAAACACACCCTGAAACAGTATGTCAAAACAAGGCTTAGACGCTATGATAGGTGGTACCCCTACGCAGCATTGACTAGTTGTGAGAAAATAGATGGGTTTTAAGTTTAGACTTGAAAGAAGAGAAATAATCTGAATGTCTGAGAGAGTCTGGCAGTCTGTTCCACATCGATGGAGCTTGAAAAGAGAAAGACCTTTCACCAGTAGTAGTTCTGAAGCGAGTCATTCGTAGAAGGCGGTCGTCTGCAGAGGAGCGTAGTTGTCGAGAGGGAGTATAGATTTGAAGGAGATCCGAGAGATAAGAAGGTCCATTTTCAAAGAGAGAAGAGAAAGTGAGAGTTGAGATTTTGTACGAGATACGGTTTGAGACAGATAACCAGTGAAGAGAGTGAAGTAGTGGCGAAATGTGATCATATTTACCTGCTCTACAGACTACCCGGGCTGCATGATTTTGGATTCGCTGTAATCTTTCTATCAGGTATTTCGGAAGGCCGGCCAAAAGTGAGTTGCAGTAATCTATTCTAGATAAAACAAAGGCACAAATGAGAGTTTTTGTAGCATCTGTAGAGAGAAGGTGACGTACGGAACTGATTCTTCTTAGTTCTAAATAAGCAATCTTGCAAATATTTGAAACTTGTTTCTCAAAGGAGAGGGATTGGTCAAGAATGACCCCTAGACTGCGGACAGAGGTGGACACAGAAACAGTACAGTCATTGATAGTGACAGTTGAAGGTAGAGAAGGATGGTTAGGTTGTTTTGTCACGAACATGAGTTCCGTCTTGTCGTCATTTAGTTGTAGTTTGTTGGTAGTCATCCAGTCCTTTAGGTCTGCAATGCAGCCCTGCGCCCGAGAAATCAGTGAGTCAATTTTAGCAATGGGAGCCGACTGATGAAGCTGTGTATCATCAGCAAAGCTCTCGTGCAACACGGCGTGACCACCAATGACGTCAGACACAGGACCGGCATACAGCACAAAAAGGACTGGCCCCAGTACAGAACCCTGAGGCACACCGTACCTAAGAGGAGAACTGTCTGAGTATCTGTCCTGTACACACACTGTCTGAGTCCGTCCAGTCAAGTAAGAGATAATCCAGTCGAGGGCTGTGTCTTTGAAACCAAAGGAAGTTTGAAGCCGTGAGAACAAAATATTATGATCGATCGTGTCAAATGCTGCGGAAAGATCCAACAACGCTAACAAGGAAACGTTCCCATCATCAAGCCCACAGAGGAGGTCATTGACTACACGGAGGAGTGCTGTCTCACAGCTATGGCCTTGTCGGTAAGCAGACTGATGAGGATTCAAGAGGTGATTCTTTTCGAGGTGTTCTAGAATTTGTTCCAGAACAATCTTTTCCAATAATTTTGATAGAAATGACAAATTTGACACAGGCCGATAATTCTTTAAAAAGTTTTTGTCTAGTGAAGGTTTCTTGATCAATGGACGTACCACTGCAGACTTGAAGATTTCAGGAACGTGACCAGAGGACAGAGAGGTATTAATAACATGAGTAATATGGGGTAGAACGTCATCGATACACTGGAAGAGCAAGTGAGTAGGAATGGCATCAAGTTCACATGATTTAGGGCTGCATCGCAAACAAAGTTTTTTGACATAGTCTTGGCTAACAGGGCTGAAAGAAGTCAAAGGAGGTCCACAGTAAACTTTGTCATTCAGGGAGTGTACAGGTGCAGTAGAATCTAGGTTTTCACGGATAGTATCAATTTTGCCATTGAAAAACTCTAAGAATTTCTGAGGGAGCTCTTGAGCTTGGAAGATGGTGGGGAGGGTGGAGCAGCTGACTTTACCTAACAGACTATTTGTGACATTGAACAACTGCTTGGCCGTATTACAAGCCAATATCTTTAAGAATAGAACAAAGTTTTTGCTTGATGAACAATATCAGTAACATGATTTCTAGCGGTTTGATATATTTCCCACTATACAGTCAGACCCGTGGCGCGCCATCGCCTCTCAGCCCTCCTCCTCTCCTGCTTGGCCTCCGACAACTCAGGACCCACTGTGCTGTGCCATTGACACAATGAGCGATCAGAGATCAAGCGCCTGCTCACTAGAGCATGCTTATCAAGCATGGCACGGAGGGCAGAGGTCAGCTGAAAAGCCGATGGCTCACCCGGTATGGCCGTGATCAGATCAGATTTGAAAGCCTCTATGTCGATAGCAGAAATTTTCCTAACTTCCTTGTACGTCTTTGGAACGGCGGGCCTAATGATGTCTAATTCACACTTCACAGCATAATGATCCGATGCTAAGTTAGTGTCAACAGTTGAAGACTTGAGTAAATGATCACTGTCTCTGTAGACTACCCAGTCTACTGTGTTACCTTGTTTGTTCGTTTTTTCATTCACGGATTGCTGGAGTCCAAAAGTATCTAAAATTTCTAACACCTCAGGCGTGTATCCAACTGTGGGCTTATTGAAGTGGAAATTGAAGTCACCAACCAGTAACAATGTTCCTGGAAGGTCATTTACAAATTCAAGAAAGTCTGGAAGTTCATTGATAAACATGCTGGGAGTAAGATTGTTCTTTTTACTGGGTACTGGTCTGTAAATCCCGAAAATATTGGTGACAAGAAAGCTAGGTAGGGACAGCTTCAGGTGAACAAGTTCAAAGGTCCGGTGCTGAAAAGCAAAAGAAGAGTCAAAAGAGCAATAGGGCAGCAGCTTATCAGAGATGACGAAAGCGATTCCTCCTCCGCAGGTGGTGGTGGGGCGAGGGAAGGACTTGGATGTATAACCAGCCGGAGCCAGGTCTTGTAGCTTTGGTTCATCGCCACTTTTCTTGAACCACGTTTCCGTGACGCAAAGAATGTCAATATCATTGGACAGCATAAAGTCATTCACAGCAGATCGTTTCTTTTTACAGGTAGCACCAAGAGACTGGGCATTAAAGACAGTCAGTGTAATGTTTGTCGTTGTTGTCTGTATGTGAGGAGCCATAGGCACATGAATCAAGTTGCGGCAGTTTACTGAGCGAGTGTGGTTGTGGCGAAAGTAGTGAGAGTGGTGGGAAACATTACCGACTGTAGGTATTGCCCTCCGTTTCCTCCTCCCTCCCCGTGCTGTGCGACAGTGAGGAAGGTCACGACCAATCCTGAAACGCCGCAGTTTCACGTTGAGCGAGGGGTCAAGGGGTGAAGGTCGCTCACTACACTTCAGCAGTTGTTCCCGCGTGTAGACTAGGCGAGAGGTTTGGCGAGGGAGAGGGAGGCAGAGGTTGGGTGGTAAGGAAGATTATGAAAAGACAGGCAACATTTATAGGCCATTTTATGAGGAAGGGGGATTTGGAGCACCTGGTCACAACGGGAAAGCTGGAGGGAAAGAGAGCACCGGGTAGACCCAGGGAGAAAATGCTGGACGGACTTGCAGAGAGGCTGGGGACGAGGAGGTGGGGGAGATGCTAGGGGCAACGAGAGATAGAGGCAGATGGAAGTCCATGATCGCCAACGCCATGCGGCAGGGCACCTGATGATGATGATGTTTGTGGGGCTTTGACGGTTAGGACTAAATCAAGTGGGTGGTTGGAGGGTGTGTGCCAAATCTTGGGAGGCAGACACAATTAGATTCCGTGGAGCAATCAAGCGTGTAAGATCTGCTCCTTGCCGCTGTTCTGTATTAGTGTTTTGTTTTGTTTGTCTGGATTGACTCAGCCCATGCATGAACAACTGAGACGTTGAGTGTATGTGTACCTGCCATGTACGTGCTAACATACTTAGAGCGCGAGGAGTGAGAGAGAACCATGATGATAACAAAGTATTGAGTGGAGACTGTTTTGATTGTTATCCATATTTGTGATAACAAAGCACTGAGTGGAGACTAATTTTTTTATTATCATCCATATTCAGGGTAATAACAAAGCGTTGAGGGGAAACTGTCCTTGTTATCCAAATTCGTAATGACAACAAAGTATCGAGTGGAGACTGTTTGGATTGTTATTCACATTTGTGATGATAACAAAGCATTGAGTGGAGACTGTTTTGATTATTATCCATATTCGTGATGATAACAAAGCATTGAGTGGAGACTACTTTTTTATTGTTATTATCCATATTCATGAAAATAACTTGGATGAGGGGCTACACTTAAAATACTTGTGGGAAAATCATGACTAGTAGCCAGCAGGATAGTGACATGGAATTGCGTTCAGGGAAAATAAAACTACCAATCAGCTAGAGTCCCCATTGGCAACCCCAGCAGATAGACAGAATGGCTAGTATGATAACAAGTATGATGAAGGAAGAACCGAAGCAGGAACACACTGCGGTTTCTCTGTATGAGAAGTTTGCAGACATTAGTGCGAAGATGGGTTTACAGGGAGTTAGCAACTTTTGTATCAAATTCTGAGAAAGTCGAGGAAGACTGAGAATCAGAGATGAGAAAAATGAGGAAAGACTGAGAATCAAAGACAAGGAGGATTCGGCTATAATAAAGATAGAACTTAGGATGAAGGAGGAGCAGATAAGGAATGAAGAAGCGAGACAAAAGTTGAAGGATAACCATGAGCAAGCTGTTAGAATTAGGGAAGAAGAGAGGAGAGAGGAGGAACTTAGGCTAAGGAGAGAAAAGGTGGACAGACAAAGTAGAGCAAGAGTGGAAGAGGTTCGAATCAGGAAGGAAAAGAGCGAAGCGTAACATGTTCTTTTAGACCCTTCGGCATGACGGCGAAGATGTTGACGCTTACGTGGCTCTCTTTGAGAGAATGGCCAACTTATGCAGATGGAGAGTCAACATGGTCTATGAAGTTAGTTGCACTACTGCGTGGAAAAGCCAGGCAGGCAGTTCTTTGGCTCCATCCAGATGATTTGAGCCAGTATTATAAGGTTAAGATGGCCTTCCTGAAACACTTTCGTCTGGACGCCGAAGAAGACAGACAGAAATTTCGGGACATGAAGGACCCGGACGAGACCTTTGACCAGCTCTTCACTCGCCTGGGGTCTTGTTTTTCTCTGTGATGTCAGGATGCGGAGAAGGATGAAGACGATGCAAGGGACGTTAAGGATCTGCTCATGCAAGAACAGATGTACCAGATACTGTCACAAGATTTGATTGCGGAGGTCCGTATGGCGTGCCCAAAGTCAGCTGATAAGATAGCTAAGCAAGCAACTGTATACGTGGAGGCAAAGCGTATGGGCCGCGAGCTCAGGCGAGAGAGGCAAGCGATTAAGCCAAATCTTCGAGGGAATGAGGAGGAAGGAATACCTGGAAGTAGGACAGAGGAGCCACCCTTAGTGGAGAGGCAGGGAAAAGGACAGGGTACAGGAAAGAGTCAGAAAAAGCAACAGTTTAACGTGAGAGGAATGATTCAGTGCTACAAATGCCAGAAGAAAGGACATATCGCACGTTACTGCCCTGAGACGGACCCAAAAGTCTTAGCGGTATCAACAGGACATCCTCAACAGTTGGAGCCAAAGTTTACTCCTACGTCTCATGTACAGGAAAACCCTATACACCACGATGTAAAGTGTTTGTAAATGGTATGCGAGCAAACGGGCTACACGGTTGTTTCGGAAGAGTTCGTGTCCCCTGAGGATTACATGTATACTGGGAATACTGTGACCGTTGTCTTGGCTGAGACCTGATGCGGCAGCATTCTTCCTGTAGCAGAAGTTGTTCTCGGCTCGCCTTACATGCGAGGAAAGATGAAGTGCTTGTAATGAAGAAGCCAGTGGAGGACGTACTTGTTGGGAATTTCGTACAGAGAGGGAAATACTCTCTGTTTGAAAGAGTCCCAGTGTATGCTGTGCCAGCTTTGGTAGCGGCAGTGCAGACCCAGCAGTGCAGACCCAAGCACAAGTATGGAGGGAAAGGAAACCGATGATCAAGTTATGGTTGCGTCAAAGTCGTCTTGGAGAAGAAGCAGGAAGAAGATGAGACATTAGAGACCTTTAGATTACACGTCACGTATCTCCCAGCATGTATACATATCGCGATACGTACGTGTCCCATACGTGAAAGCGATTTGGGTTTACATTACACGTGAAACAGATCTACGTCCTCCCCCCCCCCCCCCCCCCCCCGCAGGAAGGGACGTAACCACAGTCTTTCCTGTACCTTACGACGTGTGACATAAACATTATGTAGCTATTTGTTTTTCATTGATACTAGTTACTACCAATATGACGACGAACTAAATTGTTATACTAGGAAAATAGATCTAGCAATCACTTTTTATCTTTCCTAGCAACTTTCCAGTATTATGACATCATTCAATATAATGACATCATAGGCAATTGATGTTTTGTTTGTTTGTGTGTGTGTGTGTGTGTGTGTGTGTGTGTGTGTGTGTGTGTGTGTGTGTGTGTGTGTGTGTGTGTGTGTGTGTGTGTGTGTGCGCGCGCGCGCGCGCGCCCCATGCTTCAACTGTGTCAATAAATCATGGCTGAAATTTTTAATCATATGTAGATATATATTCTGTACTTTTATTTAATGCTAGCAAGGAAGAACAGGAATTGTTTATAAATTCAGATCGTAATTAATTTAATTAAGTACATACTTTGCACTATAATTAATAACTCAGTCTTTGTTTACACACACACACGCATGCGCCCGCCCACACGCACAAATCATGCACTTGCAACACACTTTCCATGTGACGAAAATATTCACTATATGGGTATATGAATCCTTTACTGTGAGAAAATGAATTCTGAATACTATTCTGAAAGATTATACATGTTCTGAGACATATAGGTTTTTGTTTTTGTTTTTCTACCATAAAAATGAAGACGACTAATTTGTAAAATAAAACAAAATAACGTGTAAAAACAATCATCCCCCCTTTCCCTGATCTTTGCTTATTTTCTTTACAGTTTGTCCACACTGTGCAAGCAGTATACTGGTGCAGTCTGCATACTCTAATTTGGTGGATATGCTTGCTGGACCAAGCTTCCATAAGCCACCAAACACACAAGACATAACTTACAAGATCTTTATAGTGCATATTTGATTTTCTGCATGAGCATGCACACCATGGGGTTTCAGACACTGGGCCTGTACACATGCTGACCAGAGAACTGAACAAATTATCCACCAGGCAAGAGGTACTCAGAAGGGACCAAACCCAGACCTTATTACAAGTCTGACATTTACCTGCTCGATTACCGCACCTGTCATTTTGTGACTTCATAATGGTGTGTTTCCTCTGCACGTGTGTGTGTGTTTGCATGGAAAATGGGAAAGGGGGAGGGGGAAGACAGGATTGGGGGTTGGGAGCGTATCATGTGCAGAGTTATGGCATATGCCATTTGGTACTGGTAATCTCTACTGTGGTGACATGTGCAAGAAGAGCAAGAATAATGAAAGGTAATTTTTTTCTAGCATTCTTCTATTTGGTACTGTTAGAGCTATCTACTTTTACGATAGCATTAGGGATAAATGTAAGTACAATGAACATAGATAAGTGCTTTTTCTAAAAATTTTCTAAAGAAGAATAAGAACGTGTATTTAATACAACAAGACAAGACAGTGTTCTTCCAGGACACTTTCATTAGTTCTTCTATCTGTCCATTTGACACGTAGTAGTCTCCGATAAAACAACATCTCTATTGTTCTTTCCTGTTTTTTCTGGTTCCTGTTTGCTTGAACTCTGGCAGTCACACTTGTTTTAGATTTAATATTCTTCTGTTAAGCACTGGTTGAGTATAGATCTGCTTTTACAATAACATTAGAGATGAGTGTGACTACAATGAAAGATAAATGTTTTTCTAACATTCAGGCTGTTGCATCCTCCAGCTTCTGGACTTTTATATTATTCTCTCTTCACACTAATCTTCCTGAATGTCAAAATCATTCTTTTTGCTTTCTTCTTCTGTTTGTATCTAATCTTGCCAGTACTCCATGGTTGTAGACCACCGTGCAGCTGGGCTGTGTGATTTCTTAATTTGGCATGGGGAACACTTAGATCTGAAAAACGGGAAGAAACTTATTTCATTTGTCTTTTTATTTGTTTACATATTTATTTATTATTATTATTATGATGATGATGATGATACTGGTAATAATAACAATTATAACAATGATAATAATAATAATAATAATAATAAATAATTAAACAAATAAATAAATAATATATTCATCATCACCACTATCAGTTTCTGCCATCTGTACACAGTCCACTCCAGCGCTCCACCAGCTTCTCTTACCAGGGTAGGCCTATGTGGCCTTGACCTTGATGAGAAACCAGACAGTGAGCTGCAAGGCTAGATCTAAGTCGTCGCTTGGCGTTAGATTTCTTTGAAATTTATCAGCAACTAATCAAAAACAAACAGCGTTTCGTGTCCACAAAATAGCATTTCATAATTAAATTGCAGTCGAACTGGGCCTGTGAACTGAAGTCTCGTTCAACATTTTAACACTATCCCTACGTATGGCTGCTAGGCGGCTTTGCCCCACCTTACGGAAGCAGCTGGCCGCTGCGATTCCCTGCCAATGTAAAGATTTGGGCATCTTTCTAATTTATTTTACATGCTGTTTTTGACCAGTGTTGGTATCATGTTTGATATGTTTGAAAAGAAAAATTCAACGACTTTTAAATGAACGTACTTTCAACACTCTGAGATTCCACAGTGAGACATTGTACGCATACATCAGGTAACTAAAACGAAGAAGAAGAAAAAACTTTCCAAAGTTTGATGATCACTATTTAGTCGTAATATTTCAACAAATTGACACATAAACAGCACTCACCTTATACAGTTACATCTATAGTGCATTTCGCTGTCAGCAGCAATCCATTTCAACAGAATTTGACAGAATTTGGCTTCCAATTGAAAACGAATCACATAGCATCTTTCGATCAATCACTCAGCACAAGTAAGTTCTCCACAACAGTCAGGTCCTATGCATATATGCAGTACATGTATGTATAACCAAAAGCAGTGGTTCTCATTTTCACACGCCACATGTTGATCTTGACAAACACACGTAATTGGAAAAGTTATCACGAAGTCAGAACTGTAATTCTTTGGTAGCACAGAACAGACAGAGCAAGCACAGGCACACGAAAAAGTAATCCACACAATCTCTCTCTCTCTCTCTCTCTCTCTCTCTCTCTCTCTCCTCTCTCTCTCTCTCTCTCTCTCTCTCTTTCTCCTTTTCTTTCATTTTTTACGTGCCTGTAGCAGACAAGATAGAGATGACAGGTTCCTGTTATCCAATAGATGGCAAACATCAAACCTGGACAGACACTTGAAGTGTTTACTCTGTTCACAGCCACAGACGGGATAATCAGAAGAGATGTTTCCTCCAAACTAACTGTCCCAGCAAATTGAGACTGGGCTGATCTTTGGCACAACTAATCAAGTAGGCCAGACTTAGATACGGATCGCTTTAGTCCCCTGAATGCACGTTAGAATGAGAAACATCAACCTACTAACAGAGCTGTGAAGTGCCTCTTCAAACTGACATGATTCACCATGCCTGTCCACTTTACTTGAAGTACTGGGGTGAGACGGAAAGACATGTTGACGACTGATCGAGAAACGTCGACAGTACAGATCATTCGATGATAAAATAGGGATGATGTGACAAAGAGGGGGGTGGGTGAGAGAGAGAGAAGAAGAGACAGAGACAGAGAGACAGACAAAGAGACAAAGAGGGCAGTGGGAGGTGGTGGGAGATGCAATCTCCGTGAAATATATAATCTAGACCTAGTTTTATGCAGACATATGTATGTATGTGTGTAGGTACATGTGTATGTTACAGGCACGTAAATATACACATGTACACAGAGGCAGTGATATAAACCAAACTCTCGTGCACAAAAAAACAACACACACACACACACACACACACACACACACACACACACACACACACACACACACACACACACACACACACACACACACACACACACACACACAGAACAAAATCATCGCGTCGTCCTCGTCATCATTTTCTAAAATATTATAAATGTCTATAGGGTAAACAGCACTCGGGGCAGGGAGATGTACAGAGTCAAGCGCCTGTGTTGATACGAAATGTGCTCGACAAGATCAGGTCGGAATAACCCAGAGAGGGGTACTCTGTTTTAAGTACAAAAAATGTCTGTGAACTGGGTTTGAATTAATAAATGACGACATTATGCTATGGTGGGATCATTCCACTGTAGTCTGAAATAAGTTTTGTCACTGAAAGGGTGAGGGTTTGACTACAAGAATTTTTCAAAAGTACAGCGCACGTATAGGTGCGCGCCGTAGGAAACGGAGCAAACAGTCAGCGCACGTATAGGTGCGCTCCATAGGCAACGGAGCAAGACACAGCGCATGTATAGGTGCGCTCTGTAGGGAAAGAGTTAATTAGAGCAGCTGGGCCATACGTGATTCCCAGCAGCAGGCTTTTGCTTGCTGACACTTGGTGCGTTTGGTCGACTCGTACATGAATTGTTTAAAACTCAGTGACACAAGACATACATAACAAGGTAGAAAAGGGGTTTCAAAACACGACCAAAATACTACTTACCTTGAAACTTGAGATATGCAGTCCCAAACTAGATATGGGCGAGAGCACGTATAAGCAGACTTCCATATATAGACACGTCCCTATTGAAGCGATACGTATCGATAAAATCGCGCGAGAAAATACAATAAGTAGTCGGTACGTAACGTATCTGACCCGCATTGGATACGTGACGTGTTATCTAAAGGTCTCTGTTGAGAAGGCTATGGTTGCATGTTCCAAGGGGACTGTATACTGAACAAGACGTGGAGATGTGACGTATGTGAAGATGGGAGGCGTCCTGACGGGGAAGTTTGTGAGTGACAAGGAGACTATCACGCAAATCTGCGTACTGAAGGAACTGCGTCCATTAGTACTAATGCTAGGCCGTGACATTCCAATGTCGGGTCACCTGGGAGCAAGAAAGACCAAGGCTCGTATTCTTTCTCATTTCTACTGGCCAGGAATGTGTTCTGACATCGTCAGGTACTGCCAATCTTGTGCAAAATGTCAAAGGACGATCGACAAAGTGCTGCCAGTGCCTTTGGCAAGGATGCCACAGGTGCAAATACCTTTCTCACAAGTGGGGATGGATCTCATTGGGCTCCAGTCTCTCAGTTGGGTAATCGTTATGTTCTTGTGATGGTTGACTACGCAACCCAATACCCAGAAACGGTGCCGCTGAAGAACATAACAACTGAAGGAGTGGTGGAGGCAGCATTTGAGATGTGGTCCCGGACTGGAATTCTGAGCAGAGTATTGACTGACAGGGGCAGTCAGTTCTCCGGCAAGACCATGGAGATTTTCCCACTGTTGGCCATCAAGGGATTGTGCACCACTCCCTATCATGCCCAGTGCAATGGGGCAGTCGAAAGATTCAACGGGACTCTGAAACGCATGTTGCGGAGGTTGGTGCAAGAAAAGCCAGAGGAGTGGGATAGATGGATCCTGGCACTGCTTTTCGCATATCATGAGGTTCCTCAGGCCAGTACCAGTTTCTCTCCTTTCAAGTTCATCTACGGAAGGAAGGTCAGAGGTCCCATGCAGGTACTCAAAGAACTCTGGACGCATCCCGAAAGGCAGGAGCTGCAGACGGCAGTTGAGTACGTGGTGGATTTACGGAACCATATTGCAGAATCCTGTGCCATCACACAAGAGAACTTGAGTGAAGCTACACATCGATACAAGCGTTACTTTGACGTCAAGGCAAGGAAACGACATTTTGTACCAGGTAGTAAGGTCTTAGTTTTGCGTCCTCAAAAGAACAAGTTGAAGTTGTCTTGGAAGGGGCCCTACCAAGTGATGGCCTGCATTGGCGAAGCAGATTATCAGATCCTTGTGGGAAACAAAACCAAACTGTACCATGCCAATCTCTTAAAGCAGTTCTAGAGAGAGATCCAGAATTCAGAATCCAGCCAGCTGTACCGGCGGTCGTGGTAGAGGAAATGTATGAAGATGGGGAGGTCGATCAGATTACCGGGAAGGACATTCCTGTGATTCCTCTGCAAGCATCAGGAGGACATGAGAACGTGGTGATTGGAGCTGAGACTGAAGAGTTGGCAAGAAAAACTGAGAGCTTTGGTGCAGGAGTACTCGGATTTGCTGACAGACTCGCCTTTGTGTACTAATTTGGAGCAGCGCAACATAAAACTGACGTCTGATGTGCCAGTCCGTGTGAGACCTTACCCTGTTCCCTTGTCTCTGAGAAACACGTTAGAGAGGAAGTGCAGACCATGTTGCAGATGGGTGTCATCAAGCCTTCTGTCTCACCCTACGCGTCACCCATAGCATTGATTAAGCAAAAAGACGGAAAGATAAGGTTCTGTGTCGATTACCGGCAACTCAACAAGATTGTGGAGTTTGACGCTGAGCCAATGCCTAACGTGGAATACCTGTTCTCAAAGCTGGGGGAGCTGAGGGGGAAGGTCATCTTCAGCAAATTGGATTTGTCAAGGGCTACTGGCAGATCCCGGTGAATGAGGCGGATCAGCCGAAGACAGCATTCTCTACACCCCAAGGCCATTATCACTGGTGTGTGATGCCATTTGGGTTGTGCACTTCAGGGGCTGTTTTCACCAGGATGATGAGGAAGTTGCTGCAACCTTTGGGCACTGAGGATGTCGATAACTTCATTGGCGACGAAGACGGAAGCAGAGCTTGTAGCTGCACTCAGGAAGATGTTCCAACACCTGAGAGAATGCTCCCTGACCGCACGTCTACGAAATGTGAGCTAGGATGCGCCAAGGTCTCGTACCTTGGATACAGGATCGGACGAGGGCAGTACAAATCAGAAGAGGGCAAAATGCAGAAAATCACAGATGCACCGCAGCCAAAGACCAAGAAAGAAGTGAGGAGTTTTCTGGTCTTAGTAGGATTCTACTGGAGATTCATTTGCAATTTCGCGGATGTGGCACTCCCACTGACAAACCTGACAAAGAAAATGCATTCCAGGCAAGTCTTGTGGAGCTCGGAATGTGAGGAAGCTTTCCAGGCTTTGAAGCAAGCATTCTGCAAACCTCCTGTATGTGTTTTGCCAGAGCCGGGAAGGACTTTCGTTCTGAGAACTGACGCATCTGGAACTGGGATTGGAGCGATGCTGTTCCAGGACTGTGAAGGAGAGTTGTGCCCCGTTGTGTGTGCCAGCAAGAAACTGCTAGCCGCTGAACGTAACTATCCTACCATAGAAAAGGAATGTTTGGCACTGGTGTGGGCGGTGCAGAAATTCTCAACGTTTCTCGGTGGGACTCAGTTCGTGATCCAGACTGACCATTCTCCACTTAGGTATCTGGACAGGGTGCAATCTACCAATGGGTGGGTTATTCGCTGGGCCCTCCAACTCCAGCCATACTAGTACATGGTGCAAGCCATCCCGAGGGGATTCTAATGGCTGATTTTTTCAGTTCAGGCGATGATGAAAGCTGAGGAGATTGGGGGTAGAAGTTAGTGGTTGGGGAGAGTTCAAAGTGGTATATGTTGTTGTGAGGTTTACAGAGACAAACTGTCTGTCTGAAGTGATGTAAACTCGAATTCAAGATTTTGGTTCGTATGCAGGGGTGGTTTTTTGATCAATACTTGATATGCTGTCTCAAGAATCATAAAAAGAATAGGGTACTTGTGTGTATATAATGTTTTGATTCTAGGGCATAGTTAACTACCTTAAATTCAAATACAGTATTTGAACCTTAAGGAGGGGGGGGGGGGGGGCATTGTCACAGCAGTTCGTTCATTTTTTCCCCTTTTCTTATTTGGGGACACGGGTGTTTTTTGGGGGGTTAGCTCGTGTGGAGTTTTGATAACTGGGACAAAACTCACCTGTGCAGTTATGGTTTACCTGGGCCTGTGTGTGTATTTTTGCGTGATTTTTGTACTGTGGTTGTGAAAAGATGTTCTGTCAACTTGTTGTGTTGGCAGGCTAAATCATGGTTTACCTGAGCCTGTGTGTATGATTTTTTGCGTGCTTTTTGCGCTGTGATTCTGAACAGTAGTTCTGTCAACTTGTTGTATTGGTGGACTAATAAAAGAAGAGTCAGTCGGTGTTTGGGGGCCCTCTGCTACAGTCGGTTTGCAGTTAGGGTGGTTAGGGCCAGTTTCTGGTCAGTGGTTTCACTTGTAATTGGATTTGGTGTCCTAGAAGTGGAAGAGTTTCTGTGTTTTGTGAAAAATGCATCACCAGCAATCAGTTGATGTCTGTCCCCCTCTGCTACATTCGGTGTGCAGTTAGGGTGGTTAGGATCAGTCACTGGTCAGTGGTCACTTGTAGTTCGACTTTGTGTCTTAGAAGTGGAAGAGTTTCTGTGTCTTGTGAAAAATGTATAACCAAGAGTCAGTTGACGTCTGTCCCCCTCTGCTACAGTCCGTTTGCAGTTAGGGTGGTTAGGGCCAGTCACTGGTCAGTGGTCACTTGTACTTCGACGTTGTGTCAAAAGTGAAAGAGTTTCTGCGTGCCTTTGTCTAATGTGTAGCCTTCCATATACCTCCCGGTCGGTAGGGGTAGGTTGCTTCTCTATTTCGTTGGTGTAGTGGGTAAAAATCAGTAGTGTCCTGCGCCACAGTCGTCTTTCATGTCAGTGTTTGGCCCAAGGCTCTATGAAAAAGGCGAACATGTCCGAGCTGCTGTTACGGTGACGAGCGTGCAGAGCAAGCACAGCTGGTGGGCGTTTCTGCAACAGCAACTTCCTGCAGGATTCGGCAGTTAAGTGCTGGCTTGTTGCCCTTGCAACGGCCGCCAAGGCGTGGGGTG
>CM060312.1:43783626-43846126 GCA_030674185.1 Monoplex corrugatus | reverse complement strand
GTGCATGCACATTTCATGAGACAATAAGGGCCCAAAGACATTAAGCGAAGTGCAAAGTATTCCTCTCTCTCTCTCTCTCTCTCTGTCTGTCTGTCTGTCTGCCTGTCTGTCTGCTTGGATGTTTATGTGTATGCATTTCATGAATGAAATAAGTAATTAAAGACTTTTGAGTATTATTATCATTGTTAAGCAAAATAGATCTACATAGTATTCTTGTGCGTGTGTTTGTTTTTGTTTGTTTGTTTGTTTGTTTGTGTGTGTGTGTGTGTGTGTGTGTGTGTGTGTGTGTGGTGTGTGTGTGTGTGTGTGTGTGTGTGTGTGTGTGTGTGTGTGTGTGTGTGTGTGGAGAGAGAGAGCGACAGACAGGCAGACAGAAAGATTTCAGTGTAGTTAAGTGGGTATGATATTCAGGAGTTTTTAGTTCTTTTTAATACCAGTGAACCTAAAGTTCTCGTAAATGTATTAAGTTTTCTCTCCCTACACCCCCCCCCCCCCTCTCTCTCTCTCTATCGCTCTCTGTGTCTTTCCATTTTTTTTAATGAATGGTCGTCTCAGTATCGTGATCCCAATCTTGACTCTTGCACGGACATGTGTGCATACATTCCTACTATGGCAGTAAAGAGATTGCCGTATACAAGACTATCAGTGAAATGTTGGTGCTAGTGTGAAAGATAATGGAGTCTATGCCGTTATCGGTGATCTCGATTTACCCACCGCTACCTCCACAAGAAGCCAAAAAAGATCCGTTTGATAAGTCAATCTGTTAAAACATACTTTACTCTTCCTCTGTATGTGTTTCTTTCTGCTGTAATAACTGGTGAACTCTTGTTTTCGTTGTTGGAAGTTGGCTTATTTTTCTCATGAAACAGTGAAGGCGCGATATTTTCAGAATCGTTCTCCTCCTTTTCTGTGTAATCCCGTTACGCATTATGGCAACAAACCAGTTCGTGTTTGATATCTATGTGTAGAGGAGAGAGTCTACTTTTCGGTAAGATTGATAATTACATAATTGGCTAAATGTCCAAAGCAGTATTGCGGGAAATGTAGAAACAGTAGTAATCACGGCACACAAAGGCAGCCACACAGTCCCGCTTGCCTACCGATGACTCACAGCTCAAAACCGCTGACGGGCCGTGTAGCGCAGCGGGTAAGCAGGAAAACACGCCTCTCGCGTGCGAATCGCTGGCACCGTGTCCGAAAACTAAGTGATCGCCCGGCGGTCGGTTTAAACAGCCGTGAGATCGATGGTAATCTTGTCTGGACTGGCTGCTTGTGTTTTCCTTTCTTTGGTTGTTTGACCGCGGGTTCCACCTCCCATGTAGGTATTCGTGGCAGGTCTCATGACTGTCTTGTACTTGGAGCACGAGGTTTGAAGAGTAAAACTCTTGTGCACGTTTGACAATTCTATCTCTGTCGGTTCTTACTTCTCCATTCCCTTCCCGGATTTCGGTGATTTGAAACCTACCGGGGGTGAGTTTCTTCTTCGCCATTGTGAAGCCCCTTCCTTGATCTATGATGTCGCCGATGATCTCTGTTGTGTGTCTCCGCTGGTCTTCTCTTTGTTTCCTTGTTCAATTCTGTCGCTTCTATTTTTTCTCTGTCTCAAACGTATCTTCACCTGACACAAAATAATTTCCATCTCATTTTCTGAAAGGGAGATTTAAAAAGAAACGCATGGCGAGGCTAAGTTTTTTTTTCGTGTGTGTGTGTGTGTGTGTGTGTGTGTGTGTGTGTGTGTGTGTGTGTGTGTGTGTGTGTGTGTGTGTGTGTGTGTGTGTGTTCGCGCGCGTGGTATGTTAGTAAGAAAGCAATACTGCTTTGAACACTCGAATGTTTGTCCTTTCTTAGTAGACGAACCTAAAGTAGTTAACATTGTCTTGTCTGTCTTGCCTTTAGACACGGAGCCATTGCGTATGTGTCAATGCATGGATAAGCATTACCCATTTTAACTGAAAACAGAATATACAGTAGCCATCTGTGATTATGCACGTTCGGGACGTTTAATCAACAGAAATCAAAAACATGAACAACTGTGACTACTTATTTCAGATATAGTCATTGAGAACTCATTCAGTTGCTGGGAAGAAGTCTTGAGAAATACGGTTGTCAATTTTGGGTGATTCTTTATGCGCGGGTGCGAAAGCCAAATGGTTAAGACGACAAACTTGCAGTCAGAAAGTCAGCCCCACTTGGCAGGATCTGGTGAACAAGGGTGGAGCTTGTTGTGTTCTACCAAGACAACGTATGTGTCAACGCCCCTGCAAAACATCAAATACGCACTTTAAAGATCTATATCCGATGGTTTATGGAAACACAAAAGTTACCCAGCATGCACACTTTACGAGTATCCAGCTTTTATTTTATCTTCACCGGCCTGTCTTTAACCTCTCCTTTGCCCTCATCGTTATTGCAGAAAGAGTGAGTCTGCAATAGCAGGTTCTCCGTATCAGTGTACTCAGCTTTGTGTCCCGGAGACATTTATCTGACAGCTTATTTCCATATTCCTTAGGGTCTGCAGGAAGCCAATCACACACACAAAAAAACTTTGTTTGTTCTCTTTGGCTTCTCTCCAGACCCGACTGTGATTTGTTTCAGAATTAGGTCAAACTTTGGATGTGGATGGCTTCAAGTTTGATCAGTTCGCTTGCAGAAGACCGTGAGAATCTTTCCTCGTACATGTTTCACCTTGGTTTGCGTAGTGTTATGTTGGGCTGCCTTGTGTTGTATTGCATTGCACTGTATGAGCTATATAATTGTAAGGTATCGAATTGTGATGCATTATCCTGTATCATTTTGTATTGAATTTTATAGTATCATATCAGATCGTATTGTATCGTGTTGTGCTTTGTATAGGATTGCAATGCATTCTACCAGTATTGTGCTATATTGCATTATATTGTATCATGTTGTATTATGTTGTTTTCCACTATGTTGTATTATGCTGACTTGATATGACTAATGAAATTTTGGGCTTGATGGAGGAAAGGAGGAAGGCAAAGAGAAACGAGGTGATATACAGGAAGATAAACAAAGAAATCAGGCATAGGTGCAATGAAGCTAAGGAAGCTTGGCTGAACACAAAATGCAAAGAGATAGAAGAAAGACACAGAATGGATCCTCAGGGTATGTATGGACGAATTGAAGAAATTGTCCACAGGAAAAATACATGCACATCAACTGGTTACTTAAAATCGAAAGATGGCACGCTTATCATGGAAAAAGACAAAATACTGGACAGATGGGAGAGTACATTAAAGACCTTTTTGAGGATGACAGAAACGAAGAACACATTATAAAAAAGAACTTTGAAGGACCACCCATAATGAAAGATGAAGAAAGAGCAGCACTGAAAAAGATGAAACCAGGAAAAGCCCCAGGACCAGACAACATTACTTCAGAGATGATTGAAGCCCTGGAGGAATTTGGCATAGAAAAAATAACAGTCCTCCTAAATGAGATTTATGACACTGGAAAAATCCCCAAAGATATGTCAAAATCAATTTTCATTGCACTTCCAAAGAAGACAGGGGCTATAGAATGCGAACTCCATCGCACAATCAGTTTGATCATGTTAAGAATAATCATGATGAGGACAAGGAATAGAATCAAAAGAGAAATAGCAGAAGAACAGTGTGGATTTGTGGAGGGGAAAGAAACTATTAATGCCATATACACCCTAAGAACCATCATAGAGAGGTCAATTGAGATGAATACGGATTTGTATTTATGCTTTGTTGACTATACCAAGGCCTTCGACCGGGTACGACATGAAGAATTGATCAACCAACTGGAGAGACTCTTGATGGAAAAGATCTACGAATAATCAGGAATATGTACTGGGAACAAACAACTGCAATGAGAATAGAAAACATTATAAGCTCTTTTCAAAACATAACGACGACAAGACAGAAGCTATCCTCATTGGCACCCGTCAGAAACTTTCTCAGCTGCCTCCTCTTTCTCTCCCATTATGTAACACATCAGTCCCAATTTCTGATTCAGCTAAAAACCTTGGTGTCTGCATTGACTCTACCCTGTCCATGAACAACTTTGTTTCTCAAACTGCCAGATCTTGCTACTATCACCTCCATCGTATAAGCCGGATCAGGAAGTATCTCTCTGTCGAAAACAACTGCAAAACTCGTTCTCTCCTTCATAATGTCTCGCATTGACTATTGCAATTCACTCCTGTCTGGTCTTCCTGCCTCCACCATCCACATCCTACAGCGCATTCAAAACAATGCTGCACGCCTTGTACCCAAAAAGAAAAAAGCTGACCACATATCTCCTCTCCTGGCACAACTTCACTGGCTCCCTGTATCAAAGCGCATACAGTACAAACTAGACACCATGTGCTACAAAAGCCTCAATAACGCAGCCCCCGATTACCTGTCAAGCTTACTTGAGATCTATGTTCCCTCACGTACCCTCCGCTCTGCCTCCGATCCTCTGACTTTTCGCTTTCCACACACTAAGCTCAATACCTATGGTCCACGAGCATTCTCTGTTTCTGGTCCACTCTCCTGGAACAAACTTCCTCTCTCAGTCCGTCAGCAACCTACTTTTGTCTCCGTCAAGTCCGCTCTCAAAACTCACCTTTTCTCCTCTGCATAAAATCCTAACCTCACTCAACCCCCTCTGCAGCCTGTCTCCACTCCACTCGGAGGGGAATCACATTGTAATATATAATTGTATATAATATGCTCTCTATAATTTTCCATTGCTTTTATTCTTTCTCCCCATTTATAGCCATGCGTTGTGTGTGTGTGTGTGTGGTGTGTGTGTGTGTGTGTGTGTGCGTGCGTGCGTGTGTGTTTGTGCGTGCGTGTGTGTCTGTTTCAGCGCTTAGATTTGATTTTATCAAGATTTTGCGCTATATAAATATTGTAATTATTATTATTATTATTAATTATTAAAACATCAAAAGAGGAGTCAGACAGGGTTGTGTTTTGTCACCAGATCTGTTTTCACTGTATAGCGAAAACAATGAGAAACCTAGAAGAAGACCCTGGATAAAGGTTGGAGGGAAAATGATAAACAACATTCGGTACGCAGAGACACCGTGCTAGTTGCAGAAAATGAAAGGGACCTAAAAAACCTTGTGAATATACTAGAAATAGAAAGCAAAGGTAAGGGGTTGGAACTAAACAGCAGGAAGACTGAAGTCATGGTGATCAGTAAAAAACATGACATCCCCTCATGCAAAATAACAGCAAATGGCACAACCTTGAGACAGGTTAATAAGTTCAAATACCTGGGAACGGTCATTTCATCAGACGGCAGATGCACATCAGAAATAGCTGGCAGAATCGGCCAAGTCAAAACAGCATTCAAGAAGATGACAAGCATTCTTACCAACAAATGCCTATCAATTAACATCAGAAAGAGAGTCCTTGAATGCTATATAGAACCAATACTGTTGTACGGATGCGAGGCGTGGACAGTCAGCAAGCAAAGCCAGAGCATGATCGAGGCAACGGAGATGTGGTTTCTAAGAAAAATGTTGAGAGTTCCATGGACAACAAAGAAAACAAATGAGGCAGTCTTGATGGAGGCAGACACAAGTAGATCACTCATAAGGAAGATTAGGAAAAGACAAGCAACATCTATAGGCCATTTTATGAGGAAGGGGGATTTGGAGCACCTGGTCACAATGGGGAAGCTGGAGGGAAAGAGAGCACCAGGTAGACCCAGGGAGAGAATGCTGGACGGACTTGCAGAGTGGCTGGGGATGAAGAGGATGGGGGAGATGCTGGGGGCAACGAGAGATGGAGATGGTTGGAAGTCCATGGTCGCCAACGCCATGCGGCAGGGCACGTGATGATGATGATGATGATGATATGTGTAAACATCTGTCTCAAAGATCTCTGTAACATACAAATTGAACTAATTGGCCAACTTCTGAAAAGTGACAGACAATCAATTGCCCAGGGGAAATTTACACAGCCGGCTGTCCATTAGGAGGGAAGTGTCATACGAATTTTAGTTCTCTCGGGACTTTGTGTGTGTGTGTGTGTTTGTGTGTGTGTGTGTGTGTGTGTGTGTGTGTGTGTGTGTGTGTGTGTGTGTGTGTGTGTGTGTGTGTGTGTGTGTGTGTGTGTGTGTGTGTGTGTTTGTTTGTTTGTGTGTGTTTGTTTGTGTGTGTGTGTTCGTTCGTTCGTTCGTTCGTTCGTTCGTTATTTCTTTTAACGTCTATTCACATTTATATGCTCTTTTCGACGACTCTGTGTGTGTTTCTCTCTCTCTCTCTCTCTCTCTCTCTCTCTCTCTCTCTCTCTCTCTCTCTCTCTCTCTCTCTCTCTCTCTCTCTCTCTCTGTCTCTCTCTCTCTCTCTCTCTGTCTCTGCTCTCTCTCTCTCTCTCTCTCTCTTTCTCTCTCTCTCTCTCTCTCTCCCTTCCACCTTTATCCATCAGCAACCAATCACAGGGTAGGAAATCATTTATAATTACTGTATTAAAAGATATGCATTCTGATAAACACTTGTACACGGTAGACCACCGGCCATCACTTTCAGAATGTAATGGGAGTTCAATATTCTCTATTTCTTTGTAATCTGTTCAACAACTGGCTCTGTTACGGAAAAAAGGAACAGCGACCGTTTGTTTCATACATACCTGAAGTCGACAACTGTGTTGCACAGATCGATCGACAACCATGCCTAATTAGTCCTGGTACAGTTGCAGGACACGTTGACGCTTCAATAGCCATGTCTCCTTGCTTGATACCCACGCGATCATTTATCGGATCTGATTACTGTTGAAAAGTGTTGTGACCTTTTCGGACGGGGAAAAATAAAGACCAAGTCACATTTACACTATGCAAGGAGAAGCGTGATTACAAGACATTTTTCCTTGCACTTATACGCTATTCCCAAACTTTCAACATGATTATTTGATCAATGCATTTTAAATTTATGTGCTTCAAACAGTTGGATATGCAACTATTTTACACAGGCGTGATTAACATCATTTGAAAAACTGCTGAAAAGTCCCTTTGTAAGGATTCTCATGTTCTGAGTATGTGTAATAACCCCTCACCTCATTCCACAAAAAAGAGAAAGATTCACATCCATTTTAATCCATGTATCAATTCGTTCTCGTTGGGCTTAAGCATGTGGTCTACATTTGGTAAAGATCGATATGTAAACATGCGAGAAAAAAAACTCTCCTGATACTTTTCATATCCAACAGAAGAAAAGGCCAATGGGACTCTACAATACATACAATACTTATCAAGAACGGAAAATTGAAAAAGATTTTCTCCTGATAGATTTCAATGTATAGAATCAAAAGGGCAAAAATGATTTCAGTTGTTCATAAAGCAAAATACATATACATAGAAAGGAGGAAAGAAGAAGAGTATTGCAGCACGTTTTTTTCTGTAAAAAATGCCAGTGACGGGAACATTACACTATATCAGAAATGCTGAAGAAAACGCTACATATGATATCACAACCTCCAGTCTAACAAGGGAACTGAGGCAGTAACGCATGTACTACAGTGGTTAACCTCACTGGATGGCGACATGAAAGAAAGCCAAACCTTTATCCTGAATGACTCGATGAGTCTACTTCAAAAACTTCAAAATGGAGTAAGAACCCCAGAATGACACAAAGCAATAAACATATCGACCTACAAAATCTCACGTGAATCTACTACCCTAGACACGCGGGTGTTAAGGGAAACGATGAATGGACCAATAAACTTGCAGGCAATACCACCACAACAAAACTTCTTCATCTGGGAAAGTCTGAGGTCCTTAGACGCTTTACATCGTACCTTCGCGAACAAAAATTAATGTGAGTCATCATACCATCGAACATCTTACCCAAAAACGAATAACTCGAGGAAGTGGCCGGAAATCCACTATGAAAGGAAAAACAGGAGCTATCATTAGAGACCTTTAGATTATACGTCACGTATCCAATACGTAACGTATCGACTACGTATCGCATTTTCTCGTGCGATTATATCGATACGTACTGCTTGGATAAGGACGTGTCCACGTATGGAAGTCCGGCTATACGTGCTGCTGCCCGTATCTATTTTGGGACTGCATATCTCAAGTTTCAAGGGAAATAATACTTTGGTTGTGTTTTGAAACCCTTTATCTACCTTGCTATGTATGTCTTATGTCACTGAGTTTTAAACAATTTAAGTACGAGTCGACCAAACGCACCAAGTGTTAGCAAGCAAAAGCCAGCTGCTGGGAACCACGTGTCGCCAGCTGACCTAATTAAAATGTCGAAGGAGGAACGAGACTTCAGCTCGGAGGCTGATTCGACTGCAATTTTTGCTAGGAAATGCTATTTTGTGGACGCGAAACATTAGAAATGTCGTGAGTGACGTAATGTTTTATTGTTTTTGATCAGTTTTTCGAACGAAAAATGTATAATGGATACAGCGTTTAAAGAAATCTAACGCCAAGCACTGACTTATATCTGTTCTTGCAGTTCAATGTCTGATTTCTCATCAAGGTCAAAGCCACATAGGCCTACCCTGGTACGAGAAGCTCGTGGGGAACCAGAGTAGACTGTGTTTGCACAGGCAGCAGAAACTGATAGTGGTGATGATGATTATATTATTTATCTATTTATTTATTTATTTATTTATCCTGCAAGGCACAGTCTTGGGAGGAAGGAAAAGAGGCAGACAAAAGAAGAGATGGGAAGATAATATTCGAGAGTGGACGGGCCTGGAGCTGATCCCTCAGGAGAGCAGGGAGGATTGGAGAAAGGTTGTTGTCAAGTCTTCGGAGGAGCCCCGATGGACGGCCAGTCTAAGAGATCGGTGATGGTGACGGTGACGGTGACGGTGACGGTGACGGTGACGGTATGATATTATCAATATGATTATTATTATTATTATTATTACTATATCATTATGAGTGTCATCATCATCACCATCATAATGAATAAATATGTAGACAAAAAAAAAGACAAATGAAATAAGTTTCTTCCTGTTTTTCAGATCTAAGTGTTCCCCATGCCAAATCAAGAAATCACACAGCCCAGCTGTGGTCAACAACCTTGGAGTACCAGCAAGATTAAATACAAACAGAAGAAGATAGCAAGAAGACTGATTTTGACATTCAGAAAGATTAATGTGAAGAGAGAAAATATAGAAGTCCAGAAGTTGCAGGATGCAAACAATCGCCTGAATCTTAGAAAAACGTTTACCTTTCATTGTAGTTACACTCTAAACGAAAATTTATACTCAACCAGTGCTAAACAGAAGGTTAGAAAAAGCACTTATTTATGTTCGTTATACTTACACTTATCCCTAATGCTATTGTAAAAGCAGATAGCTCTAACAGTACCAATTAGAAGAATGTTAGAAAAAACACTTACCTTTCATTATTCTTGCTCTTCTTCCACATGTCACCACAGTAGAGATCAGCAAATGGAAGAGATAAACCTGAATTCTTGTACTTCGGGACTGTCAATGATTAATTATTTGATATGGAACCAATAGGATGGTAGTATTTGAAACCACAAATCCCCCCCACCCCCTGCTGTGGTGGTTGTGATGAATTGCATCAGCATTTCATTAGCATATCCATTAGAATTATGAGGTAAGACCTATTGGCTGGTCATCATAGTTGTGTGTGAAAGAAAAGGAGGGAGGGAGACATAGAGAAGGAATGGGGGGGGGGGCAGAGAGAGAGACTGTGAGAGAGAGAGAGAGGTGATTTAGATTTTAAAGTAAAGTATGTTTATACACCCTAACAGACACACACACATACATAATTATCTGCTCTCAGATACATATATATGGGCAATCAAATCTGGTTTCCTCTCATGGGGCCCAGTAGATAGGCTAGACAAAGCATGATAAAAGCTTCTGGCTTGCTAGTTAAAATAGGAATTGTGAAGTTATTATACCTAACATATATACTGAAAAATGTGGCAGCACATTTTGAGTGTTGAAGAACTGGTGTTCTTTGAAAGGATATTATTTGTTATCCCTAATGCTGTTGTGAAAGCAGACAACTCGATCACAACAGCGGTAGATAGCATAATGTTAGAAAAACATTTATCTTTCATTGTAATTACATTCATCTCTAATGTTGTTGTAAAAGCAGATTTATACTCAACCAGTTGCTAAACAGAAGAATGTTAGAAAAAGCACTTATTTGTGTTCATTGTACTTACACTTATCCCTACAGTAAAAAATAGAATGTAAGAAAAAACACTTATTTTTCATTATTCTTGCTCTTCTTGCACATGTCACCACAGTAGAAACCACCAAATGGCATATGCCATAACTCTGCACATGATACACTCCCAACCCCCAACCCTGTCTCCGCCCCCTCCTTTTCCCATTTTTCATACACACACCACACACACACACACACACACACACACACACACACACACACACACACACACACACACACACACACACACACACACGTACAGAGGAAACACACCATTGTGAAGTCACAAAATGACAGGTGCGGTAATCAAGCAGGTAAATGTCAAACTTGTAAAAAGTATGTCTGGGTTTGGTCCCTTCTGAGTGCCTCCTGCCTGGTGAAAGAGGGTGGAGAATTTGTTAAGTTCTCTGGTCAGCATGTGTGCCGACCTACCAGTGTCTGAAACCCCTTTGTGTGCATGCTCATGCAGAAAATCAAATATGCACTCTAAAGGTCTTGTAAGTCATGTCTTGTGTGTTTGGTGGTTTATGGAAGCTTGACCCAGCAAGCATATCCATCAAATCAGAGTTGCAGACTGCACCAGTATACTATCTGCATAGTGTGGACAAAACTGCGCATATACACATCTGAGAAAATCTGAACGCTATACAGAGATCATTAGTTGTTGTTGTTTTTTTCTAAAACCCCTGTTGCCTGTCTTTTCTTAATCTTCCTTATGAATGATCTACTTGAGTCTGCCTCCATCAAGACTGTTTCGTTTGTTTTCTTTGCTGTCCATGGAACTCTCAACATCCTTCTTAGAAACCACATCTCAGCTGCCTCAATCTTGTTCTGGCTTTGCTTGTTGACTGTCCACGCCTCACAACCGTACAACAGTATTGGTTCTATATGACATTCAAGAACTCTCTTCCTGATGCTAATTGATAGGTATTTGTTGGTAAGAATGCTTTTCATCTTCTTGAATGTTGTTTTGGCTTGGCCAATTCTGCTGGCTATTTCTGATGTGCATCTGCCATCTAGTGAAATGATCGTTCCCAGGTATTTAAACTTGTCAAACTGTCTCAAGGTTGTGCCGTTTGCTGTTATTTTGCATGAGGGGATTTCATGTTTTTTACTGATCACCATGACTTCAGTCTTCCTGCTGTTTAGTTCCAACCCCTTACCTTTGCTTTCTATTTCAAGTATATTCACAAGGTTGTGTAGGTCCCTTTCACTTTCTGCAATTAGCACGGTGTCATCTGCGTATCGAATGTTGTTTATCATTTTTCCTCCAACCTTTAATCCAGGGTCTTCCTCTACGTTTCTCATGATGTTTTCGCTGTAAAGTGAAAACAGATCTGGTGACAAAACACAACCCTGTCTGACTCCTCTTTTGATGTTTTGGAAAGAGCTTATATCGTTTTTTATTCTCATTGCAGCTGTTTGTTCCCATTTCATATTTCTGATTATTCGTAGATCTTTTCCATCAATATTGAGTCTTTCCAGTTGGTTGATCAATTCTTCATGTCTTACCCGATCAAAAGCCTTGGTATAGTCATCAAAGCATAAATATAAATCCTTGTTCACCTCAATTGACCTCTCTATGATAGTTCTTAGGATGTATATGGCATTAATAGTTCCTTTCCCTTCCACAAATCCACACTGTTCTTCTGCTATTTCTCTTTTGATTCCATTCCTTGTCCTCATCATGATTATTCTTAATAGGATCTTGGTTACATGACTCATCAAACTGATTGTGCGATGGAGTTCGCATTCTATAGCCCCTGTCTTCTTTGGAAGTGCAATGAAAATTGATTTTGACATATCTTTGGGGAATTTTCCAGTGTCGTAAATTTCATTTAGGAGGACTGTTATTTTTTCTATACCGAATTCCTCCAGGGCTTCAATCATCTCTGTGGTAATGTTGTCTGGTCCTGGGGCTTTTCCTGGTTTCATCTTTTTCAGTGCTGCTCTAACTTCATCTTTCATTATGGGTGGTCTTTCAAAGTTCTTTCTTATAATGTGTTCTACGTTTCTGTCATCTTACATGGACAATATCAATTCATATTTGTTTGTTTGTTTATTTGTTTGTTTGTTTCTTTCTTTCTTTCTTTGTTTCTTTGGTTGATCGGTTGTTTTTCTACTAATCAAATGCCAGCTTCGTTAGACAGAATATGCCTGCATGGAAAACAGCTGCATCCCAAAGATGTTCCTGTACGAATACTGAAGCAAGGACACCGTGACCAGGGAAGACAATTAAAGCGATACATGGATACCTTACTAGCTGTGGCAACAACACCTACTAGGAAGACACTCCCCGTAACAGAGTTAGCTGGTGACCGCCATACACACTGGGCATAATCACATTTGAACAGCGCAGAACAGCTGCTATTGAACAGAGCAAAGATCGGCGAAAGCAGAAACCTAGAGCCTGCGAAGACATGTGCCCCCAGGATTGGATTTGAATCCCAGTTGAAGATCTTCACCAGGCAACGAGGGCTAGTACATATTCATCTGTCGGATCGACGGGAAAGTATATTGTACTTGTTTATTTGTTTGCTTGTTTCTTACTTGCTCGTTTTTTTTTTCTTCCCTTGAATTGATTTTTTCTTCCCTCTTTTCTTCTGTATTTCTTTCTGTTTTTTCTTCTCAGTTCTCGTGCATCATTGCATGTGAAACACATAGAAAATGTGTTCTTGTCTTGAGCTGCATTTTCTTTATTCTTGCTGAGATAAAGAAAGAATGACAAATCAGGTCATCCAGCGCATTATCGATATGTCTGGTATGTGCCATTTTATTATGCTCGGCTTGGTGTCTTAGTAAACAAGGGTCTCTGGAATATTTGTGCTCTAACTGTATCATGTTATGATATACTGTATCACACTTGTAGTCCTACCTACTAGAAAGATCGTAGATACATCACTTTTTATACTTTAGACCTCGAGAGTCGTGGGATATTACAGCAGTGAGTGATGTACCAGCTGCCTCATTTCTGGGTGTTGTTGGCAAATGCCTGATTTCCAACAAAGATTTTTCTTGTCCGTTGTCAACCCCATCTCGTCCTCTGTCTGCCCTGTCTTCTCTCGCCGTCCGTTGTTCCCTGGGGGTGTGTGGTAGTGTTACAAACCCTGTATGATCCTATTACGTGTCCACACAATCTTAAGCTACTTTCATCATTGTGCTAAACAGATCTTGGTAGTGATTCCTGATGTATTGGAGTGGTGGTTCTGCAAGTAGGGACGTGGGTCTGAAAGGCCTGTGATGTGAGCTACCGACTTTCATCCCTTCTAAGACTGTTTTACCCAAACATCCCTACGGAAACAAAGGACGCAGATTTGCCAGTTCAATCTGTGCACCCAAACCGAGTTTCCATGCCAGACCTGTGAGATGAGATGTCTCAGAAGAGCGGGAGGCAAGACCAAAAGATACACAATTAGAAAAGAATAGATCTGACAGATGGTTGAAACAACACTTGTCAGTCATACGTCACACAGCAACTGACCAGGTGGTTTTGATCACCTGACCAGGATGTCAGTCAATCAGCTAGCTTTCCGAGCCTACAACGTTAGATGTTTGGGCTTCATTACCAGATGAAATCACGGTGGTACTGGATAGATATACACGCAGACACACTCTATATCTGCAGTAAAACTCTACGCCAGGCTGTCTGTCTCACTGCATACCTCCGGCTTTTTCTATCCCTGATACACCCTGGTAAGGAATGGAAAAACGGAAAATAAATTAACGTGGTTCAACAGACTTCTATATTGGTAGCAAGGCCAGCTGATGCACAGCTAAACTTATAGAACCATAACAAGGATTTCAGCTAGAATGAGCACAGGTCAGACTCGAGATTGCAGAGAGACCTTATGTTTCATTCAACATCTGATCCCCCTTCATCTCTCTCACATGCTTTCCACTCTTCCCACATCATTTTTGCAAACAAATATCTGGCACCTGTTTGTATGACTGACGATTTGTCCCTATGAATTTAGGGCTACATTCCATTGTGTCCACATGTCATTGCCATTGTGTCCACATGTCATTGTGCCCACGTACCATTATGTCCGCGTGCTATTGTGTCCACGTACTATTGTGTCCGCGTGCCCTTGTGTCCACGTGTCACTGCGTCCATGTACTGTTGTATCCAAATACCATAGTAACTTTCAACGGAATCAACGCTCATAGGAGGCATGATAGCCAAATTGGGTCATGGTGACTCACACTGGGCTATAGAACTCCAAGTAGATTATGATGTCCCATTGTGCGTGTGGCACACACACAATGAAAGTAAAAATCATTTCTACCCCAAATTGGATATTGTGGCTAAAATTGGGCCAACGTTCCGCACGTATTAGTAGATTATGATGACCCAGCGTGCGTTATGGTCACACAAATTAGATTGTGGTGATATGGGGGACTTTTGATACATCATAGGTTTGGTATATCACAGGTACATAATTAAGTTGAACTATATTTGTCATTTTCGTGACGCAAACACACAATCTATCACGTGGGGATTGCGAGGGGAAAAAAGTGTATGTGTATATTTTCAGTAGACTGAGGTTACAGGGACATTCCAGGACGCGTTTGTGCCTAGTTTGTAATTACTCTATCAGAGTCCAATATTCTGTATTTTACCCAATATTTAATATTATGTATATATGATCAAATAAAAACACAAAAACACCATTCTTAAGCTTTCGGAGCTCTGATGCTCCTTTCTCAGTAGACATGTTTATTTTTTAATGATGTCAACAGTTGACGTCACGGTACACGTCACAGCTAAAAGAAAGAACAATGAAAAAACGTCACGGCACACGTCACGGACAAAAGAATGAAAAGACGTCACGGCACACTCACAGACCCAAGGCACACGTCACAGCTAACAAGAAAGAACAATGAAAAAACGTCACGGCACACGTCACAACGATGTCAACAGCACACGTCACAGCTAAAGACACGGCACACGTCACAGCTAAAGACAAAAGAATGAAAAAACGTCACGGCGCATTCACGGACCCAAAAGGGATTCAAAACATGTTCCAACAGTTGGCGTCACGGCACACGTCACAGCTAAAAGAAAGAACAATGAAAAAACGTCACGGCACACGTCACAGACAAAAGAATGAAAAAACGTCATGGCACACTCACAGACAAAAGAAAGACGACTGAAAAAAACGTCATGGCACAAGAGAGTGAGAGAGGGAGGGAGAGAGGGAAGGAGGAAGGGTGAGAGGCTGGCGCTGGGCCAAAGGGAGGGAAAGAGGAAGAGAGGCTGAAAAGGAGGGAGGGAAGGAGGGAGAGAGGGAGGGAGATGGAGAGATGGAGGGAGAGGGAGGCAGCTGAAACATCCAGAACAGGCGAGTGTCCCTCGACAAGAACTGTCGTCCCTCCTCCAAGTCCTCCAGGCATCCAACAGGGCCACCACTGGTATAGGAAGACGAGGGACAGATTCCAGAAGAGGCAACCATCACCAACTGTCCCAAAGGGATTAGTGAAAAACGTTGAGACCATTTGGGTAGTTGGTGTGCAGGTTCCACCTCCAGAATCTCTCTCTCCCCTTCCTGATCTCTGGATTCCCTGAGTGGACCTGTTCTATAACAGTGCACTTCATGTCGTCTACACTGTGATCTGACTGTCGGAAGTGTCGTGCAACCAGGAGAAGTTTGTTCTCGTTTGCAGTAGTACATCGAATGTTGTACCTGTGGTTGTAGAACCTCTTCCGAACAGACATTTCTGTCTCCCACACATACTGTTGCGCTCTGCATTTTTCACAGTCTGAGGTATACAATATTGGAGGACTTGCAGGTGACGCTGTCTCTGATCTGGAATGTTTCCCCAGTCACAATACTCTCAAACGTTATGGTTTCTTTGAGGTGACTGTTGCACAGGACACAACCCCCACACTTGTAACAGCCTTTGTTCTCCCCCACAGTCACAGTAGTTTTGGGCAGCTTTGATGGCATCAGCATGTCCCTAATGTTCTTACAGTTCCTTTCCCCAACAATGGGAGTTTCTGGAACAGCCTTTTTCATCCTGTTGCTGGTGTGAAGAACTGGCATGTATGTCTTCAGCCAGTGTGACAAAGGTGGATTCCTGGGATTGTGTCTGATCACAAACGGCACTCTGGTCATACTGGTTTTGTCCTTGTGGTATCCGAAAGTGGCGATAGTTGTTTTGAGGACACTGACCTGTTAGCATCATCTATCAGTTTGGCTGGGTATCCCCTTTTCCTCAGTTTCCATTTGAAATCCTGATATCTTTGTTTGAAATATTTTTCTTCCGAACAGATTCGTCGATAGCGAAGGCACTGGCTGTACGGTATGCTCCAAACGCAGTGGCGTGGGTGACATGAGCTGAAGGGTAGGATCGTGGATGCATCTCTGTCTTTGATGTGCAGATCCGTCGTCAATGTACCATCTTCTGTTATGCTCATGCTCACGTCAAGGAATGGCACGTCCTTTCTCCCGACGTTTGCAGTGAACTTTATCGTGGGATGCTGTTCGTTAATCCACATGATGAATCTGTGCAGTTCATCCTCTCCATGCAGCCAGAGCATGATCACATCGTCCATGAAACGCTTCCAGGTATCTGATTCGATGTTCCATGGACAAGTGCTGATGAACGTCTTCTCCAACCACCCCATGAAAATGTTCACTATGGATGGCGCCATGGGGGTACCGAACCTGGTGGTAGATTTGGTCATTGAAACTAAAGACATTGTTCTTCAGAATGTGATCAATTACTCTCAGGATCACTCCTTGCAGTGGGCAGTCTTGTGCAAGATAGGCAGAAAAAGTGTCTGACAATGACACAGACACTTCATCATAAGGAATGTTACTATAGAGCCCCACAACATCTATTGTGATGATTAGTGCTCCAGGCTGGCAGTGGTTGGTACTTCTCCTTCCAGTTCTCCACTGTTTGAAGAAAATGGATGGTGTCTTTCAGATAGGATGGAAGACTTTGTACCAATGGTTGCAACTAAAAGTCCACTAATTTAGACAGCTTCTCAGTGGGTCCTCCACATTCTGACACGATGGGCCTCCCTGGTGGTTTCTCTTTACATTTGTGGACCTTTGGCAAGTGGTAGAAAATGTTCGTTCTCGTTTCATCTTCAGCGAGTAGGGCCCATCTGTAGCAGTCGACATCAATGAGCCCCTGTTGTGGAGCTCCTCCACAATGCTATTCGACTGGTGTGCAATGGACGCTGTGGGATCGTGAGAGAGGAGCTGGTAGTTGTCTGTGTTGTTCAGTTGTCTGAGTGCTTCTGCTTCATAGTCGCTGCAGTCTTGCGCTACTGTAACCCCTCCTTTATCTGCTTTAGAGATTCTGATCTGACGATTCTGTACCATGTCCCGAAGCTCAGACAATGCATGTTGGCATTTCCTGTTCAAATTACGTTTCTTAATAAATATTAAAGAGGAAAACTGATACACATCTACATTCGTATTGGCTAAATGTGTGTGTGTGGGTGGGGTTTTTTCTTACTTTGCGTTGAGGAAACGCTTATGGTCTGTGCCTATTTCTAACGGGAAAAGATTATCTGTTCATGTTATTTTGACATGCCAGGACAGAATCCGGTACTATCAGCTGACGTCTGCAGGTGCATGGTATAAACACCCGACCTGCCCTGCATCCCATTTCCATGCAAAAGCAGTGGGCCATTACGAAAGGGACGGGATGAATTCCCTGCCAAAGTGGTTGACAGAAACCAAAGGTAGTAAACATTACACGTTATCAGTAACGAGAGATAAGGATTCTATCTTTGGATTCTTTTTCGATTATGTTTTATGTAGTGGTGGTTCTTAACAAAAAAATTAGTAGAAGCGACTTTCCTTTGTTCATCAAGTGGCAACAATTTGATTGCATCGTATGTGCGAAGACAAGGAGCATGTATTGGAAGACCCAGCGCAAGTTTGAAACCTTTACAATCTAGGCCTAAGCTCTGCAGTTTTGTTAGTAAATGTTAATAATAATTACAATAATAATTACAATATTTATATAGCGCAAAATCTTGATAAAATCAAATCTAAGCGCTGAAACACACACACACACACGCACGCACACACACGCACGCACGCACGCACACACACGCACCCACGCACACACACACACACACACACACACACACACACACACACACACGGCTATAAATGGGGAGAAAGAATAAAAACAATGGAAAATTATAGAGAGCATATTATATACAATTATATATTGCAATGTGATTCCCCTCCGAGTGGAGACAGGCTGCAGAGGGGATTGAGTGAGGTCAGGATTTTATGCAGAGGAGAAAAGGTGAGTTTTGAGAGCGGACTTGAAGGAGACAAAAGTAGGTTGCTGACGGACTGAGAGAGGAAGTTTGTTCCAGGAGAGCGGACCAGAAACAGAGAAGGACTCGTGGACCATAGGTATTGAGCTTAGTGCGTGGAAAGCGAAAAGTCAGAGGATCGGAGGCAGAGCGGAGGGTACATGAGGGAACATAGATCTCAAGTAGGCTTGACAGGTAATCGGGGGCTGCGTTATTGAGGCTTTTGTAGCACATGGTGTCTAGTTTATACTGTATGCGCTTTGATACAGGGAGCCAGTGAAGCTGTGCCAGGAGAGGAGATATGTGGTCAGCTTTTTTCTTTTTGAGTACAAGGCGTGCAGCATTGTTTTGAATGCGCTGTAGGATGTGAGTGGTGGAGGCAGGAAGACCGGACAGGAGTGAATTGCAATAGTCAATGCGAGACATTATGAAGGAGAGAACGAGTTTTGCAGTTGTTTCGACAGAGAGATACTTCCTGATCAGGCTTATACGATGGAGGTGATAGTAGCAAGATCTGGCAGTTTGAGAAACAAAGTTGTTCATGGACAGGGTAGAGTCAATGCAGACACCAAGGTTTTTAGCTGAATCAGAAATTGGGACTGATGTGTTACATAATGGGAGAGAAAGAGGAGGCAGCTGAGAAAGTTTCTGACGGGTGCCAATGAGGATAGCTTCTGTCTTGTCATCATTTAGCTGAAGTTTGTTGTATGTCATCCAATTTTTGATGTCCGAGTAACACTCAGTGGTGCGAGTCAGGAGGCGCTGTATATTGTCAGGTGAGTCACTGTCTTGAAGTTGGGTGTCATCAGCATAGAAGTGGTGTTTTATAGAGTGGGAGTTGATGATGGTGGACAGGGGGGAGGTGTAAAGAATGAAAAGAACAGGGCCAAGGACAGATCCTTGTGGAACACCACAGGTCAGGTATGAAGGTTGAGAGTAAGTGCCATTGATGAGAACAGTTTGTTTTCTGTTTGATAGATAAGAAGTGAACCAGGAGAGAGCAATGTCAGAGATGCCAAAAGTATGATGAAGTCTAGAAAGGAGAATACCATGATCAATGGTATCAAAGGCTGCAGACAGATCAAGGAGTGTGAGGAGAGAGACTTTGCCAGTATCTTTTGCAAGGAGGAGATTGTTGAGAATGTGTAGCAAGGCAGTTTCAGTGCTATGGCACTGGCGGCAGTCTGACTGGAAAGGATTGAGGAGATTGTTGGCAGACAGGTGAGAGTTCAGTTGGTTGAGGACAACTTTTTCAAGCAGTTTTGACAAGAAAGAGAGATTAGAGATAGGCCGGTAATTTTTCAGTTCATTTGGGTCTAAAATGTTTCGGTGCATTGAAGAAGATTTCTTGGGCATAGGTTAATTTAGATCTAATAAGCGATTTACAAAGATGAACAAGTGTTAATGTATCTTGTCCCCATGTCTGTTTGTGAACTATTTTCAAGAAATTCAAACTTTTTTTAGCTTTTGTTAGTAAGTATTCAATATGCTGATTCCAAGATAATTTCGCGGTAGGGAAAACTCCTAAGAATTTAATCGACTCGTTACATGTATTTGCTGGGTAAGCTCCACTGTTAATTAAAACTATTAACTATCTTTATTTTTAACTATCCACGGATAGATGCAGTCCATTTTCTACCATGTATCGTGCTATTATTACTATCAAGCTCTAATTGATAACATTTACGCGGATAATTAATACAGCGCAAAGGAGTTTTTCTTCTCATGTTTACCAACATCCACATGCAAAAATCGTCAGCATATTGAGCTAAAACTACATGTTTAGAAATTTTACTGGGTAAGTCATGCAATAATATCATGAAGAGAAGCAATAACTGATCCCTGAGGGATACCCATTTGAAGAATTCGTTTTGCGGAATACACATTTTCAATCCTTGTTTGAAATACTCGGTTTTTAAAGAAACTTTTGACAGTCAAAAATGTGACCTGTCAGCCAAATACTTTTCAATTTGAGTAATAATCGGGAGTGCCATACTTGGTCATATGCTTTAATTATATCAAAAAATGTAGCTAAAACACATTGACGTCTGGCAAATGTTTTGTATTTGTGGTTAACTTTGTTAGGAGTTCGACTGGTGATCTGCATTTTCTAAATCCTGCTTGATTCCTGGTAATATTTTATTCTTTTCACAATAATGCATCAATCTCTTTAAAATTATTTTCTCCATCAGTTTACATACGTGCGATGTTATTGCAATTGGCCTATAGTTTTTCAAGTCAGTATTACATTTACCTGGTTTTAGAACAGGAACCACTATTGTTTGTTTCCAATAGTTAGGAGTTTGCCGCTGTTCCAGCATTTTTTAAACATATTGTGTATGTAGCAAGATTATAAAATTTTCTGGTAAAATTTTCAGCATCTCATTTGAAATTCTATCGAATCCTACTGATGTCTTTTTATTTGGAATTGATTTAATGGCATCTTTTAATTCTTGGAGTGTGATTGGTGCATTTACGTAGTGCGTAATATCTGGGGTAGGATCCTTATATGCGTCGGTCTTTTCTTCCTGTGCCCTATAGTTTCGTCTAGAGGCAGGAAGTCCGTCTTCTCGACAGACCTCAGCAAACATGTCTGCAAAAGCTTCTGCTTTTTCCTGTGAGCTAGGTAAAGGGTTATTTTTTAGCTTTACTGGAATTGATGGCAACTTGATCCCATTTTTCATTGTTTTCAGTTTTTCCCAAATCTTTAGCATGTCTTTGTGGTCACTTACTTCACATGTACAAAAAGATGTCAAATATTGTTCTTTAGCTTATTCAATGATTCTGTTACAGTTTTTATTGGCATTTTTCATCGCTGTGTGATTTTCAGGTGACCTATTTGCTAGATATCTTTTGTATTTTTCTTTCTTTTCGTTGATTGTCTCTTTATTCCACCAGACGTTTCCATGTTTTCCTGTTTTTGACACTTTAAGCTCTGGATTTGAAATTTTTGCAGCCCATATGAGTGAGTTGCAGAAATCTGCGTACATGTCGTTTAAGGTCATTGTTTCAGATAGATCTGTTCTTGTTTTTTGTAGGATAGCTTTAAAACTGGCCCAGTCTGCGTATCTATAATTAAACTTGGGTAAACTATCTTGTGGCATTGCGTCTATTTCAGTAGTAAGCTTTAGGGTAAGAAGTATGGGGATATGATCTGATCCTAACAAGTCATCCTCTGTTTGCTATATGGCATATGGTGCTAGCGATGGAGAGATGAAAGTGAGGTCGATAACTGTGGGTCTGTGGTTGGTATATCAGGGACACGGGTAACGTGTCCGTTGTTAAGTAAGTATAAGTTGGAATCTACAATATTGTCAATCAACCTGTTGCTGGTTATGTTTTTACAATTCTTGTCCCAAAATGGGGCATGTGCATTAAAATCACCACCCCAATAATCCACTTGTCTCCTTGATCTTGAAAATGTTTCAGCCACTCGGTATTCACAGAATCGGGACCTCTTGGTAATTAAATAGAGGCCATATTCAGAGCTAGCGATGAGGAAAATTTTATAATGATTGCACATGATGAAATAGATGCGGACGACTTTGGTACTGGCGATGTTCTTTCACCTTCACGAACATATATAGCTGTTTGTATCCGGCCACCGTCATTTTTAGAGTCATATACTGGTGGATATTAAAACCCGATATTTTAGGTATATTGATTTTGATGGTAGGCCTACTCAGCGATTGTAGAAGCAATACTTGGATGTTTCTAGAAGATAGATAGTTACTCAAATAGGAAATGTTTTTAACAATGGAACATGTGTTCCACTGAACAACGTTAATATCACTGACCACACACTTCTTCATGAAGAACAGTTGAATAAGTTTGGAACAGTATAGCTCCCTTTTCACATTTAGGTGCTTGTTTCTTACAGGAGCGACCTGACTTAACACTACCTTGGCTTTTGGAAATTGGGTGTTAACAGTTTTTACACAGACTAGATTTGTACTACATACTTTTGCCTCCTTTGTTTTTATATCTGTTATCCCCACGTGTAAAACAATGCAGTCAGGTTTAGGTGTCAGCTCTTTAGATTTTTCAATAGCTCTTTTACACTCTTCGATGGTACGTATCTTCCTCGTCGCCACCTGGAAACCGTAGGACGAACCTAATCTCTTTCCATCCACTTTATTTACGACGGAGTCATGGATGATGAGGACACGTTGGAGAACGTTGGACTTAGATCTGGAATGTGTAGATACAGCAGTTTTGACGTCACGTTTAGTTTTGGTAGAGACGTCAGATTTAGGTTTGACATTTTTCTGTCCAGGATCAAGGTTTGTACGATTTTCTGTTTTGGATGGTTGAACTTCGCATTCCACTTATGATGAAAACTTGTCCATCGGTGACGTGGTAGTATGATCACCATGGACTACGGAATCAGTCTGGCACGCTGTGGTGGTTGTTGTGGATCGCGTGTGGCAGTAATACAGTTTGGTGATGTGTGCTCGTGCATGCGTATGAATATATGTGTGCGCATGCGCATCTGTTTCTTTTGAGTTCTCCGATCTGAAGATAATTCAAGTTTAGCAACGGTAAACAGTTTTCCATGGTGGTTGTTTTCTTTTGTTCGAAGTCTAATAAGTATTGTGACTTCTGTTATGATCTGTGGGTTTTTTTAACATAACATTTTGGTGCCGGAACCCGGGAACAATGCTTCTGCTGTGTGTGCAGCTGGTATTTGTGTAACTTTGTGGAGGAAACTGTTTAATGATTTTTATGTGACGTTGCTCATTTTCGGTTTTGTGATTGGATACGTGAACTGTTCTCTAACGATTTCTTCCGCTCAATAGATTTGGATTTGTGGTTTGAAACGAGCGTAAATATGTCTGACAAGTTGAAAACTGTTATGAAATTGCGTGCAGCTGCAAGAAGCTGGGTAACTCGTTGTAACAATAACTTAGATAAACTTTGTTCCAGTTCAAGAAATCTCGTAGAATTAACGGATGCAATCGAAGAATATGATAGGCGGTTGAACAACTTAGATGAAGCACAAGCTTATGTTAAATTTGAACTGGACATCTCAGAAATTGAAAATCAAAATGACATAGTGAAAGCTGCAGAATTCAGAGAAAATGCCAGAATTCCCCGTGTTAGAGCAGCAGAACTACTATCTTCCTCTGAAATTAAAGAAAAATCAGACCCCAGTGTGGCAGCTTCTTCTAGTCATTTGGAGGCAAAGTTGCCTAAGTTAGAACTGCCAACCTTTTCAGGTGATGTCACATCATGGGTAGAATTTTGGGAACAATTTCAAGTTGTTGTTGATGACTCCGAGTTACCTGATGTTTCAAAATGTTCATATCTTCGGTCCCTTTTAAAACGCGAAGCCAAAGCTGCCATACAATGACTTTCACTTTCTGGGGGAAACTACAAGGCAGCATGTGACATTTTACAACAAAGGTTTGGATGGAAAGTGAGGATAATTTTTTCACATCTTCAAGAATTGTTGGCCATCGAGGTCCCATGTCAGCCCAATGTGCCGTGCTGCAGAAGATGTTGGACTGTCTTCTGACCCATGTGCGGAGTCTGGAGATGCTGGGTATTTCTGGCCAGCAATATGGTGTCATTCTGACACCTCTCATCCTGTCATGTCTTCCATTAGAGCTGCGGTTGGAGTGGGCCAGAGAGGGCGATCAAAGAGAAGGTGACCTGCAGTTTCTACTGAAATTTCTTCAGCACGAAATAGAACGCAGAGAGCGATCCAGTTTTGCCTGAAGCATTGCAAGACAGGTTCTTACATTGGGTCAAAGGTCTGGAACTCTTGAAACAGTGGAGAATTCCTCGGAGTTACACTAGTGAAATCCTTTGGAGAGACATATTTGAGTTTCAATTGCAGGCCTTTGGTGATGCTTCACAGTCTGCTTATGGAGCTTGTGTTTACCTACAGGTGAGAAAACATGATGGCACTTGGTGTTCTTCCCTGGTCATGGCTCGGGCAAAGGTAGCCCCGTTGAAGAGGATCAGTTTGCCACGACTGGAATTATTGGGAGCCCTACTCTGTGCAAGACTGGCATTGAAGTTGCCTGAGAATGTGCCCTGTAACTGTTGGACAGATTCAGCTGTTGTTTTGGCCTGAATTCAGAGTGATCCTTTTAGGTGGAAGCCTTTTGTTGGCAAGAGGGTTGCTGAGATTCAGGATCTCATCAGTCCAACACAGTGGCATCATTGTCCTGGCAAAAACAATCCCACAGACTTAGTCACTCGTGGCATTTCAGCAGAAGAACTGTTGAATTCTCCGTTTTGGCTCAAGGGTCCTGCCTTTCTGGCAACCAGTGCTGATTGTGATTTCATCCATAATGCTGCAAGTTTAGGTGATGGAGAAAAGGAGGGAAATGAGCAGACAGTTTCTGATCTTGTGTGTTCTGAAAAATGTAAAATGTCACGTGAAATTCAACGTACACTGATAAATGTGGCCATGGATGAAACGCAATCTTCAGTGGTTCAACAAGTTGAAGCTGACTTGAATTTGCATGACATTGATATTGAATGCTGGAGCAGTTTGACCCGAGCTATGAGAGTGATAGGCAGGGTTCTTCGGTTTCTGTTCAATGTCCGATCTTCCAAAGAGAAGAGAAGAGAGGGTGATCTGCATTACACTGAGCTTTGTGATGCAAAGTTAAAACTTTTGAGGCATGTTCAAGGAAGGGCATTTTCTGAGGAACTGAAAGCGCTGAGAAATAGACAAGGAGTTCCTAGTAGTTCTTCCATCTATAAGTTGTCTCCTTTTGTTGGGAAGTATGATTTGCTTCGGGTTCAAGGTAGGCTTCAGTTTTCAGGCTTACCATATGAAGCTCAGCATCCAGTTATTGTACCAAAGGGTCACCTTGCTCTTCTCTTAGCACGCCATGTACACCACACTTTGAAACATGCTGGTGTGAACAGCATGCTCACAGAGCTCAGAAATCAGTTTTGGATTGTGGGTGCAAGGCGTATCTGTAAGAGGGTGAAACATGAGTGTGTTTCATGTCAACATTTAGATGCTCCTCCTGGTTATCAAACCATGGCACCACTACCTGAGCTAAGAGTTAAAGAAGGTCCCTCCTTTTCTGTGACAGGAATTGACCATGGAGGACCATTGTTTTGTTGTGATTTCCCTTGAAAGACGTTTTATGTTCTTCTCTTCACGTGTGCTGTGATCAGAGCAGTTCACTTAGAGCTGGTTGATTCTCTGTCTAGTGAAACAACTATCATGGTTTTGCGTCGTTTCTTTGCACGTCGAGGCATGCCTTCGGTATTCATGTCAGACAATGAAAAGGGTTTTTTGGCAGAAAGAGATCACTTGAGGAGGAATTTGGGTCCAGATGCTCCTGATTGGAAATGTATTCCACCACGTGCTCCATGGTGGGGAGGATGGTGGGAAAGGCTTATAGCCTCCATGAAGTCAGCCTTGAAAAGGTCAGTAAGCAAAGGTCTTCTACCAGGCTAGAATTGGAAACACTTCTACACGAAGTTGAAGCTTGCCTTAATTCTAGACCTTGACCTTTGTGGGAGATGAATTAGACTCAGGGGCCCCGTTGACTCCTTCTCATTTTCTTTTGGGTAAATCCCCTCATCACAAACTGGTTGTGGATACAGGAGATGTTGTTCATCCCCAAGATCTAGTTGAAAGACAAGATATTTGTCAACAACTCCTGGAAAGTTTTGGTTTTGTTGGACCAATGATTACATACGTAATCTTCCTCCATGTAAAGGTCCAGTCAGTAGAAAAGGAATCAAAGTTGGTTCTATTGTTTTGGTTAGAGGTCAGGGATGTAGCAGGGATGTAGAAAGTACATCCAGGTCGTGATGGGTTAGTCAGAGCAGTGCATATAAAAACTGCAAAAGGAGTTCTCACAAGACCCATCCAAAAAATTCTGTTTCTTTTGAGCTCTCCGATCTGAAGATAATTCAATTTTAGCAACGGTAAACAGTTTTCCATGGTGGTTGTTTTCTTTTGTTCGAAGTCTAAGTATTGTGACTTCTCTTATGTTCTGTGTGTTTTTTGAACATAATATTTTTTACCGTTGCTTAACTTTAATTATCTTCAGATCGGAGAGCTCATACGAAACAGATGTGCATGCGCACACATATGCATGCATGAGCACACATCACCAAACTGTATTACTGCCACAAGCGATCCACAACAGTGGTTGTAAGTGTAACCACTCCTATGAATGAGTATGATTGTGAGAAGTATGTGATTATTATATTGTATGTATGTGTGTATAGGTGTATATGTGGAGTGATTTCACATTCGTGGGATTTGAGTCAGCTTCCAATCTTTCAAAAAAAACCTTTTAAAGCCAAAAAAGAAAGATCTTTGAATTTTAATAGAAAGAAACACAATAAATACAACTGATAAGTGACCACAATTTGTTTTCACGGGGGATAACCCCTTTTTGGAAAAGAAGACTGACAAATTAAAACTAGCATCAACCCAAGCAGAAACACTGGAGAAATCCAGGAAGCTCTGCAACAGATTCCATACATTCATTTGGTTAGTTTTCCATTTGAAGTAAATCATATATATGATGTGATTATGACATGATAAATATATATGATATGATATGATATGATATGATATGATATGAATATGATATGATGATATGATATGAATATATGAAAAAAGCATACAGCAATAAAAGCCAGGACCAATACTGTAGAGTGATCCATCAAGTATCAAGTAAGCAGCCACCTGTGTGCATCAGACACTTTAGCCCGAGATCCCACATGAAAATACACAGCAAAACAAAGCACGACCTTGGACACCATCAACCTCAATAGTCGACACTGTATGATATGATATGATATGATATGATATGATAATTGATATGATATGATATATATGATTGATGATATATGATATGATAGATATGATATGATATGATATGATGTATGTTGATGAATAGCCTAAAGAAAAAATACAGTTAAATGTTTGAATGAATAATCATGAACTATAAAAAACATGAATAATCCAGTGAAAGAAAAATAAAAAACATTAAACAATAGACTACACATGCTTATGTTTTCAATAAACAAAATGAACCCTATTCCACACACATGAAATGGTGAGCATTTATCACACAATCTAGGAGGTCTTTACAAAACATTTATGAAAATGATTTTCCTTTCTGTGAACACAATGTTCTTTTTAAGTATTATACAATTTGGATTCAAAGTCACGTCCCTTTTGATCAAGATAATTTATGAACAACTATCCGAAGGACTACACAATGATCCGGAGACAGTTTGTTTGGTTTGTCTCCTTACTGAATAACAGAACCTGTTATTATCCATTGTACAAAAATTCTGTATTCTCTTTTCCACAAAAAATGGTTACTATTTCACATCCACTTGACAACGAGCTAATCAAAAATTTTATGAGACCTCTCTATGTTTTTTGTGCGAGTATTTCACAAATGTAATAACTGAACAAAAAAAGTTAGTGTTAACAAACAACTACATATGTTTTAAAGAAAAATGTACAACCATGACAAATTTATTTAACCATGAAACTGATAAATTAATAACTGTCAGTGGACCACAACCATTTTGGTAATGCATCACATTTTTCCCCATAGAATACTATTCTAGTACTACAATAAAAAATGTTCATTCATGTTCATTCACGTCGTCACTTTTTTTTTCACAAACACATTAAAGCAATTGTTTAATATAAAAAATCAAAACATTATATCAATGATCATGTTCGCAAACTACGAATAGGCTACGTATTGGATTAACCACATCACTGAATTATTTATCATTTAGCTTTCAAACAAAAAATATTGATTTAAAATTACCTTTATTAAATTCCCATGAATACACTTCAAAGTGTGTTAATTTACTCTAAAATAATTCAACTTAAACCAACAACAATGAAAAATTTACACATACCTGAATTAGAGTTACTTTGATGTTTCGGAGTTGGCAACCGTTACGGCGAAAGTGCTTACGTTGCTATGGTTTCAACAACACCCGGATGAAACCGAAACGCCATTTCCGTTTTGTCGGAAATCATCTTTGTAGCAGGCGAAAAAATCGAAAACATGTTTGAATTATTTGACTGGCTATATATACGCCCCCCCCCCCCCCCCCCCCCTTCTAAGAAAATGTTTCATTAATTAACAATTTTTGAAATATTTAGTTGAGTTCATTTGAGTTGCTTAGTTTAGTTCAAATTTCAAATAAAATTAATACAGTAAAAATACTGACGCTCACACATGAGCACATAATTATACCCATAGTTACATCCCAAAAATTAAAAATAGTTTTATAGCAACAATAATATATGGTGTTATGCCTTTAGAATGAACTGGAATACAGCTCGGTTCAAAACTATACATTGTATATAGTCTAAAGCACACCAATATCCTTACAGAAAGCTTGAATCCTGTGTTGAGAATCTTACTAAAGATCTACAGTGCTAGAGAACAGAGGGTTTCAACCTCAACACTAACAACTGCATTATTCTCTGTCTCTTTCCCCTCAGAATTTTACTTGCAGTCACATATGAGTCTCTCTGAAAAAAGTTACGTAGATTTATAATGAAAATGCTTTAACTAAAATGACATGAATCACACAGATAGTCCAGTCTTCACCTCTTCATAGAAATGATAATTCAAGTGATTTAAACTATCAAACAACTATTTCATCCTGACCCAAGTTATGTCTTTTTATATGTCCAAGTTTTCCTCAGCTAGATCACTATCTTCATTCACATTTTCAGTATTTTCATGCTCACTCAAATTCATACCCATACTATCTGGTAATGGATTGTCTTCAAGCTCACTTTCCAAAGCACATCCAGGCAGGTGTGCAGTCTCTTTCACCACTTCTCTTCCTGAGGGCTTTGCATGACCAACAGAATCTGATTTTGGAGATGGTAAAGTGTTCTGTGTGTGCTCTGATTTTCCATCTTCAGATTTCTCAGGTTAGAAACACTTTCTGCAGGCACAAAAACTGGAGCATCAGGTCGAAGCGAACTGGGTTTCCATTTCAGTAACAACTTTGGAAGTGTTTCTTCATCATCTGAAGTACTGCTCTCCACTTCTGAGGATGTGACTACCTTGGTTTTCACAGTTTCACCTTTTTTTTTGTTGTTGCTCATCTGCTCTATGCCTATATCTAAAGCTCCAATGGGTAGTAACAAATTTCTGTGCAGAGTCCTACTGAGTCCACTTCCTCCTTCCTGCTGCACAGTGTACACAGGTATGATCTGCTTTCTTGTCTGTAACCACATAAATGTCCTTCTCCCACCGATCAGAAATTTTAGAATTTACACGAGGTCCTACTTTTCTAACCAGTACTCTGTCACCTATTTCCAATTCAACAGCATGAGCGGAGGCATTATTCCTGGTTTTGTTCTTGTTCTCTATCTTTTCCATCTGCTGGGTAGCTGAGGCATAAGCATCACTGAGACGTTTCTTCAGATCTTGTACATACTGCCGTGGAGATTTCCTATTTCCTGTTTCTAGATCAATGCCAAAAGCAATGTAAACTGGCAGTCAAGGATGTCGACCAAAAAACAAAAAAATAAGGACTAAATCCAGTGCTTGAATGTACATGTACACAACAGTTGTACGCATGTACTACAGCCAGTAGACTTCTCCACCAGTCTTGCTTCTTATCATCTTCCAGGCCTCTCAACAGTTGAATAAGAGTCCGGTTCCATCTTTCCATGGGGTTTCCTGCTGGATGATAGGGTGTAGTTCTACATTTGGAAATGCCTGCTACAGCACACAGCTCTTTGAATAGGTTTGACTCAAAGTCTTTTCCCTGGTCAGATAGAATTCTTTTGGGAAAACCGTAGATCATAAAAAAACTGTTCCCATAATGCTTTGGCAACCACCTTTGCTGTCTGATTTGGAGTCAAAATGGCGTGTCCAAATTTTGTGAAATGGTCCATAATAACTAATATAGACTGTTTCTGACCTTTGCTTCTATTGTAAGAAAATCTATAGAAATCAGTTCAAGAGGCTTAGGTGTCACAATGGTTTGCATGGGAGCCTTTTGAGCTAATGCTCCTCGTCGAATGCAGCGGCTGCATTTCTTTATCTTGGGTTCTATCTCATTCGCCATGTAGGGCCAGAAGAAATGAAGACGGGCTTGCTTTAGTGCACTTTCAAAGTGAATGTGAAATAGGTATTCATGAACACCTTTCATACCCTCCTTCCGATGAGACCTAGGAATCACAAGCTGTCTCTGAGTACTGCCTTCTCATTCTGTATTTGTCGGTACAGAACTCCATTCCTCATCACCAGTTTCTCTTGCTCTCTGATAAATATTTTCATTTCAGGAGTGACTTCTTTCCCTTGTGTTTTCATCTTCTTTCCTGCTTCAACATGTTCTATCACCCATTTTATTGTCTGGTCTGCTAGCTGATATTTCCTCCATTCAGATGTACTTATTGTATGCAGTCCTTTTTGCTTGGGTTCTAACACATCATCATCTATTAGTTTTGGGTTTGGAATTAACTGTTCTACTGCTGGTGCATATTCTACAGTGGGTTTAACATTTTCTTGTGATTTTGTTGTATCCAAGTCCTGATTTTCAGCATTGTTACTGACAACAGAGCAGAGCACTCCCTTAGCATTCATTATTGCACATACTGCTTCTTGGCTTACTTTTACGGTACCACCACACTGTTGATCAAACTTCACAGCTTTTTCCCGCAAAAACTTGGTATCTTCTATGAACTTTTGATACTCAGTTTCTTCTTCAGGAGCTTCAGGGTGTCGTCTGAACAAAGCGTCTGCATCAATGTGAGATGTACCCTTCTTGTATTGGAGATCAAAATCATAGACTGACAATGCTGCTAACCATCTGTGGCTGGTTGCATTCAGTTTGGCGTTCTTCAAAATGTAGCATAACGGATTGTTATCAGTCACCACTGTAACATGAGAACCAAGTATGTAATCATGGAACTTTTCTGTCATGGACCATTTAAGAGCAAGAAATTCCCGCTTGTGAGCTGGGTAGTTTCTCTCGGTTTTATTTAAACCACGACTAGCATAAGCAATCACTCTTTGTTGTCCATCTTGCACCTGATAAAATACTGCTCCAATACCTGTTCTACTAGCATCACAGTGAAGTTCAAAAGGTTTTCCTCTATCAGCAATGGAAAGAACAGGTTCAGAAGTCAACAGTTCAATCAACTTTTCAAATGCAGCCTGCTGTTCTTCTCACCAAAGATGTGATATGTCAGACTTAAAAGTAAGCGTTGACTTCTTATTCCTCCCAAATCCTTTTTGCTTTCCATTTGGTGCATAATCGATACACAAATCATTCAAAGGGCATGCTATCTGTGCAAAATGAGGAATAAAACGACGAAAGAATCCAGCAAAAACAATAAAGGAATTAATGTCTCTCACAGTTTCTGGTTTTGGCCATGTTGTCAAAGCTTCTGTCTTTTCAGGATCTGGCCTAATCCCTTTGTCTGAAATGATACTGGTATGCCCAAATATTTTACTTCAGAGGCAGCGAAAACACATTTTTCTGGGTCAACTTTCAAGTTGTATTTCCACAAGCGTTCAAGAGCTGCTACAGTCCTTTCTTCCAGCTCCCCCAATGTTTTTTCTGTGGATCAAAATGTCATCCAAGAAAACAATGAGATCAGTGAGATTCATATCACAAAACACTTTTTCCATGAGACGCTGGAAAGTATGCGGTGCATTTTTCAATCCCATTGCCATGCGTTCAAATTGAAACAGTCCAAACGGAGTTGTAAATGCAGAAATCCGTTTCGCCCTGTCAGACATAGGAACTTGATAGTACGCTTTGCTCAAATCCATAGAAGTGAAAAACGTGCACCACTCTGCGTCAAGAACAAATCTTCGATTTTTGGAATTGCATAACTGTCCTTAATTGTTCTTGAGTTTATTTTCCGATAATCTACACACATTCGGAGACTTCCATTCTTCTTTCTGACAAGAACAATAGGACTTGCATATGGTGAAGATGACGGAGTGATGATCTTAGCATCCAACATTTGTTGCATATGTCCTTTCACTTCTTCCAAATCATGTGGAGGAATTTATCTTGGCCGTTCTCATACTGTAGATCCTGGCTCTAGTTCAATGTCATGACGAACCTCACTAATGTTTCCAAGGTCAAATTCATGTTGAATGAAAACATCTTGATAGTTATGTAGCCTCTCAGTAAAGCGTTCTCTCCATTCTGATGGACGATAAAGAAGGTTTTTTGTTTTGTTTTTGTTTTTTTGACTCCATTTTATCACTCGCATCTGAAACATTTACCTACTGCCCATGAGTATGCAACTCTTTCAACACATTCTCAACATCATAGGTTGTGTGCACAGTAAACACATCTGCAATCACCTGATTCTTTTTTATGATAAGGTCTTCTTCACCCAAATTGCACAAAGTAGCCTTTACAGAATGTAAGGCCCCAACATCTGCTTTTGCTGCTACTTCGCCACACTCAGCGGGTGTGTTTGCCAATGTTGGTTCCTGAATCAACACAGAGTTCTGAGTAAGCAGACGTTTCACTCTTGCTTGTCCCTTCACTGTCACAGACTCGCCTACTTGCAAAACAAAAGTCTGATCTTTCATCCTGATACTTCCACATCTTCCATCTTCACCCACATCTGACTGATGTGCAAACATAAAAGCAGCTTCGTCCCTCAGTAGTTGTTCTGATACTGTGACTTGTGGCAGTTTCTTAAACACATTTGTCCCAATAATGATTGGTACTCTCTGAGAATACTCCGTATCTTGACATACAAGCGCTACAGTGTCGATTGTTTGTTCTTTCCCAGCAACACAGGCAGGCAGTGTACATTTCACAGACACTATTCCTTTGTAAGGAACTTGTTGTCCCCCAGCTCCCGTTACTGTTAAGTCTGCCCCAAGTTCTTGTAGAGGAACATGTTTCAACTGATTTTGAAAGAATGTTTCAGAAATGACAGTTACTTGTGAACCACTATCCAAAAGACACATAACATCTTCCCCTTCAATTCTGATCTGTGTTTCACAGCATGGTCCCACTAAAGCTTCTAATCAAGAAGAATCAGTTTTCAGTTCTGCTAAAATGATGTCAGGTGTGAGTTTCACAGAATTTCTTTTGACTGTTCTGAATTTGAAGAACACGGGTACAGTTTTTTATTTCAGCACTGATGATGGTCACACCCTTTGGTAAAGCTGCTTCTTTTCTCAAACTGAAAATTTTCAGGAACTACTCTTGTAACTGAATGCTCTGTCCTGGTGTTAATGTTAATTTCATGTTCCGTAGTCTCGCCGGTTTTAATTTCTCTTCTAAGATGTTCACTGCCGCTTTAAATTATTATTATTATGAACATTTAGTACGCCTAATCAAATTAATGCCCTAAGCGTTTACAATGGCAAAACATATAACCAGAATCACACACACACACACACAAACACACACACAGCATGACATGCAAATACAATGACACATTGACACTAAGACACTATAATGTCACCATTACATTACGTGGGGGGAAGGGGGCAGAGATTACCAGTTTTGGGAAACAGGTGAGTTTTGAGGGAGCGTTTGAATGTGGACAGAGAGGGTGAGTATCTAAGAGAGCGAGGTAACTGATTCCAGATGGTTGGAGCTTGATAGGAAAAAGAACGCTGCCCAAACCTTTTAGTGCGGACTATGGGGATACTATAGAGACGGGTATCAGATGAGGACCGCAAATCTTGGTTGTTCTTCTTTGGGGCTCAGAGTTGTCGATGTTTGCCCCCCAACATCGACAGATTTCCGTTTCCCGTCTGTCTGTTGCGCCATTTGCTCTGCTCCCTGGACACTTTCTCCGGATCAGGCTCATTTTGACAGTCCCTGGCGAAATGGCTTCCTCTTTCCTCGCATCTCCACAGCATGGACCTCTGGGTGCTCGCTGCTCCATTTTTTGTTTCTCCTGTCCCTTCAATTTTTCCACCACTAGTTGAGCTATCTTGTCCATCTGTTCCTCAGTCAGACTTTGTGGAGGAGATGTACTGGTTCCAGACATAACATGAGGTCTGGACATGGTAGCAGTAGCATCCTCTAACATGTGGACAGTGGTCAGTAGCTCTTCCAGATCAGGAGAAACTTGCCCAGGAAACACGAACTTTCCACGGAGTTCAACAGCGAGCATAGGGCTAATGCCTTTTGATAAGATGTGGTATACCTTCCAACTGCTTTCACTGCTGTCTAGTATATTCTCTTCTGTCAGTTTCGCCATCTCTGACCACAGACGACAAAAATGCGGAGGGGCTTTCCTTGGGAAGAAGGGACATGGAAACAAATTCTAATAGTCTGTCTTCTGTTTTGATGTTGCCGTATAAGTTTTTGAGTTTTGAAATGATCTCCCTTGGGCTACTACAGTTCTTGACCTGTTCACAAGGCAAGCCTCTCAAACTGCTCAACAGTTTATCTTTTGGGTCAGGAATGGATTTATCATGCAGTAGTTGCTCGGCACTGTTCAGCCAGTCAACAAATGAAACTTCATTTCCTACAATTGGAGGAAGTCCTGTAAATGTTTTCAGCCTAATACTGGGTGGTGCGATGACTTGAATTGTTGGTGGAAACTGTTGCTGTTGTTGAAAAAAACTGCTGCTGCTGATGATGATGATGATGATGTCGTTGCTATTGTTGTTGCTGTTCCAGCTGTTGCTGCTTCAGTTGCAATTCGCAAATCCTCTGTTGGAGACGTTGTATCTCCATAGTGTACAGCGTGTTTGTAGCTTCTCCTTCTTCTGAGTCTCCTTGCAGGTCATGGGACACACCTTGAGACGTGGATGCTTGTTGGTCATCCAGCGTAACATTTGTACTGTCAAATTCCTCCATCGTGACTGCACGATTGTATGTCACTTGTCTAAAACTTTGTTTTGTTTTGTTTTGTTTGTTTGTTTGTTTGTTTTTTCACTTGTATGTCATTTTGGCCTACCTAAAATTTTCTTTTCTTTTTTTTTCAAAACATTTTTTTTTCAGATTCGTTGACTCTCAGCCCCACATTGGGCGCCAAAAATTTGTGTAACCACTCCTATGATTGTGAGAAGTATGTGATTATTATATTGTATGTATGTATGTATAGGTGTATATGTGGAGTGATTTCACATTTGTGGGTTTTGAGTCAACTTCCAATCTTTCAACAAAAAAACTTTAAAGCCAAAAAGAAAGATCTTTGAATTTTAATAGAAAGAAACACAATAAATACAACTGACAAGTGACCACAATTTGTTTTCACGGGGGATAACCCCTTTTTGGAAAAAAGACTGACAAATTAAAACTAGCTCAACCCAAGCAGAAACACTGGAGAAATCCAGGTAGCTCTGCAACAGATTCCATACATTCATTCGGTCAGTTTTCCATTTGAAGTAAATCATATATATGATGTGATTATGACATGATAAAATATGATATGATATGATATATGAATATGATATGATAATGATATGATATGATATGATATGATATGATATGATATGATATGATAATGATATGATATATGATAATGATATGATATGATATGATATGATATGATATGATATGATATGATATGATATGATATGATATGATATGAAAAACATACAGCAATAAAAGCCAGGACCAGTACTGTGGAGTGATCAATACTGTAGAGTGATCCATCAAGTTTCAAGTAAGCAGCCACCTGTGTGCATCAGACACTTTAGTCCGAGATCCCACATGAAAGTACACAGCAAAACAAAGCACGACCTTGGACACCATCAACCTCAATAGTCGACACTGTATGATATTATGATATGATATGATATGATATGAATATATGATATGATATGATATGATATGATATGATATGATATGATATGATATGATATGATATGATATGTATGATATGATGATATGATATGATATGATATGATATGATATGATATGATATGAATGATATGAAATGATATGATATGATATGATATGATATGATATGATATGAGATATGATTGTAGATATGATATGATATGATATGATATGATATGATATGATATGATATGATATGATATGATATGATATGATATGACATGATATGATATGAATGATATAAATATGATATGATATGATATGATATGATATGATATATATGATATGATATGATATGATATGATATGATGATATGATATGATATGATATGATATGATATGATATGATATGAATATGATATGATATGATATGATATGATATGATATGATTTGATGAATAGCCTAAAGAAAAAATACAGTTAAATGTTTGAATGAATAATCATGAAGTATAAAAAACATGAATAATCCAGTGAAAGAAAAATAAAAAACATTAACAGTAGACTACACATGCTTATGTTTTCAATAAACAAAATGAACCCTATTCTACACACATGAAATGGTGAGCATTTATCACACAATCTAGGAGGTCTTTACAAAACATTTATGAAAATGATTTTCCTTTCTGTGAACACAATGTTCTTTAAGTATTATACTATTTGGATTCAAAGTCGTGTCCCTTTTGATCAAGATAATTTATGAACAACTATCCAAAGGACTACACAATGATCCGGAGACAATATGTTTGGTTTGTCTCCTTACTGAATAACAGAACCTGTATAATAATCCATTGTACAAAAATTCTGTATTCTCTTTTCCACAAAAAATGGTTACTATTTCACATCCACTTGACAACTTGCTAATCAAAAATTTTATGAGACCTCTCTATGATTTTTGTGCGAGTATTTCACAAATGTAATAACTGAACAAAAAAGTTAGTGTTAACAAACAACTTCATATGCTTTAAAGAAAAAATGTACAGCCATGACAAATTTATTTAACCATGAAACTGATAAATTAATAACTGTCAGTGGACCACAACCATTTTGGTAATGCATCACATTTTTTCCCATAGAATACTATTCTAGTACTACAATAAAAAATGTTCATTCATGTTCATTCACGTTGTCACTTTTTTTTCACAAACCATTAAAGCAATTGTTTAATATAAAAAATCAAAACATTATATCAATGATCATGTTCGCAAACTACGAATAGGCTACGTATCGGACTAACTCCATTACTAAATTATTTATCATTTAGCTTTCAAACAAAAAATATTGATTTAAAATTACCTTTATTAAATTCCCATGAATACACTTCAAACGTGTGTTAATTTACTCTAAAATAATTCAACTTAAACCAACAACAACAATGAAAAATTTACACATACCTGAATTAGAGTTACTTTGATGTTTCAGGGTTGTCAACCTTTACGGCGAAAACGCTTACGTTGCTATGGTTTCAACAACACCCCGATGATACTGAAACGTCATTTCCATTTTGTCGGAAATAGTCTTTGTAGCAGGCGAAAAAATCGAAAACATGTTTGAATTATTTGACTGGCTACATAAGTATTGTGCACTTTTTGACTTCGCGCAGCTCTTGTAACGCTTTGTTGTTTTCAAGCAGAAGTTTTCTATCAGATTGGAGCATGTTTGTGAAGCTGCTGATACGGATAGACATTTGATAGATTGTGTTTTTTAGAATGTCTATTTGCCTTACCGCCTCTTGACAGCCACATGATGTTACTGACTGTAGTTGTGAAACTGGTGGCTGACTCGTTGACGGCAAACCTGTCTGAGCAGAGCTGGCGTTTTCTGAATGATTGTCGTCATCTGGGGTGTTGAAAGATGATGATTTCTCTGTTTTGGTGTTGTCTTTCTTGGCGACGGTGGTCTTCGTTTTCTCTTTGGTGAGGCAACGTTTCGAGCGTGTCATTTTCAGCCCAGTTGATTCCTCTCTGAAATTGTTCAGTTATAAAGCCGCCCTGTGTGTGTGTGTTGTGTGTGTGTTGTGTGTATGTGTGTGTGTGTGTGTGTGTGTGTGTGTGTGTTGTGTGTGTGTGTGTGTGTGTGTGTGTGTGTGTGTGTGTGTGTGTTGTGTGTGTGTTGTGTGTGTGTGTGTGTGTGTGTGTGTGTGTGTGTGTGTGTGTGGTGTGTGTGTGCTTTGTGACGATATATATTTGCACCCTTAACAAGTTATTCTAAGCCATTTCATCATTTCGGTAGACAGTCCTATTTCGATCTAATGTGCACTAAAGAAAACATCTTCTTTTAACTCACTCGGTACGACGGAACGCTATAGCGGTCGTGATGAAAGGCACGGTTGCGTACGACGGAACGCTATAGCGGTTTCGATAATTAAAAATTTTTCAACGCTCCCCTTTTGAGCCTGCATGCCTACCATAGCCACAGTGGTCACTGCAAACATGTCAAGGGTCAAGTGGAAAGTTACTTCGTGAGATTCCGTAACACTACACTCGTCGGGAAGCGATTGTCTTCGGCATCCTGAATGACTTGCTAATCTGCATTCGTGTCGAAAATGGCGTCGCAGGCGAGTACGAGTTTTCGAACAAAGTAGATCGCGTTGGAGGCGTTTTACTGCTGCTAAAGTGATTGAAGTGCTTCAGACTGAAGGATTGGACATCGAGGAGTATGCTGAAGATAATGGTGAAAGTGTATCAAGTGATGGAAGCTGCCAGCAAGAAGGTACTGACAGTGACCCAGTTTCAGACAACAGTGAAGTGGGAAAGGGAGGTGGGCGTACACGTCACGAGAGGCGAGCAGTCAGCAGGCCAAGTACAGCGAGTCGCATGCCTGATGGAGGTTTCATTCACTTTATGAATGCATGACTGGCACGAAGATTTTAGTTTTTCTCCCACTTTGCGTCCTTCTCTGGCTCTTGTGGCCTGCATGTCTCATTTGAGTGCCATGCCCCTATAACTCCCCTGTGTAACAATTTGTAACATTTATTCATATAATATCACTAATAATCTTTTTTTTTTACCCTGAGCAAAGTCTACTTTATTCATGTTGTTTTGTGCATACAAAGACCTTCTCATCTTTGACTGTGTGTTCATGGAGCTGATCAAAGTGTGTGACTGTACGGTGATCCTGACCACAAAATTTGGGGTATTTTCAACGTGGCACATGAAGAAGAAAATTCAAGGAAGAACTTCAATATTTTGGCACGAACTAACCCAACATGTAAATATTCAGATCTGAAAGTTTCATTTTGTTCCTTTATGTTTTGTATTTTTTGTGATTTTTTTCCTAACCCTTCAAAATGGGCCGTACCAGGGGAAACGCAAGGGGAAAAACTCTCCGTACCGAGTGAGTTAATTCAGTCTATATGAATAATTTGTGATGTTTCTTAAACGGAAGGAATGTATAAAAATATAAAATGGAATGTATAAATTTCATTTTTGCATGGCTATGCGCGCTGGCTGATCACCGGTGTCAGTGATGAGATAATGTAAAGATCAGGTTGCCAGCGCTAAGTGCTCTTGGGGAGGAGTTGTTAGTCGGGATATTTTGGGTGGAAATCGCCTGCCTTCATACCGATAGGACGTTAACATGTGTTTATTGTGTGATTCTCGAGACGACAGCTGACCATCGTGCTGATCCCGTATGCTCTTCGTTGAATGCAAGATGATGGCTTCCAAAGATGAACACACTTTCGCTCTTGCCTTCAAGAAAATGGAGAAGAGCACAGCGACATCGGTCTGTATTTCTACAAAGCATACGCAAAAGGAGGCTTCTTTATTTCAACTGACACTGAGCTTGTACAGTTTGGTGTCATCTCTACAATGTTCACTAAAACCTCGCTGTGCGTGGAAAGTGGATCGTTCTACAGATTGGCCCAGTTTCCAGCCCGGAGTGTCCCACCTCTGAAGCTGGGCAGCTAGGCACGGCTCGGCTCTGAAAATCATTGTACGATAAACGTCTCTTTCTTGATTCTAACCTATTTTTGTCCGGTCTTTCTTCTATTGTGTTTCTACGTTTTTCGTTAGTGCTCCACAATTTCAAGTCTAAAGAGTTTATAGAGGTCTACTTCTTTTACTTTTCAATCTCTTTAAAAAACGAAAAGAGAGAGGGCAACACTGATCTGGTTTTTCTGTCTTCCTGTTTCCCTTCCTTTTCACCCCTTTTTTGCGTTTCTCTCTCTCTCTCTCTCTGCGGGAGTCAAACTTCGGTCACACAGGGATTTTTCTTTTCCATCTACCAGGCCATGGGTGATGGTGTGGGTGCCAGTATTTTGGATGAGACGATAAACTGAGGTCCCATGTGCAGCAATCACTCCGAGCATGTTAGAGAACCACGGCAACTAGATTCTGTAAAAACTCCACCCTCGCAGGTAAATAACACATGCAGACAGAAAAAGACACAACGGGCTGTGCTGTAATGTGTTAGCCCGCTTTTTCCGTTGAGGGCAGTCCGAATATCACATGATAAATTCATTGTGACAACCAGCCAACCAACAAACCAAAAAACCAACAGACCAACCAACCAACCAACCAAACAAACAAACAATCAATCAATTAATCAAATGAAATGAATCGCCAAACACCGAAACAAATTAACTGAGTTATTCATTTGCTTATACTTTCGTTTGTTTGTTTGTAGGTGATGCTTCTGTGCTTCTGATCTTCAAATTATTGTTTTAAAGGAATAAACTGGAGAAGTTTGGTCATTTCTAATTGTTTTCTTTAGCAACCGAGTCTGTCCAACACATCCTATATCTTCACGATGGTGAACAAACATTGCTGATTACAAAGTAAAGATGAAACGAGCGGAATTTCCATCATCATCAGATCGAGCTGAAGTTAACATGTCTTGACACTTCAGTATGTCAAACCTGAATTAAATCTAAATATATTTCGCCGCCAGATGAGTCCAGAAGGAGAAAAACTGCAAAAATCGTTTTGATTATTTCGTCAGCCGTCTGGTCAAAACACTCTATCCTATTTCTCCATTGTTTTCATATATTTGGCTCTCCCCAGCTCCCACTCATTCCCTATCTTAAATCTGAATGTCAGTTTACAGCCCATTCCTCTGTCTGTCTGTCTGTTGTCTGTTGTCTGTCTGTCTGTCTCTCTCTCTCTCTTTTCTCTCTCTCTCTCTCTCTCTCACTCTCATTTTCTCCCGTCAAACCTCTCTGTCTGCTCCGTCTCAACTCTCTCTCCACATGCACCTCTCCCATGTGATGGTCAGAAGAGGATCCTTTCCTTCCGTACATTTATCAATGGCGTGGTAAATGTTTTGATTCTTCATTACTTTATCTGTTGCAAGACCAGCAAGTGAAAATACTTGTCAGAAAACTAGGATTCAGGGATTTCAGGTATTTTGTACGTCAATACGACGATGTTGACTTGTGGAGAACAGCACGACCGATGCACTGTGAAGATGTGACTGATGATTCTGCAAATCTGAAGAAAATCGACAAAACAACCAAAAACACAACAGCTTACGTGATTGGAGTAATCCGAAAACGTGCCGTCATGAAACAAAAGAAAAACACACACACACAAAAAGAAGAAGAAACCGCCATTTTTTGTGAAAGTGCGACTCTTAAAGACAATTTGGATAGATGTAAGCTTTGGCAACAAATTACATATTATAAACATTAATATATATTCTGCAGTCTGTGATCTGAACTGTCAGTGAACGTCTGTGGTCAAGTAAATTGAAACCAGGAACACAGGAAAATCTTTCGTGTGTCTGTATTTTGGATGTCACACTTAAAATCAAAGTATCGAACTATTTTTATTGGCGTTCTTACGATTCCATGGCAGGTGAAAATCGTGAAGAACAGAGTATTTGCCTGGCTACCCTGATATAAAACATTGGAAATAAGCTACGCACAAAAAGTTAAGGATCACTATGAGAAAACAGGTGCGTAATAAACTCAGTTCGCTACTGTTATTTATTTCTCAGTCCAGCCAAATTGTTATGAATTCTTGTCCAGCTGTAAGTGGGCGATGTTGTGTTAGTGCGAAAATTGCACGGGATTCTCTACTACTGAGCTTGGCCGCAAACGGAAAAGCGGAAACTTGCGAAAAAGGACCTTGTTTTGGACCGTTCTGCTTGAACACATTGCACAAGCCAGATGGAAAAACCATTATGCACGTGCAAGCACTGCTGTTTATGTGTGAGATGCTGTCTCTTGCTTGGCTTTATAAGAAGACATTCCACCAGTAGTAGGCCTGATCTGACAATGCCTCCACGACGAAAATTGAGCGAGTTTGAGAGGGGACGAGCTGTTGCATGGTTCCAAGATGGTGTTCCCAAGCGAGAAGTGGCCAGGCGACTTCAGGTGTCCATCTCGGTCATTGTCAGACTGATTCAACGCTTCACAGCCACTGGGAGGGTCCATGAAAGACGCAGATCTGGTTGACCGAAGAAGACAAACCCACGTGAAGATCGTCTCATTGAACTACAAGCCCTGCAGACAAGAACAGCCTCTTCCAGCAACATTCGAAGGCAGCTGAGGGTGGCTACTAACATCAACATCAGCCAGCAGACCATACGGAACCGCCTTCATGGGTTTAACCTCCGTTCTCGTCGCCCAGCTGTACGGCCACGCTTAACTCCAGCCCATAGGGCAGCACGCCGCGCCTTCTGCAGACGTCACGTGAGGTGGACACGTCAGCAATGGTCCCAGGTCCTGTTCAGTGATGAATCACGCTTCACCATGAACCACAACGACGGCCGACTGAGTGTCTGGAGGCGCCCAGGGCAACGCTTTATTGACACCACTGTCCAAGAAAAGGTGGCCTTTGGTGGAGGTTCTGTAATGGTCTGGGGGGCCTTCAGCCTTCACCACAGAACACCCTTGTATCATGTACAGGGTAACCTGGCTGGCCTCCGATACCGGGATGAGATCCCTCGACCGCTGGCTGTGCCTACACTGCAGCAGATGGGACCGACGGCTGTCTACCAGGATGACAACGCTCGCCCCCACAGGACAAGGGTGGTCAACGACTTCCTGCAGCAGTCTGGAGTCAACAGAATGGAGTGGCCAGCATGCAGTCCCGATCTCAACCCGATTGAGAACCTCTGGGATGAGCTGGATCGCAAAGTGAGGAGCAACCACCCCCCTCCCAGGGATGCCCAACACCTCTACCAGATGCTGCAGGCTGAGTGGCAGGCGCTTCCACAGAGGATCTTCACCAACCTGGTCAACTCGATGAGGACTCGCTGCGTCGAGTGCCAGAACAGCCATGGCGGTTACACGCATTACTGAACTTTTGGGAGCATCAGAATGCCCTGTCTTGTGATTTCAATGACTTTGGGAAATCAAATTTCGATACGTACCCACTTTGATCAAATGTACACACCAAACGATTGCTCGAAATTGAAGGCAATTGTGTATCGTTATCACTAAAGCATGGAATTAAATGTTTGCCAAACTTCAACGCATTGGCTTTCTTATTTTGAAAATTATGAATTTTTGTGCAAGTGATCCTTAACTTTTTGTGCGTAGCTTATATGTTCATTTCCAAGCCCCCCCCCCCCCCCCCTTGAAGGCCACTTAGCCAGTTTTGAAGTCTTGGTCCAATACATAAATAAATCAATAAACAGCAAACAGCAAAATGTAATTACAATCTATGTATGAAATAATTAATTTCATGCAATTTATCTTTATGCTCAATATACAAATATCTACACACATCTACATAAAGCATAATTAGAAAACAGACAAAAAGAAGAAAAACCAACCATACACATATACAAGCGTAGACTCGCCAACGCATTTCATTGTGTATTGTAAATCATAAACTGACTAAGCAGTATCAACTTTTGGTAAATATGGCAGCCATTTTGTTTTAAACGTGTGCTAGTCCCACGTCAGTTTTGTGTTGTATTCTCCTGTGCGTTATTTTATGGCCAGATATCTTTTTTTTTAAAATTATATTTAGTGGAGCCATTTCAAGTTTTTTGTATTCATAAATGTACATTTTATTTTCAAGGAAGATAATCTAATAAAATACCGAATCTGTTGTGTTTCTTTCTGTTTTTCTTTCTTTCTTTCTCTCTCTCTTTCTTTCTTTCTTTTTTCTTTCTTTGTTCTGTTTTGTTTTGTTTTTCATTTTACCGATTTATCTGTTTTATCTTATATTGAACGATTATATTTTACAGCAAAAGGAAAAAGTTATCAGATACAGCCAGAAGCACATTGTGATGACAATGTCATGATCATCACCAAGTGCCTTGCCGCATGGCGTTGGCAATCATGGACTTCCATCTGTCTCTATTTCTTGTCGCCTCAAGCATGTCTTTCACCCTCCTTGTCTTCAGCCACTCTGCAAATCCGTCTAGTGTTCTCTCCCTGGGTCTACCTGCTGCTCTCTTTCCCTCCAGCTTTCCTGTTGTGACCAGGTGCTCAAAATCCCCTTTCCTCATAAAATGGCCTATAAATGTTGCCTGTCTTTTCCCAATCTTCCTTATGAACGATCCACCTGTGTCTGCCTCCATCAAGACTGTCCCGTTTGTTTTCTTTGCTGTCCATGGAACTCTCAACATATTTCTTAGAAACCACATCTCGGCTGCCTCAATCTTGTTCTGGCCTTGCTTGCCGACCGTCCACGCCTCACAACCGCACAACAGTATTGGTTCTGTATAACATTCAAGAACTCTCTTCCTGATGTTAATTGATAGGCATTTGTTGGTAAGAATGATTGTCATCCTCTTAAATGCTGTTCTGGCCTGGCCGATTCTGCTGGCCATTTCCGATGTGCATCCGCCGTCTGATGAAATGATCGCTCCCAGGTATTTAAACTTACCAACCTGTCTCAAGGTCGTGCCGTTTGCTGTTATTTTGCACGAGGGGATTTCATGTTTTTTACTGATCACATGACTTCAGTCTTCCTGCTGTTTAGTTCCAACCCTTTACCTTTGCTTTCTATTTCTAGTATATTCACAAGGTTTTGTAGGTCCCTTTCATTTTCTGCCATCTGCGTATCGAATGTTGTTTATTATTTTTCCTCCAACCTTTAATCCAGGGTCTTGTTCTAGGTTTTTCATGATGTTTTCGCTGTAAAGTGAAAACAGATCTGGTGACAAAACACAGCCCTGTCTGACTCCTCTTTTGATGTTTTGGAAAGAGCTTATATCGATTTCTATTCTCATTGCAGCTGTTTTTTCCCAGTACATGTTTCTGATTATTCGTAGATCTTTTCCATCAATATTGAGTCTTTCCAGTTGGTTGATCAATTCTTCATGTCTTACCCGATCGAAAGCCTATGTATAATCAACAAAGCATAAATACAAATCTTTATTCATCTCGATTGACCTCTCTATGATAGTTCTTAGGATGTATATGGCATTAATAGTTCCTTTGTCTTCCACAGATCTACACTGTTCTTCTGCTATTTCTCTTTTGATTCTATTCCTTGTCCTCATCATGATTATTCTTAACAGGACTTTTGTTACATGACTCATCAAACTGATTGTGCGATGGAGTTCGCATTCTATAGCCCCTGGTTTCTTTGGAAGTGCAATGAAAATTGATTTTGACATATCTTTGGGGATTTTTCCAGTGTCGTGAATTTCATTTAGGGGGACTGTTATTTTATCTATACCAAATTCCTCCAGGGCTTCAATCATCTCTGTGGTAATGTTGTCTGGTCCTGGGGCTTTTCCTGGTTTCATTTTTTTCAATGCTGCTCTAACTTCATCTTTCATTATGGGTGGTTCTTCAAAGTTCTTTTTTATAATATGCTCCTGGTTTCTGTCATCCTCAAAAAGGTCTTTAATGTACTCTCCCTATCTGTCTAATATTTTGTCTTTTTCCATGATAAGCGTGCCATCTTTCGATTTTAAGCAACCAGTTGATGTGCATGTATTTTTTCTGTGGACAATTTCTTCGATTCGTCTGTACATACCCTGAGGATCCGTTTTGTGTCAGTCTTCTATTTCTTTGCATTTTGTTTTCAGCTAAGCTTCCTTAGCTTCATTGCACCTATTCCTGATTTCTTTGTTTATCTTTCGGTATATCTCCTCGTTTCATTTTGCCTTCCTCCTTTCCTCCATCAAGCCCAAAATTTCTTTTGTCATCCAGTTCTTTTTTGCTTTTCTATCTGCCTCAGGGATTTCTTCACAAGCTTCATTTATCGAATTTCTCAATTTTGTCCATTGTTCCTCACTGTCACCAACATCTTCCAGAGCACTGAATTTGTTTGAACGTTAATTTTTTTACGTATCACTTCATCTGTCTTCAAGAGTCCTAGATTTAGTTTGATGTTGGTTTTGGTCTGTTTCCTTTTCCTTAATTTCAGCCTAAATCTTCCCACCACAGGATTATGGTCACTGTTGCAGTTTGTACCTGGTAGTGTTTTTGCTGACAGTAAAGAAATTCTCTAAGTCTTTTATTAATCAGGATGTAGTCAATCTGATGTTTGGTATTATCTCCTGGACTCATCCAAGTCCATTTTCTTCTTTTTTTAACCGGCTCAAACCAGGTGTTTCCTACTATGAACTCATTCATCTGTGCCCATTCTACAAGTTTCCCTCCCCTTTCATTTTGTGTACCAAGGCCATGAGGTCCAACTATATCCTCCACCCTATCCTGTCCCACTTTAGCATTAAAATCTCCCATTATTACTGTAACTTCTTGTGATTTACATTGAGCCTTGGCCATCTCTAATACTTCGTAGCAGTTGTCGATGTCTTCCTGAGTACTTGCGGATGTTGGTGCATACACCTGAATGATGTTGATATCAAATGGTTTGCCTCCCAATTTGACCACCAAAACTCTGTCGGACACAGCCCAGTATTCCTTAACTGCTTTTGATTTGTCTTTGTCCATTACAATGCCTACTCCTCTTTCATGTGAATTACCATCAGAGTATATCACTGTGTATTCTCCTGATGTTATCATGCCTGCCCCCTTCCATCTCACTTCCCTAGTCATAAAATACTAATGTTCAGCCTTTTCATCTCCATTTTGATATTGTCTAATTTTCCCTTCTGCAACAGTGTTCTGACGTTCCATGTTGCTATTTTGGTATTTTTGAGTTTGGGTTTGGTCGCAGTAGCTGGCTGACGGTCTGGTGTCAACTGCGCTGCATGACGCTCCTGTGGAGCACCTGTTTACGTCGTTATCTTCATTTTCCTTTTGTCTGTCCACCATGAATATCCTGGGGAAAATACGATGGTGGTTTCCCATTGCCTTCCAACGGTTTATTTACGGTCCCTCCACTAGCCTTTGTTGTTCCCACAACAACCTACAAGGCAGTAGTGTGATTTTTTTTTCAGGGTTAACTCCCTTAGCTAGCCTTATTCTCTCCCGAGATGTCCACAAGGCAGTGGAGCTAATTACTCATAGCTTGGGGATCTGGTTCGTGGGCACCAGGGCATATACACACGCCGGTGGGCCTGTGTGCCGCACGTCTGGGGGCCAGACCTCCTCTGAGTCCATCGAGATTTATCCTGAGTCCGTGAAGTGCTCAGTTACCGCATGTTGCCATGAGGAGGCATAACGTATGGCTTGCTGATGGAGAGGCTATGTACTGACAGGAAGAGACTTACGCCTTCTGCTCTTCTTTTCGCAAAGCTGCAAGCAGCAGTGCTAGCCAGCGGTGCAGGCTCAAAGTGAGAGGTGACAAGCACGCAGTCATTAGCCAGCACACTAGATGCATCACATCCGCCGTTGACATGTGATGATAATGTAGGCATGGCAAAATAGTGAATTGTATAAAGATTGTCAGGAACAGTAACTTTCTATTTGCTAACATGACCTTTCTATAGTTACAGCTCACCTGGCACGATACGTAACTAGAAAAACTTACATTTATGTGAATATACTCTAGAGCAACTGTGCATAAACATTTCAAGTTCTTTCCATCTCCATTTCTCCAAAAACTGATAGCATGAACAAAGAGTAAAAAGCTATGTACGGTATCATTAATACAGCAATATAGAACACAATGTGAACAAGTCAAATGAGCAGAGTTCTGAGAATGACATTTGAGTTTCACAGTAGTAAGAAACTCTGGGGAGAGCGGGGCAGGAGAAGGTCCTCAGAGGAGAGACCCCTATCATTCTAAGGGGGCCAGGCTGCTTCCAGGTCATGACACCTGGGATGCCCCTCTGCTGGAGCTATTTTTCTTTTTTAGAAATTTGTCCTCCTGCAATCAAACCCGCGCATCCAAGGTGATCAGGCGTCTCACGAAAAAGTCACCCTTGCGACGGATGTCTTAACCACTTTGCTATTGGTCACCAACAACATATAGGGGCATTTGAAGCCTTTTTACTTTTACTTTTGTTTCTCCTCGTCCAGGTCCAGCTGGAGCTCTTTTCCGCTGCTTTTGCTGTTGCCTGGTTCTCTCTCTCTCTCCCAGAAATAGAGAGCTGTTTCATGAAGTCGAGGCTGATGTGCTTATCAACCCCTTGTTCCGGCCTCTGTGGCGAGGACTTTGGCTTGAAAGCCAGATGTCCTCAGTTTGCTGGCTAGACTGGCAGACTTTTCAGTCTTGTTGATATGGGCTTTTGACTGGCCATGTTTAGAACAGCAATAAAGAAGATTAAGAAAATACATTGTAAAGAAGATTGGGAAAAGACAAGCAATATTTATGGGACATTTTATGAGGCAAGAGAAATTAGAGCACCTAGTCACAAGAAGAAAGCTGGAGGAAAAGAGAGCACAAGGTAGACCCAGGGAGAAAATATTGGACGGACTTGCAGAGTGGCTGAGGACAGAGAGGGTGAGAGATGTACTTGCAGCGACAAAGGACAGATTCATGTGAGGGCCATGATCGCCAACGCTATTCAGCAGGGCACATGATGCTGATGATGATGAGATATGGGCTTCCTCCATTCCACATTTAAACGGTACAGTGAGCCAGATCTGAATCACTTGTTTGGATGAATGGGAGTGGAGAACTATGTCTGGTGTCGTGTCACTCTTGCTGATGATTTCAGTGTGTTTCTTCCATTGTGGGAGATCTGCTTGAACCTCCAGTCGTTCGCTACGTCCAGCAGAACCCGCTTCCATGCTCTGGGAGTTCCATCTTTTTCAGGCCACATTTCGCTGCCTCCTGCCGTGTAGAACGTTGTTGGAACTTCTGGTGGCAAGTTTTTTTCTCCTGGCATTGCTGATCGCAGTGTTGATCGTTTGTGCGATCTCTTGAAGCCCTTGATTGCGCTTCCGTGTGTACCTTCTTTGTTTTAGCGCTACCTTGCATGAGCTCAGGACATGTTCCACTATCTGTTTGCCCTGGCAGAGCGGGCAAGCAGGGTTACCTGATTTACTCATTTCACCAGATTCGTGTTTGATGGCAGGAGGTCATACACAGATTTGAGGATGAAACTGATTCTGATTCTGAGAGGAACTATATGCCACAGGGTCACTCCGCCTCAGAACCAAGTCGTTCACTGCCTCTGTTGGCCTTGCTGAACTGCTCTCTGGAGCCGTATGGCATCCTCTTATTTCTTCATCTCTTGTATTATCATATCTCTTTGTGCCTTCCCGTTGGGCTTTGACCATCTTTCCATTTTTGTTGATCCCAGTCTCTGCTTGTTGGTCTGCATGCGCCCTATCAATTCTCTGACCTTAATGAATAAAGGATTCATTCTCTGCGATCAGTGCCTCCTGGACTTTCCATTTTCTACCAATCCTCAGCTTGGGCTGGACTGGTCTCACAGCCGTATTTCCCATGTCTTCAAGCATGCTCAGAAACCTGACCTCTCCTGCCTTATACTCTTCAAACTCCTCAACAATTGATTTTAGGGGTAACTTCAGCTTTGCCTGGCGACAATAGAGCGCAACGTTAATGAGACTGGGTGGGACACCAAGCAGTTTCATTTGTATCTGTTGATGTTTGTCTCCATTGATTCCACTGTGCTATTGCAGATATTGTATATCAACTGAGGCCAGAGGAGCTTTGGAATTAGCATGAACTGCAGGCACCATACTTTGTAGTTGCCAAGAAGGCCACAGCGGTCTGTTACCTGCGATCTTTCTTCTGTCATTTGCTTGATTTCCTTACCCCTTTGTGTCTCTTTCAGGGTGTCGTCATACCACCTTCCAAGGTTTTTCACTGATTCTTCTGTCACTGTTGAAATGGACCAGTTGGTGACAGGAAACGTTACTATTTCGTCTACTTTACCATTCCACATTGAGAGGCTCCGTGACTATTTCGATTTGAAATTCATTTTAGAAAAGATGAGTACTTCTGTCTTACTGCTTAGGATTCCGCGTGTCTCTTCTTCTTTTGTGAAAAGCACTGCGGTGTCTTCCATGAAGGCTTTTAGAGGGGGCATTTGGTGTCCGTTTCCGAGGTCAGCTGGGCCTGAAGTCTTCACTGCTGCTTTCTAACAAGAACACTAGTGGAAAAATTGCACAGCCCACGGCTATGCCTACTTCCAAATTGATCCGATATGTAGTGTATTTTTTGTGGAGAACCGCATTGAGAAGCCGCGAAAATACTTCTTCCACATTTCTCGGATGTTCTTTGGGACATGTTACATCTCGAGAGCCCATTGAATCATCTTGTGCGGGATGATCCATACACATTTGCCAGATCGAACCACACCACGTCGAGGTCCTTGTTCTCTATTTTAGCCCTTTCGATTGCTTCCCAAATCATTGTAGCATGCTCTACACAGCCAGATGCTCCTGGGATGCCTCCTTTTTGGACTGAAAAATCCACTTTTTCGTTAACCTAGCCGCCATGACGGAGAAGACAATTTTCCCTGCGACATTCAGACGTGATACTGGTATGAACTGACTCACGTCACTTGATTTCTTGTATATGGCCTTTCCTGCATTACTGTGCTTGTAGCAACATCTCGTCTTGGTATCCCCCCGTTCTCATAGAGTTTATGTCATGGCAGACCGGGCACCTGGCGGTTTAAATGTGTAAAACTGGAGGTCTTGCCCCTAAAGTGTGGCGTACTTAGCCCACCTTCGTCTGGATATGCCTTGACGTCCACGAACCAGCCTCTATGTATGGGTTAATATAAGGACAGGACGTCCAAACGGCGTATTAGTGGCAGAAGACAAATTCTTAATGGATGTGAAGGCGGTTAAGGGCAGACAGACAAACTGGAACCCACTGCCTTGTTGGTATCTTCAGGAGAAGAGAATGCTAAGGAATAAATCCTAGGAAAATTTGGAGTGGAACCCCTAAGGCGTTGAATGGTATATCACGCCACTTTTCAGCAGCTATTGCTTCCAAGCTGATACCAAATGTACTGCCCCGCATTCCTCTGAACCACGTCGGTGAGGCCGAAAGGTGGATCCTGATGTGCTGTTGTAAAGGCAGTAAAATCAACACGGGGAAGAGAGCGAGAGAGGGAAAAAGGGAGGAAAGGAGGGAGGGAGAGAGGGGGAGAGAGAGTGTTTGTGTGTGTGTGTGTGTGTGTGTGTGTGTGTCTGTCTGTCTGTCTGTCTGTGTCTATGTCTCTGAGTGTGTATGTGTGTGTGTTGTGTGCGCGTTTATGATTATGTTAGTCTTAGTTTGTGCTTTCAGATAGTCACAAATAAGACAACATTTCATGGAAGCTGTCTTGTTTCAGGCTTACGCTTTATAGAAATGCAGAAAATGAACATCTAACTTAAGTCAACTTGTTTTAACCTTTTCAATGCCATGAATATTTTTTGCTCGGTGAAACTATTGGCCAAGGTTTTTTTGGCTGTGGAGGGTAATAATTAACAAAAAATTCTAGCATAAAAACTACTGAAGGAAAGTATATAAAACCTATGGTTTTCTGAAAGGGAATTGAACACTTTTCATTTATGACAGTTGTAACTTTATTTTATCTAATGTTTTTATAGCACATGGCCTATGAAGTTGAAAATTATTTTTTTTCCCTTGCATTTTGTGATTTTGTGTCACAGCATGCCTGTTGTAACACCTAAAAGTCCTAGATGTAAGCATGAAAAACACACACACACACACACAACACACACACACACACACACACACACACACTCTCTCTCTCTCTCTCTCTCCACACACACACACACACACACACACACACACAAACACACGAGAGAGAGAGAGAGAAATGCACACACACACACCACACATACACCTAAGTACAATCAGTACCTATTACTAGTATTTGTATCACACACACACACACACACACACACACACACACACACACACACACACACACACACACACACACACACTGCCACGCCCACTTCACACGGCAGATTACACGCGCACACAACCTAACCGTCAGTCAGCGAAGTTGACCACACCACAGCTATTTTTTTATGCTAGAATTTTTTGTTAATTATTACCCTCCACAGCCAAAAAAAACGTCAGGTTATGACGTCAGTCTCTGCCCCGTCCTCTCGCTCGGACTGCTGAGCTATCAACAATCGTTGACCACGTGAAGGCGTGTGTTCGTGTGTTGGGCGTAGCTCGCCGAGTTGTCATTGTCGGTGCTCTCCGACGTCGGTTCTTGTATCTCTTCTTCATTTTCCCTCATTTCACTTGATTCACTGGACTGTCCATCACCTTGCTGGTGGTCTGGGTCATCTATATCCTCAAATTCTGTTTCTAGTTCTGCTCTTTCTTCTCTGTCAGCGTTCGCTCGCACAATCGGAGCGATGTTGACGTCGGCACCGACACGCCGCACTTCATCGCCTTCATCTTCCTCGTCCAGAGAATTATCTGACGATGCTTCGCCATACATCTTGAGAAATTCTGTATCTTCCATCATTTCTAAAACTACATTAGGATCTTTCCAGTGAAAATCCGAAAATCCTTGGGTGTACGCTTTCTTTTTCCCGAGCTTGGGCCTGGTTGTGATTCGTCGTCTGCCATCTTGAAAAGTCGAGTGAAAGTGACAGTTGGGTGGGTCACTTAACCGAGTTCTTTGACCAATGCCCATTGAGATACCACTTCAAACCTCATGAATATTTGAAGCTGATACACCAAACTTTCTGATTGGAGCAAATGGGGGAACCCCTGTCTAAAATTGGAGATGTGAAAAATCATGAAATGACGATAGTCAGTCATCGGGCATTTTTACGCACACTTTAGCATGACTGACTAGTCAGTCATGGGGCACTCAATTAAGCTTTTGTTTTACATTGAGTCGAAAAAATTGTTACTATACCCTGACCAATTTGCTTCAGATCTCTTCTCTTTAGATAAATCTTTCCAACGAAGGACGGACATGAGTGACAGGTGAGGAGAGAACAGAGGTGAGCTGGCAGGTTGTGCAGTGTATCTGCTTGTAAAAACTGCTCACTGTGCTTTGCAAACTAGTGTCTGTTACGCTGGGTCCTCCTTGTGTAAGGGGTCTATATGGCATTTCTGTTCACTGGTTGCTGCAACGTTTCAGTGAGTTAGTGTATAGACGGTGAAACAAGCTCAACTAGTACTCTTTGTTCAGCATTCCCCAGCACCCTCTCTCTCTCCTCTCTCTCTCTCTCCTCTCTCTCTCTTCCTCTCTCTTCTCTCTCTGTCTTGAACCCTTGAAGTTAAAGGTTTTCTTGAATCTTAAATTTTAATGTAAATGGTTACACTTCTGTGTTAATCTACTTTTGCATATCATTCAGACAGATTGATAGGTAGATAGATTTACATATCATTCAGATAGATTGATAGGTAGATAGATTTACATACCATTCACATAGATTGATAGGTAGATTTACATATCATTCAGATTGAACGATCATCATCATCATCATCAGGTGCCCTGCCGCATGGCGTTGGCGACCATGGACTTCCAACCATCTCTATCTCTCGTTGCCCCCAGCATCTCCCCCACCCTCTTCATCCCCAGCCACTCTGCAAGTCCGTCCAGCATTCTCTCCCTGGGTCTACCTGGTGCTCTCTTTCCCTCCAGCTTTCCCGTTGTGACCAGGTGCTCGAAATCCCCCTTCCTCATAAAATGGCCTATAAATGTTGCTTGTCTTTTCCTAATCTTCCTTATGAGTGATCTACTTGTGTCTGCCTCCATCAAGACTGTCTCGTTTGTTTTCTTTGCTGTCCATGGAACTCTCAACATTCTGCCTCGATCCTGCTCTGGCTTTGCTTGTTGACTGTCCACGCCTCGCATCCGTACAACAGTATTGGTTCTATATAACATTCAAGGACTCTCTTTCTGATGTTAATTGATAGGCATTTGTTGGTAAGAATGCTTGTCATCTTCTTGAATGCTGTTTTGGCTTGGCCGATTCTGCCAGCTATTTCCGATGTGCTTCTGCCGTCTGATGAAATGACCGTTCCCAGGTATTTGAACTTATTAACCTGTGTCAGGGATGTGCCATTTGTTTTTATTTTGCATGAGGGGATTTCATGTTTTTTACTGATCACCATGACTTCAGTCTTCCTGCTGTTTAGTTCCAACCCCTTACCTTTGCTTTCTGTTTCTAGTATATTCACAAGGTTTTGTAGGTCCCTTTCATTTTCTGCAATTAGCACGGTGTCATCTGCGTACCGAATGTTGTTTATCATTTTCCATCCAACCTTTAATCCAGGGTCTTCTTCTAGGTTTCTCATGATGTTTTCGCTATATAGTGAAAACAGATCGGGTGACAAAACAACCCTGTCTGACTCCTCTTTTGATGTTTTGAAAAGAGCTTATATTGTTTTCTATTCTCATTGCAGCTGTTTGTTCCCAGTACATATTCCTGACTATTCGTAGATCCTTTCCATCAACATTGAGTCTCTCCAGTTGGTTGACCAATTCATCATGTCGTACCCGATCGAAAGCCTTGGTATAGTCAACAAAGCATAAATACAAATCCTTATTCATCTCATTTGACCTCTCTATGATAGTTCTCAGGATGTATATGGCATTAATAGTTCCTTTCTCCTCCACAAATCCACACTGTTCTTCTGCTATTTCTCTTTTGATTCTATTCCTTGTCCTCATCATGATTATTCTTAACAGGACTTTTGTTACATGACTCATCAAACTGATTGTGCGATGGAGTTCGCATTCTATAGCCCTTGTCTTCTTTGGAAGTGCAATGAAAATTGATTTTGACATATCTTTGGGGATTTTTCCAGTGTCATAAATTTCATTTAGGAGGACTGTTATTTTTTCTATGCCAAATTCCTCCAGGGCTTCAATCATCTCTGTAGTAATGTTGTCTGGTCCTGGGGCTTTTCCTGGTTTCATCTTTTTCAGTGCTGCTCTAACTTCATCTTTCATTATGGGTGGTCCTTTAAAGTTCTTTTTTATAATGTGTTCTTCGTTTCTGTCATCCTCAAAAAGGTCTTTAATGTACTCTCCCCATCTGTCTAATATTTTGTCTTTTTCCATGATAAGCGTGCCATCTTTCGATTTTAAGCAACCAATTGATGTGCATGTATTTTTCCTGTGGACAATTTCTTCAATTCGTCTGTACATACCCTGAGCATCCATTTTGTGTCGTTCTTCTATCTCTTTGCATTTTGTGCTCAGCCAAGCTTCCTTAGCTTCATTGCACCTATACCTGATTTCTTTGTTTATCTTCCTGTATATCTCCTCGTTTCTCTTTGCCTTCCTCCTTTCCTCCATCAGGCCCAAAATTTCATTAGTCATCCAACTCTTTTTTGCTTTTCTATTTGCCTTAGGGATTTCTTCACGATTGAACGATAGGTAGATAAATTTACATATCATACAGATAGATTGATAGGTAGATAAATTTACATATCATTCAGAGAGATTGATAGGTAGATAAATTTACATATCATTCAGATAGATTGATAGGTAGATAAATTTACACATCATTCAGATAGATTGATAGGTAAATAGATGTCCTTGTCATTCAGATAGATAATAGATAAATGATAGATTATGCTTATTAGATCCCGCGTAGTCTCGTTTCAACTGGCCTGTAGTCAAAACATGTCCATATGCGAACAGCTGATCATGTATTGCTGATCCATTTTTTCATGGACACCAGACACACACCACTGTGTGGCCTACTGGATGAAATAGTCACACAGGATGTGAAAAAATCTGGGTTTGATTCCGGGTTTACAAGGAATTTTTCTTTCCCTCTGCCCCCGCTATTAGACCTTGAGTGTTCTAGGGGCTAGTCCTTCAGATGAGATGAAAAATCAATATCCCATGTGCACCTCGTGCAAGAAAGAACTCACAAGAAAGGAGTTACCCCTTGCACAACTGTGTAGACTTCAGACTTCAGACTTAGATTACTCTATTACTGAAGAAAAGCAGCATTAGGTCCCATTAGACCTGTCTTATAGCTAGCCCTTACTACTCTACACACAAAATCTGAGTTTAAAAATGAACCATAGCACACAAAATGCGAAGCAAGTTATGAGATGAGCTGTGAGACTTTTATATATATCTGCCAATAGCTCGTGTGCTTTGCAAAAGCATGATCGACACAGACTGATATATGTAAATTAATTCATGTGAAATCTTAACAATAACAACAAGATCAACAACAATAACAATAATACATCTAGTAGTTATATTTATATTCTATTAAAAAGCTAAATTACGGACATAAAATAAAAGACAAAGAAGGAATTGAAGAAAGCATAAACACAAACAAGGGAAGAGGAAAGCAGAGGGGAAGACAGGTCAACTAAAGCAATGATGAAAATAGATTAGCAATAACACATACCACGTCAAAGAAGTTCTACAAAAGAATTCCTGTAAAATATCAATTTCCATGTACATGGATATGTATACATACATACATATATATACATATAATATATATATATATATATATATATATATGGTGTGTGTGTGTGTGTGTGTGTGTGTGTGTGTGTGTGTGTGTGTGTGTGTGTGTGTGTGTGTGTGTGAATCGACCGAGTGCACGAGATTAAAGCAGATACAATGTAAAGCAAGTACATGTCAATCCCTATCAACAACAATGTCCATCACGAACTACTAACATAGAAGAAAGTAAAAGAAGCAATAAAGAATAAAAATGGCGGGAAAGTGTGAGTGAAATTCAACTCTAACGCTTCGATGAAAACAGATGAATTGTGATACACACAATAGTCAAACAAATCATAAATGAAAAAGTACTATCAAATGAAATCAATAAGAAGTACAAAGAAGAGAGATTAAATATTTTTTGATACAGACAGAAAATAGCGTAAAAGAAAAAAAAAGTGGCGCTGTTCTTGAGAACAGTCCGAATTTCAGTACATGCAAATCAACAAAAACAAAAACTAAACAACAATATAAACACCATCATCGTCATCATCATCATCATCATCATTTTCATCATCAAAACAACATGGCCTACAACGATATTTGAGCCCACGATCAGTCTGAATCAGTATTCTATTGTTAACGAGGGAAGACTTGGAGAAGAAGAAAAAATGTTAATGGTGTAAGACAGAATGCGGAGGAAGACAGTGGCTCGTTGGGGAGTGACGTGTTACAGACACCTGTGTCTATTAAAGTCTTTGGTTCTCTTGTGAGACAGGCCACCTGTTTAGAGGCTGTTTAGCAAGGTTGTCAGTCGAGTGAGAAAGCCTGGTGTGAACTGTATATTTTGAATTGCTAAGCTGTTTGTGTCGTTTTTAAACTTTCTGAAGAGATTACACTAAGAACCAACTGCCGTGCTGCTCGAATGTGGCGCGCGCGCGTGTGTGTTTGTGTGTGTGTGTGTGTTGTCTGTCTGTCTGTCTGTAGTGTTCGTGAGCGTGTTCATGTGTGCATACATCAGTGTGCGCTTGTGTAGGTTTAAATTAACATAGTTGAATAGTGATAGAAATAGAAAGCAAAGGTAAGGGGTTGGAACTAAACAGCAGGAAGACTGAAGTCATGGTGATCAGTAAAAAACATGAAATCCCTCATGCAAAATGGCACAACCTTGAGACAGGTTGATAAGTTTAAATACCTGGGAACGATCATTTCACCAGATGGCAGATGCACATCAGAAATAGCCAGCAGATTCGGCCAAGCCAAAACAACATTTAAGAAGATGACAAGCATTCTTACCAACAATTGCCTATCAATTAACATCAGGAAGAGAGTTCTTGAATGTTGTATAGAACCAATACTGTTGCACGGTTGCGAGGCGTGGACAGTCAACAAGCAAAGCCAGAACAAGATTGAGGCAGCCGAGATGTGGTTTCTAAGAAGGATGTTGAGAGTTCCATGGACGGCAAAGAAGACAAATGAGACAGTTTTGATGGAGGCAGACACAAGTAGATCATTCATAAGGAAGATTAGGAAAAGACAGGCAACATTTATAGGCCATTTTATGAGGAAAGGGGAATTGGAATACCTGGTCACAACGGGAAAGCTGGAGGGAAAGAGAGTACCGGGTAGACCCAGGGAGAAGATGCTAGACGGACTTGCAGATTGGCTGGGGACAAGGAGGGTGGAAGAGATGCTTGAAGTACAAGAGACAGAGACAGATGGAAGTCCATAATCGCCAACACCATGCGGCAAGGCACCTGATAATGATGATGATGATGATGACTAGTGATAGGAGAGAACATTGCTATTATGGCCTTTTTTTTTTAATAAATCCTCTGTGGTATAATCGACCACACACAGAACATGAAACATTTATCTGACATTTCTAGCTGTAATGAAGACCATTTTATGTTGGAGGCTAATCGTATCGTAGATAACGTGCTTATATATGATAGTGCATGGGAAAGTATGGGCGCAATGCTGATACGAGGATTAATTATTTTCAATAAGAAGAGATATTGATAAACTAAACTCCAAAATGCGCAATTCATGTTTATTGTTATGTTTTAAATGTGTTCTTTATTTTGAGTTGCTTGGTCCTCACTAAGTCAATTTGTAGAAAATTTCGCCATGAAGTTTGGCAGTATTCACATACTTGTACCATCTCACATGGAAATATATCACAAATAAGGTGATTCTTTCGTCGAAGATTCGTTTTACTTTTTAATGAACTAGACATAGACATGATACTGTGGAATTCATACACGGAAAGTCTCAGAATGGCTATGTTCAGGATCAAGTGGGATTCCACATGTAGTTCAAAACGAGGATTATCAGATTATCCATGAAAATCGCATGCTGCGTCACACAGAATGTGCAGTGTGCTTCAAGTTTGAGGTCTATACATTTTTCGTTCGTCTACATGTTGCTGTTGCAGGATTCAGCAAAGATTTAATAATAATAATAACGATAATAATGATTATTATTATTTATCATTGTTATTATCATCATCATCGTTATCATGGTCTGTAGGGCTAAAAGGAGAGATCATATTACACCACTTCTGCAGTCTCTTCACTGGTTACCAGTATCTGCACGGATACAATACAAAATAGCTACTCTGACTTTCTCGTCTCTTACAGGCACAGCTCCCCCTTATGTTTCAGAAATGATTTCAACATACCTGCCATCACGACAGCTCCGATCAAGTTCTGACACCCGTTTGCTAATTGTACCTCGTGTAAAAACTCAGTCGTTTGGTGAACGCTCTTTCTCTTTCTCAGCTCCTCTCTTTTGGAACAGTCTCCCATATGACCTTCGCCATGCTCCTTCTCTCACATCTTTCAAAACCGGTCTCAAGACCTACCTGTTCAAAAATGCTTTTGAGACAACACTCCATATTCACTCTTGATTCTATCATTCCTCCTTATCCCATTGTTGAAGAGGGTGCATGCTGTGTGTGTGTGTGTGTGTGTGTGTGTGTGTGTGTGTGTGTGTGTGTGTGTGTGTGTGTGTGTGTGTGTGTGGTGGGTGTTTTGTTGTCATGCATAGTTCTGTTTTCCTTTCCATATTTGTGTGTAGTGATGTGGTATGAGATGTGTTATTATGTTATCATGTGGTATTATGCGGTATGATGTGTTTTGCAGTATGAAGTGTGACATATCTGTCCATATGTCTTATGTTATATGTGTACACTATTTGTGGCTGTTCTGTGCGTCTATTATGTGAAGCGCCTTGTGCTCCCTCCTTGTGAGGGAGGAAGGCGCTCAACAAATGTCCAATATTATTATTATTATTATTATCATTATTATTATTATTATTATTGTCATTACTAGTAGTAGTAGTAGTATTGTTATAGTGCTGTTTTCTAAACTCATTTAAATTCACTACGCATTACACATTTTACAAACACATGGAGTGTAATTTATACAGAGACACTTATGTCACACACTCACACAACAACAACAACAGCACACGTGCTTGCGCGCGCACACACACAAACACACACATCACAATACACGCATTAACAAACAGTAGCAGCAGCAGCAGCGTCATCGCTGTTGTCATCTTCCTGGTCGTCGTCATACTATAACCCACTTTCCACAAAACAGACGATTATTTAATTACAAAGTACATTAATGAAAAAAAAATTACTGTCGTGATTAGGCAATGTTTTCATACTATACACAGTTACCACCCACCGGTGATGACGCTAGCAATAAGTCTGTTTTCATGTAAAGACGATGTTGTTTCTTTTTGCCATGATTTGATAGGGTTAGTAGTCAAGTGGGTAAATGTCGTACTTCCAGTCAGAAAGTCGTGGTTCGATCCGCCTTGACAAATATGACTGGTGGTTAAAGGGTGCAGCTTTTCTCCATCTCTCAGGTGAACATGAGTACAGACCTGTCTATACACACGTAGAATATCAAATATGCATGCTAAAGGTCCTGTAGGTTATATCAGTGGATCGCGTACGGAAACATGAAAGCACGGAACAAGCATACTCATCAAAGGCAGCTACAGTATAGTGAAACGTGGCCATCTCACATAACAGCTTGAGGTCTCCCTACTCCACTTAAAGTCTGATCATGTGTAATGCGCAGTGCGTCTAATATTTGCTGTGTTTAGAGAGTAGCTCTATTCAAAAACAATATATAATAATTACATTGTACACCCCACACAAACAAACAAAAGCACATACACATCACCAGCAAACACACTGGATGCTTCTTGGATATTTCGATGTTTTGATGATATTCACAGTGACGGTGGATGACTTAAGGTCTTCAGGAAGGGAGGTCATTTAGCAGCTAATGAAAATTGGAATTATGGAAATTTTGAAATACAAGTAACGAACAATTATAAGTATTTAAGGGTGATCTTTACAACAAAGTTAAGCATGATCAAGGGGTGGATAGAAATGTACAGAAAAGGTAAAAGAGCAGTAGCTGAAATATCTCGATCTTTGGTAGAATTAAAATGTACAGATCGATCTGTTTTCTGGAAGCTGTTTGACACCCAGGTAGAGAAATATGGGGACTTTTAGAAAATGTTTACATGGAAAACGTACATACACTAGCTATAAAACGTTTCATGAATGTGTCTCTACATAGTTCAAATAAATGATTTATGCCGAAGTGGGTAGATATCCTCTACATCTGCTGCGAACAAAGATCAAATGCATCAGGTATTGGCTTCGGCTAGTTAAGCTTCCTTTAAGTAGAATAAACAAAGAAGCATATGACATGCTGTTAAGTGAGACTGAAATGGGAAAACAAAACTGGGTATTCTATGTAAAGAAACTGCTATGTGAAAATGGTTTTGGGTTTGTATGGAACAATCAGGGTGTCAAAAATGACAAATTGTTTATTTCTGAGCTAAAAGAACTGTTAATAGCATCCTATCAACAAACATGGCATTCTGCAGCTGAAAACAACGAAAAATACGAATGGTTTTTACAATTGAATACTGATTTACAACGAGAAAAATACATGATAGTTATTACAAGAAAATGGCACAGGGACTCTATGGCTCGTTTCTGAACGAGAACGCTTGGCCTTTCCGCTACTCAGCGCTGGTATAATAGCCTACTGAACACATCCCAATGCAATTTGTCCAGTCTGTAAGGGAAGTAATACGGTAGAAAATGAATTTCATTTTATTTTTCGATGTGAAGAATACCAAGCATAAGAAACAAATGTGATGTATTCAAATCACCACTTGCTGAACATTGTATTCTTAATGCCTTACTAAAGACAGATAGAAATAATGTATATTGAATTTGTAAACTGATACAGGATTTTTGTTTGTTTGTTTATTCAACTGTTTATTGTCCGTTTGCGTGTCTGTTTCGTTGGTGCTTCTTTATGTTATTGTCTTCTTTATTCGTTATTGTTTTCTTTTGTTGTTTGTTTTTGTTGTTTGTTTGTTTGTTTTTTGTTTGTTTGTTTTGTGTTGTTTTGTGTGTGGTGTGGTCTTTCTTTCTTTCTTTCCTTGTTTCTTTGTTTTTGTTGCTATTGATATTTTTACACTAATGTTTGCATCATTGATACATTTTTTCTCACTGTGCGTATTGATAACAAATTATGTACTCTCAAGTATGAAGCTTTTGACTGGGTTTTTAGAGCCGGTTGCAGTCTGAGAAATGTAGGCTTGCTAAGATT
>CM060312.1:43581126-43778626 GCA_030674185.1 Monoplex corrugatus | reverse complement strand
TAGTAATGTTGTCTGGTCCTGGGGCTTTTCCTGGTTTCATCTTTTTCAGTGCTGCTCTAACTTCATCTTTCATTATGGGTGGTCCTTTAAAGTTCTTTTTTATAATGTGTTCTTCGTTTCTGTCATCCTCAAAAAAGTCTTTAATGTACTCTTCCCATCTGTCTAATATTTTGTCTTTTTCCATGATAAGCGTGCCATCTTTCGATTTTAAGCAACCAATTAATGTGCATGTATTTTTTCCTGTGGACAATTTCTTCAATTCGTCTGCACATACCCTGAGGATCTATTTTGTGTCGTTCTTCTATCTCTTTGCATTTTGTGTTCAGCCAAGCTTCCTTAGCTTCATTGCACCTATACCTGATTTCTTTGTTTATCTTCCTATATATCTACTCGTTTCTCTTTGCCTTCCTCCTTTACTCCATCAAGCCCAAAATTTCATTAGTCATCCAACTCTTTTTTGCTTTTCTATTTGCCTTAGGGATTTCTTCACAAGCTTCATTTATAGAACTTCTCAACTTTGTCCATTGTTCCTCACTGTCACCAATGTCTTCCAGAGCACTGAATTTGTTTTGAACATGTACATTAAATTTTTTACGTATCATTTCATCTGTCTTTAAGAGTCCAAGGTTTAGTTTGATGTTGCTTTTGGTCTGTTTCCTTTTCCTCAATTTCAGCCTAAACCTTCCCACTACAGGATTGTGGTCACTGTTGCAGTCTGCGCCTGGTAGTGTTTTTGCTGACAGTAAAGAATTTCTGAATCTTTTGTTGATCAGGATGTAGTCAATTTGATTTTTGGTATTATCTCCTGGACTCATCCAAGTCCATTTTCTTCTTTGGCCATCTCTAAAACTTCGTCGTATGTTATGGAAAGTTACGGTATTAGCATTATTGGATGCACTGTCTTTTGCTAATTTGTCCGAAACTTCATTCCAATAAAGTCCACAATGTGACGGAACCCAGCAAAAATTTATACCAACACCACTGGATGAAATACAATGTATCAAATGTTTGATCTCAAATATAATGTCATTTCGTATTACATTTTCTGTTTGTTTCAAGCTACGTAACACTGATTTAGAATCAGCACACAATAGTATATTGCAGATATCGTATGAGAGGCTATTAATATAGTTAAGAGCCATCAATATTGGCGTATAATTCTGATGTAAAAATAGAGAAGCCTTTACCTATGTAAAAAGATTTTTGTACCTTTAAAGCAGGAATGACGAATCCAGCTCCGCTATCAGCTGTATCTAAAACAGACCCGTCTGTGAAAATTTTTAGGTGATTAGGATAATATGTGGTTAAATGAGATTTGACTTCTGATACTAGAATATTTATTTCTTCTGTTTTATTGAGATTTATGTAGTCTATGTCAAAGTTAGCTTTTTCAAGTTCCCAGGAAGGTATGGATGGAATAAGAGGCATTACTGGAATGTTATTTATATCAATATTGTTTTTGCTCAGGAGAACTTCTGCAAAATTTCGTATAGGTTGAAGAATATGTACCTTTCGAGCTTTCTGAGGAGAGTCAGTTTCCGAGGTGTATAGTAGTAATTCATCCTTAACTGAGTTCTTTACGGCCAGAGCTCTAATAACATACTTTGTCACCGCTAATTCACGTTGATCTGTAAGTGGTAATATGTTACTTTTTTTATAAGACTTCATTGTGTTTGTATGAACGGACACACCAAGAGCCAATTTAATAGCTTTGCTGTCTACACTCTGTAATTTTTTTAAGAGTGTATTCGAGGCAGTAAATATACCTCTTGTCCATAGAGCAGTTTCGATGGAACCAAAGAAATCGCTAGGTGTAACATAGTTTGAGTGTCTTGGCTCCAGGATTGTCTGTTGACTATTTTTAAGAAGTTAAGTCTTTTGTTTGCTTTTGTAATTAAATATTCGATATGATGTCTCCAATTCAACTTTCGTGTTAAGTACACTCCTAGAAATTTAACGGTGGGCTTATAAGCAAGTGGATTACTGTCCAGCGATAACGTAGGGAGAGTTTTAGGGTTTTCACCATTGTTAAAAAGCATAAGATAAGTCTTTTCACTCGATAACTCCAGACCATTGTCTTTCATGTAATTACTCAGGTTATCAAGATCACATTGGTAGAGCTTTTGTACATGGGTGATTGTTCTTTTGTTTGTATTTTTTCGAAGAGTGGTATTCATCCAAATGGCAATATCATCTGCATACTGTACAACATTAGTGTTCTTCGACAAATGTTGTGGTAAATCATAAAGAAGTATACTGAACAGGATGGGGGCTATGATTGACCCCTGAGGGATCCCCATGTCTATGTCTTTAAATGAAGAGTGTACAGTCCCTAATCTTATACACATTGATCTACAGGATAAAAAGTCTTTAATGTAATGATACATTTTACCTGTTACACCAATGCTCTTTAATTTATAAAGCAGTCTTTGCCACACAGTGTCGTAAGCCTTCTTCACGTCAAAAAACGTAGCCAAAGTGCTTTTTCTACGAGAAAATTGTTTTTTGATTTGACTTCTAAGTTTTACTAAATGATCTGTTGTACATCGCCCTTTCCTTAATCCTGCCTGATGAGGTGGAATATTATCATTTCGCTCACAATAATGGAACAAACGCTTCTGAATAATCTTTTCCATCAGTTTCCCAACATGAGAAGTTAAAGCTACTGGTCTGTAACTGTCAATGAGTGACCTTGATTTGCCTTCCTTAATGATGGGAATTATCACGGACTTCTTCCAGAGTTTTGGAAGAGCTCCATTCAACCAACATTTTTGGAAAAAGAGTGTAATAATTCCTTCCACTTAAGAGGCAAATGAATTAGCATCTGATAAGAAATACCATCTAAACCAACAGAAGATTTATTGGGTGAAAAAGACGCCAAAGTTTCCATGAATTCGTCCAGTTGAATGGGAGAATTGACATAATGATTCTCCTTAGAAATTGGATCAGCATAGCTGTCATTTTTCTCCTGTTCTATTCTGGTGTTTACCATTAGTTGACTTTAAAGTAACTGATCGGCTATTGTCTGAAAAAAGATTAAGAAAGGCGTTACCTTTTTCAAAGGAATATGGAAATAAATTGTCTTTAAACTTAATTGGGTAGCTTGGCAGTGTATGACCATGTTTCATTTCTTTTACTTTTTTCCACACTTTGTACATATCCTTTGATTCAGATACTTCATCATTACAGAAACTGGTCCAATAGGACTTCTTTGCTTGTGCTATTACTCTATTACATTGAATTTTAGCTTTTTTCATGTTCAAATGATGTGCAGGTGTTTTATTTTTCAGCCAGATTTTAAAGTTTCTTTTTTAAAGGCAACAGCCTGTTCACATTCTTTTGTCCACCACGAATTTCCACGGTATTTGCCTAGTATCACCGACTTGCACACTGGAATAGAAGAGGAAGCTGCCTTTAAGACAACTTCGATGAAATTAGAATAAAATACATCTATATTGTCATGTTTTATTAAATCTGTGTTGTGCGTCTGAAGGACATTACCAAACACTATCCAATCGGCGTTCTTGTATTTGAATTTCGGGATTCTGTCTTCAGTGTCAGTGCGTGTTCTCAAAGTTGTTTTCTCCAAAAGTTTAATTTCAATTGGAAGATGATCACTACCCAAACTATCATCTGCTACGAGCCACGTACAATTTGTTGCAAGCTCTGGAGAGATCTGATACAAATCCACTGTGGTTGCTCTATGAGTAGAGACGTCAGGTATCCGTGTAACTGAACCATCGATTAATAAGTAAAGATTTGAATCTACTATGTTTTCGATTAGGCGATTGCTGGTGATTTTGAGACATTCTTTCTCCCAGAAAGAGAATAAGCGTTAAAATCACCCAGTACTATCCACCTTGAGCCTTTTATGTCCAAATGCTTGATCCAGTCTGTGTTATCATCCTTTGGACCAGAAGGAAGGTACAAAGATAAAAGACTTACATTAACAGTTGTATTGACTCTGACAACTGCTCCTGTGTAATAGATGCCTTTTGTATCTGCTGGGATCGGGAAATCTACAAAGGACGAGTAATCCAGATCACATCCGTTGTATATGGCAACCTGTATCTTGTTATTTGCCTTACAACATTGAAATAGCGGAGGATAAAAATAATTTGGCAATTTTGGAAGCTTATGTTTGACAACATTAAGAGATTGCAGCGCCAAAACGCAATGATTATTTTTTGATAAATACTGTTGAAGCAACACTAGGTTTGAATGGATTGATCTGCAGTTCCATTGGAGTATACTGAAATCTGATGTCATGTTGTTTATATCTATAAATCAGCACTGAACGATGTGTGTGGATTTGGAAAATAGGGAACTTAACAAACAAGTGTCTCTGTCTCTCTCTCTCTCTCTCTCTCTCTCTCTCTCTCTCTCTCTCTCTCTCTCTCTCTCTCTCTGTCTCTCTGTCTCTCTGTCTCTCTCTTTCTCTCTCTCTCTCTCTCTCTCTCTCTCTCTCTCTCTCTCTCTCTCTCTCTCTCCTCTGTCTTGATACTGATATTGATAACACACAGAATGAGGACGTATTAGTTAATGAGAGTGATGGCTATATAAACCGCCCAATATCAAAAGTATAAGCACAAGTTGCAATTAGGAAATTAGAAAACGAGAAAGCTGCTGGTCCAGACGGCATCACAGGTGAACTTCTTAAGAATTCATGTGAACACGTAACGCAGTTTTTCTTAATGTTGTTTAATACTTTATTTGATACTGGTGAACTTCCCCAAAATTGGACTGAATCTATATCATCTTGCCACTTTTTGAAAAAGGAAAATATTAATAATCCCAATAGTTATAGAGGAGCCACTTTTTTAAAAAGGAAAATATTAATAATCCCAATAGTTACAGAGGAATTTCCATTAGTGACAGAAATCGTAACTATTCAGCATAATAATCAATAATAGATTACAAAAATGGACAGAAGAAAATAATATCACAGGTGACCATCAAGCTGGTTTTGAAAAGGGATACTCAACTGTTGACAATATTTTTACTTTGATAGATCTTGTACAGAAAACAGTTTGCCAATAATCGGAAACTATTTGTGGCATTTATTGATTTTGAAAAAGCGTTTGATTCGATCAAAAGAAATGTACTTTGGCCTATTCTTCTCCAAAAACAATGTAAAAGGTAAAGTGTATGATGTATCAGAAGCATGTACGATCAGGTAGAGTCCAGGCTTCGATGTGGTGCCAAAGTTACAAACTATTTTAACTGCACTGCAGGAGTGAAACAGGGTAATATATGAAGTCCAGTGTTATTCTCTCTTTTTACAAATGAATAGGCAATTGAAGTGATTAAAATTAACAATGGCAAACACGGTGCTATTCTTTTACTTGCAGACGATGTTGTTCTGATGGCAGAAACAGTCACTGGACACCAAACAAAGTTAAACAGTTTGCAACGCATAGCAGTTGCATTTCATTTAGAGGTCAATATATCAAAGAGTAATATTATAGTATTTAGAAAGGGTGTGTACTTGGGTGCAAGGGAATGATGGATGTATGATGGAAATCCAATGCCTTTGGCCAATGTGTACAAGTATCTTGGAATACTTTTCTCTGTTCGTTTGAGTTTTGCTGTAGCATGTAAAGATTTATCTAGCAGAACTAAAAATGTTTTACTTTTCATCATGCAGAATGTGTACTTTCTTAATTAATTCTTTCAAAGTATTTGTTAAATTATTTGATCCTCGGGTACAACCTATCGCACAATATGGGTCTGAGCTATGGGGATTAACTAAAGCTGCAATTCATTGTGAAGCAGTTCATACTTTCGCTTTGAAGAAATTTCGAGGAATTAATACGCGAACACCTAATGATCTTGTATATGATGAAACAAACCGCCATCCCATACGCATATAAACTCTGCAGTTAATTGTGTTCGTTACTGGTTACTGTTGTATATGAAAGACCATAGATTTCCACTAAAAGCATACAATATGTTATGTGGTTTAGGTGCAAAGGTAAGCAAAACTGTGTATCTAATGTATGTATTTGCTTATTTTGGTTTTGGTGTTGTATGGTTGTGTCAATATGTTGGCAGATTGAATCAATTCATTCGTGTTTTTCGTTAACGTTTAATTGATTGTAAATGGCATACTTAAAATAGTGAGAAATGTTTCTAGTATGCATGATTTTTAAAACGTAATAGAGATAGATATGGACAGACATCTAAAATATACAATGACACGATTTAGGTTAGGTATATCAGAAGTCACAGTTCATTATTTTAGATACAGAGTGATAGTGATCTATTGTGTCCATTGTGCAAAATATCAAAAGAAGATGAAGTACATTTTGTATTACGTTGTCCAGCACTCCATTCTATTCGTGAGAAATACATACGCTCAAAATATTACAGAAAACCCTTCTTATTTAAATTCACTTTATTGGTGTCATCAAATACCACTTAAGTTGTTCGAAATTTACAAAGCGCTTAAATTTAGAGAGACAGCAATTTTTTTTTTTTAGTCTCTTTTAGAATTAATCACATGTACAAAATATTTCAAATTAGAAATATTGTTATTTTGCCTAGTATAATCTTTATATGATTATGAGAATGCATTATTATGTACACCCCCTTCTAAGCGGCTGTGGTGTGTATGAATAAATCATCTGATAAGGGAAGTCTGAAGTCTTCTCTCTGCCTTTGTCTCTCTGTCTTTGTCTCTCTATCTATCTATCCATCCATCCATCCATGCATCCATCCATCTGTCTGTCTATTTGTCTGTCTATCCATCTATCCATCTATTTATCTCTCTCTCTCTCTCTCTCTCTCTCTCTCTCTCTCTCTCTTTCAGGCACGCATGCACGCACGCACACACACATGTACACACACAGTCTCATTTTGTTATGTATTACTGATTCTTTCTTGTCCTCCTCCGCTTCACTTATCCTGACGTCGTACAAGTCAATGTATTTATTTGGACATCGTAGCTATATGGAAGATATTTGTCTATTTGCACGCTGTTTGTTTGTTTAGTTTTTTCGCTCATATGTTTTGTTGTTGTTGTTTCTTATGTTGGTTGGCTGGTTAGTTGGTTGGTTGGTTGGTTTGTTGGTTGGTTGGTAAATTGGTTGGTTGGTTGGCTCATTTGTTTGTCTCTTGCTCGTGCTTGTTTTATGGTGCTTTTTTTGTTTGTTTGGTTTGGTTTGGTTTTTTCTTCTTGTTTGTTTTGTTCTTCTTCGTGTTATGTTGTTTGATGGCCTGTTCGTCGCTAATTCGTTCGATCGATCTTTTCTTTTTATCTGTATTGCTTTCTTTTTTCATGTCCTGCCTTGCTTGCGTACTGACTTGTTGCTTCCTTGCTTTTTGTTTGTTTCCTTGCGTTTTCTTCTATCCTCCCCCTCTTCTTTTCTTTAGTTTTTTTTTCTGTATTTGTTCTTTCTCTCATTCGTTTCCTTGCCTCGTGCATCATTCTGTGTGGCGCACGTAGTTTGACATGCAATCTGTTTTTTTTCTTTTGAGTTGTCTGTTTTCTTGCTAAAAATAAATAATAAATAAATAAAACTATGTTCAACAATTACGTTTTCGGTGTGTCTGATACTTGTCCTTTTCATTGGCTGTTCAACAGGATGTTAAGATTTCTGGGGTCTTTGTTGGTCAGTTGTTATCATATCACAATCAGCTGAGATACACGTGTTGTCTCTCATAGAAAAGGTTATGAATGCAGCAGTCTGTATTTTGCTCTGTTTACTTGTTCCCTCCCTAACTCACTAAGTTGTAGGGGGAAGCTTCATTTCTAGTCGTTGTGGGCTAGTGCCTGGTTTGGTTTACAGCAAAACTTTTCTTGGTCCAGCTCTTCCTTTGTCAATCCTGGCGGAGGCGGGGGGCGCGGACGAATCCTGGGAAGTCTGTTTTCATATCGACATCTTTTTAATTCATTCTCTTTACTTTGGCAAGGCGGGATTTTTCCGCCCGTTTTCTGCCTAGCTTTAGTTGAGTCTTTCCTTTGCCACTCATTTTGATCCTCAATCCACCACCAAACCTATACACCTAGTGCCTGGAAATCCATGAGAGCAAGTAGTGACAAGACACCATTGATCTATCTAGCGCAGCTTGACAGCGTTAGTGATCAGCACATCAGTGGAGTGATTCTCTCTCTTTCTCTCTTTCTCTCTCTCTCTTTCTCTGTCCGTCTGTCTGTCTGTCTGTCTGTCTCTCTCTCTCTCTCTCTCTCTCTCTCTATCTCTCTCTCTATCTATCTATCTATCTATCTATCTATCTATCTATCTATATCTATCTCTTCTTTATTTTTTGTGCTCTGATTTTCTCGGATGTGTGTTTGTATGTTGTTGTTTTTTTGCCCACACGGTACAGACGGTATATTGTTACACAATCTACGCACTCCATCTTCAGTGGGTGCGTGCTTGGTGTTTTCATGTTTCCATAAGCCACCTGATACTGACATGACTTACAGATCTTTTTAAGTGCATATCTAATTTTTACGGACAAATACACTCGATGGGGGCTTAGTGACAGACAGGTCTGCACAAATGCTGACCTGGAAGATCGGAAATGATCTTCACCTTTTACCTACCAAGCGAGAGATATCCTAGCAGGATCGAACCCAGACATTCCAATCTGAAGTCTGACATCTCACCCACTTGCGTATCGTGCCATTCTGTCGTGAATCATATGTTGGGTGGTTCTCGTTTTGAAGTCTGAAGAGTCAGTTCATTAGCTGGACTCTTAAATCGGTATAAGGACTTTCGCTAGAGTAAGCACAGCTCATCCTGAAGATTACAGTGAAGTTTCATCTGTCTCATTTGACCTCTGATGTTATTCGACCCCGTCTCACGTCCCATCCACTCCTCTTGACCCCCTTCAGAGTGAGGGAGGATTCAGCTTGCGAATTCGCAGCTTATTTGTTTAGCTTTGCCAATATGTGAAGTCGCTTAACTTGTACGGCCTATATCGCTTTTCTGTGGTCGAACAATACATCATGAAAAATGGTGGTTAAAAGGCTTTGACCGTTTCGTTATTCGCTGTCCCTTTCTGTCCCAAACCCGACTTTATTTATTTATTCATTTTCCTATTTCCTCCATAATTTGGATTGTAAAGTTAATAGAGGTCTACTTCTATGTTTTGCAATTTCAGACACACAGAGAAGGAGAAGCTGAAAAGAAGGATGGCTGCATTTATGTTTGTTTGTTTCTTTTCTTTTCCTTTATTTTCTTTCTTTTCTTACTTCCATTTTTCTTTCATTCTTTCTCTCTTTCTTTTCTTTCTGTCGTTCTTTCTTTCTTTCTTTTCATGTGTCTGTACCTCTGATTTTTAAGTGTTCAAAGAAGAAACCTCAGATGTTTGGACGTTTCAGGACCTGTTTTCTACACCATCCTCTTCTCAAAGTTAAACAAACATCGCATATTACATGTTTCAGATGAAATGAGTGGAATTTCCATCATCTTCAGAATGAATCCAAGCTTACCATGTTTTGACACTTCAATATGTCAAACCTGAATAAAAAGCATAGAAAAGAGAAAAGCTGCAAAATTCATCGTTTTTAATCATTTTTTTTTTTTTGTCAGCAGAAGTAACTTCTCATCTCCTAGTTTCCACCACTTCACCCTCCCTTTCTCTCCTTATCACCAGATCCCCCACCCTTCATATTTATCAGCGAATCTGTTGTCCAAAGTGACTCTTTTAAAAAATCTACATATCCTAATTAACGTTTGATAAATACTCTCTTCTTCTCGTTCTCTTTCTTTAGGTATTTGTAAATCATCATCATCAACATCAAGTGCCCTGCCACATGGCGCCGGCGATCATGGCCCTCCATATATTTCTATCCTTTATGCCACGAGCACATCTTCCACCCTCTCTGTCCTCGGCCACTCTGCCAGTCGGTCCAATGTTTTTCCCTATTTCTACCTGGTGCTCTCTTTCCCTCCAGTTTTCCCGTTGTGACCAGGTACTCCAATTCCCCTTTCCTCATAAAATGGCCTATAAAATTGCTTGTCTTTTCCTAATCTTCCTTATGTATGATCTTCTTGTGTCTGCCTCCATCAAGACTGTTTCGTTTGTTTTCCTTGTATCCATGGAACTCTCAACATTCTTCTTAGAAACCACATCTCGGCGGCCTCAATCTTCTTCTGGCTTTGCCTGTTGACTGTCCACGCCTCACAACCGTATAACATTATCGGTTCTATATAACATTCAAGAACTCTCTTCCTGATGTTAATTCATAGAATTTGTTGGTAAGAATGCTTTTCATCTTCTTGAATGCTGTTTTGGCTTGGCCGATTCTGCTGGCTATTTCTGAGGTGCATCTGCCATCTGGTGAATTGACCGTTCCCAGGTATTTAAACTTATTAACCTGTCTCAAGGTTGTGCCGTTTGTTGTTATTTTGCATGAGGAGATTTCATGTTTTTTACTGAACACCATGACTTCAATCTTCCTGCTGTTTAGTTCCAAGCCCTTACCTTTCCTTTCTATTTTTAGTATATTCACAAGGTTTGCATGTCGCTTTCATTTTCTGCAATCAACACGGCGTCATCTGCGTATCGAATGCTGTTTGTCATATTTCCCCCAGCCTTTAATCCAGGGTATTCTTCCAGGTTTCTCATGATGTTTTCGCTGTAAAGTGAAAAAAGATCTGGTGACAAAACACAACCTTGTCTGACTCCTCTTTCGATATTTTGGAAGGAGCTTATACCGTTTTCTATTCTCATTATAGCTGTTTGTTCCCAATGCATATTTCTGATTATTCGTAGATCTTTTCCGTCAATATTGAGTCTTTCTAGTTGGTTGATCAATTCTTCGTGTGTTACCCGATCGAAAGCCTTGGTATAATCAACAAAGCATCATCATCATCATCAGTTGCCTTGTCGCGTGGCATTGACGATCATGGACCTCCATCTGTCTCTATCTCTTGTTGCCCCAAGCATCTCCTCCACCCCCCTCGTCTTCAGCCACTCCACAAGTCCGTCTAGCATTTTCTCCCTGGGTCTACATGGTGCTCTCTTTCCCTCCAGCTTTCCCGTTGTGACCAGGTTCTCCAAGTCCCCCTTCCTCATAAATGGCCTATAAATGTTGCCTGTCTTTTCCTAATCTTCCTTATGAGTGATCTACTAGTGTCTGCCTCCATCAACACTGTCTCGTTTGTCTTCTTTGCTGTCCATGGAACTCTCAACATTCTTCTGAGAAACCACATTTCGGCTGCCTCAATCTTGCTCTGGCTTTGCATGATGACTGTCCACGCCTCACATCCGTACAACAGTATTGGTTCTATATAACATTCAAGGACTCTCTTCTTGATGTTAATTGATAGGCATTTGTTGGTAAGAATGCTTGTCATCTTCTTGAATGCTGTTTTGGCTTGGCCGATTCTGCCAGCTATTTCCGATGTGCATCTGCTGTCTGATGAAATGACCGTTCCCAGGTATTTGAACTTATTAACCTGTGTCAAGGTTGTGCCATTTGCTGTTATTTTGCAGGAGGGGATTTCATGTTTTTTACTGATCACCATGACTTCAGTCTTCCTGCTGTTTAGTTCCAACCCTTTACCTTTGCTTTCTATTTCTAGTATATTTACAAGGTTTTCTAGGTCCCTTTCGTCTTCTGTAATTAGCACGGTGTCATCTGCGTACCGAATGTTGTTTATCATTTTCCATCCAACCTTTAATCCAGGATCTTCTTCTAGGTTTCACATGATGTTTTCGCTGTAAAGTGAAAACAGATCTGGTGACAAAACACAACCCTGTCTGACTCCTCTTTTGATGTTTTGAAAAGAGCTTATATTGTTTTCTATTCTCATTGCAGCTGTTTGTTCCCTGTACATAATCCTGATTATTCGTAGATCTTTTCCATCAACATTGAGTCTCTCCAGCTGGTTGATCAATTCTTCATGTCGCACCCGATCGAAAGCCTTGGTATAGTCAACAAAGCATAAATACAAATCCTTATTCATCTCAATTGACCTCTCTATGATAGTTCTTAGGATGTATATGGCATTAATAGTTCCTTTCCCCTCCACAAATCCACACTGTTCTTCTGCTATTTCTCTTTTGATTCTATTCCTTGTCCTCATCATGATTATTCTTAACAGGATTTTTGTTACATGACTCATCAAACTGATTGTGCGATGGAGTTCGCATTCTATCAACAAAGCATAAACATAAATCCTGGTTCATCTCGATTGACCTCTCTATGATAGTTCTTAGGATGTAAATGGCGTTAATAGTTCCTTTCCCTTTGACAACTCCACACTCTTCTTCTGCTACCGGTATTTCTCTTTTGATTCTATTCCTTGTCCTCATCATGATTATTCTTAATAGGATTTTTGTTACATGACTCATCAAGCTGATTGTGCGACGGAGTTTGCATTCTGTAGCCCCTATTTTCTTTGGAAGTGCAATGAAAATTGATTTTGACATACCTTTGGGGGTTTTCCAGTGTCATAAATCCCATTTAGGAGGACTGTTATTTTTTCAAAACCTAATTCCTCCAGGGCTTCAATCATCTCTGTAGTAATATTGTCTGGTCCTAGGGCTTTTCCTGGTTTCATCTTTTTCTGCTCTAACTTCATCTTATGTAGTGATGTAGTGAGTAGATGTCGCGCCAGCAGGCAGCAAAAGTTGTGTGTGGTGTTTTACAGTGATTTTATCGTAGTTCTATTTGGTTTTATGCATTGAATTTTGTATCAGTTTGTTGCTTTGAAATCCTGACACACGGTGATGTAAATATTTTTTTTAAATTTTGAATATTTTACCAGATAATCTGATTTTAAAGTTTTTATACCTACTTTTCATCATTTTAATTCAGCCGCTCAAGTCGGACATTTTATTCTGTGAACTGTGTTTACATCTTAGCCTACTGTGTTCGCCAAACGCTACAGCTTCCAAACCTTTGTGTTCTCTGGATTTAAGTGTTGTGAACTGACCAACCCACACACCAACCTGCAAGTATCTTCCTCTCCTGACTGGCTCGCAATTATGGACCCGTCTTTTATAAAACAAATTGGACTGACACTTTTTAAACACAGCAAGTGCTACCTCGGTGGAGGCGTCTACCAGCGAATACGAACACTGGGGCTGTGTCCTAAGCCCCGCACTGCGCGATCCTGTCGTGGTGGACGTCTCCACCGTCTTTGGCACAACCTGCCTCCTGCCCGACACCACTTTTCGTTTCCTGCTTCTTCGTCTCCTCCACTGCCCCTGCCCTCGATCTCGCTGCTGCAAACTTCGTCTCCTCCTCTGCCGTCTTCGCCTTCGCCTTCTGTCCGGATAGTACCGCCTTCACCTTCTGTCCCGCTGGTGCTGCCTTCACCTTCTGTCCCGCCGGTGCCGCCTTCACCTTCTGTCCCGTCGGTGCCGCCTTCGTCGCCACCCCGGCCACCACCATATGACTGTGATAAACTAAAATTATGCCTTTTTAATGCTCAGTCAACATACAAGGATGGCAAAGCCGAAGTCATTGCTGATTTTATCGCAGATGAGCATGTTGACATTGCTTTTATCACAGAGACATGGCTTAACCCCCTTGGTCACGAACCTATACATGCTAGCCTCACTCCGAGTGGTTACAGGCTTGCTTCTTTCCATCGCTCATCCCGAGGTGGCGGTATCGCCATCCTCTACAACGACTCACTCCATTCCCGCCTATCTTTCTCGCAGTCTCTGCCTTTCTCCCATCCTTCTTTCGAGCACGTTGAAGTATCCTTCCAATCCACCCCTCACCCTATCACCTTCTCCTGTGTCTATCGACCCCCACCTAGCTCTGCCAACAAACTCACCACATCCACGTTTCTCTCTGACTTTGACCAATTGCTTGACCACTACTGCCTCTTACCTGGAAATCTCATCATTCTAGGTGACATCAATGTCCACTATGACAACACTCACCGTTATGACACAAGACATATCATCAACTCTCTGTCCAATCACAATATGACTCAACACATTTCTGAACCAACCCATCAAAAAGGTCACATTCTTGACTGGATCATTTCTCGTGATCACCACAATTCCGCTACTGACAACTGCTTAGTTCTTTCTACCCGTCTAACTTCAGCCCTTCCATCTGACCACTCTGCAATTCTCTGTTCTCTCGACATTTCTCCTCCTTCCCATACCATGCGCACAGTGACTTGACGCAATCTCAAATCTATCGACCTCTCCACATTTTCATCTGATGCCTCCCGTCTCCTTTCTGAAAAGTCACATAACCTTGCCGATGAATTCTATACTACTCTCTACCATCTTCTGGACACTCATGCTCCAGCCACAACCCGTCTTTTACCTGACCGCCCCCCTACCCCCTGGCTCACTCATGAGATTGCCTGTGCAAAACGTGCCCGCCGCAGAGCAGAGCGCCGTTGGCGCAAATCCAAACTCACTGTACACAGGCAACTTTTCCAAGCCTCTAAAACAAAAGTATCCACCCTCATTGTATCAGCAAAAACAAGCTATTTCCAAACCAAAATCCTGAATGCCTCTTCTTCAAAAGAACTCTTTACAACCATGAATCATCTCCTTGGCACACAAAAAGATTTATCTCTCCCAACAAAACATACAAATGAAGAACTCCCATCTGTATTCTCCAAGTATTTCACCACCAAAATACAAACTCTTCGTTCAAAACCTGCGAACTGGATCCTCTTCCAGGTTCTCTCTACTCCGACTGTCTCCCTACTCTCCTCCCATTCATCACTGACATCATCAACACTTCTCTTCAAACTGGAACTGTCCCAGATTCTTTCAAGTCTGCTATTGTTCACCCTCTCCTCAAGAAACACAATTTAGACCCAAATGAACTGAAAAATTACCGGCCTATCTCTAATCTCTCTTTCTTGTCAAAACTCCTTGAAAAAGTCGTCCTCAACCAGCTGAACTATCACCTGTCTGCCAACAATCTCCTCAATTCTTTCCAGTCAGCCTACCGCCAGTGCCATAGCACTGAAACTGCCCTACTACACATTCTCAACAATCTCCTCCTTGCAACTGATACTGGAAAAGTCTCTCTCCTCACACTCCTTGATCTGTCTGCAGCCTTCGATACCATTGACCATGGTATTCTCCTTTCTAGACTTCATCATACTTTTGGCATCTCTGACATTGCTCTCTCCTTTTTCACTTCGTATTTATCAAACAGAAAACAAACTGTTCTCATCAATGGCACTTACTCTCAACCTGCATACCTGACCTGTGGTGTTCCACAAGGATCTGTCCTTGGCCCTGTTCTTTTCACTCTTTACACCTCCCCCCTGTCCACCATCATCAACTCCCACTCTATAAAACACCACTTCTATACTGATGTCACCCAACTTCAAGACAGTGACTCACCTGATAATATACAGCGCCTGTTGACTCGCACCACTGAGTGTTACTCGGACATTAAGAACTGGATGACGTTCAACAAACTTCAGCTTAATGACGACAAGACAGAAGCTATCCTCATTGGCACCCGTCAGAAACTTTCTCAGCTGCCTCCTCTTTCTCTCCCATTATGTAACACATCAGTCCCAATTTCTGATTCAGCTAAAATCCTTGGTGTCTGCATTGACTCTACCCTCTCCATGAACAACTTTGTTTCTCAAACTGCCAGATCTTGCTACTATCATCTCCATCGTATAAGGCTGATCAGGAAGTATCTCTCTGTCGAAACAACTGCAAAACTCGTTCTCTCCTTCATAATGTCTCGCATTGACTATTGCAATTCACTCCTGTCTGGTCTTCCTGCCTCCACCATTCACATCCTACAGCGCATTCAAAACAATGCTGTACGCCTTGTACTCAAAAAGAAAAAAGCTGACCACATATCTCCTCTCCTGGCACAACTTCACTGGCTCCCTATATCAAAGCGCATACAGTACAAACTAGACACCATGTGCTACAAAAGCCTCAATAACGCAGCCCCCGATTACCTGTCAAGCCTACTTGAGATCTATCTTCCCTCACGTACCCTCCGCTCTGCCTCCGATCCTCTGACTTTTCGCTTTCCACGCACTAAGCTCAATACCTATGGTCACGAGCCTTCTCTGTTTCTGGTCCACTCTCCTGGAACAAACTTCCTCTCTTAGTCCGTCAGCAACCTACTTTTGTCTCCTTCAAGTCCGCTCTCAAAACTCACCTTTTCTCTCCTACGCATATAATCCTAACCTCACTCAACCCCCCCCCCCCCCCCCCTCTGCAGCCTGTCTCCGCTCGGAGGGGAATCACATGGTTATAATATATAATTGTATATGCTATGCTCTCTATAATTTTCCATTGCTTTTATTCTTGCTTTTATTGTTTTTATTCTTTCTCCCCATTTATAGCCATGCGTGTGTGTGTGTGTGTGTGTGTGTGTGTGTGTGTGTGTGTGTGTGTGTGCGTGCGTGCGTGTGTGTGCGTGCGTGTGTGTGCGTGCGTGCGTGCGTGTGTGTCTGCTTCAGCGCTTAGATTTGATTTTATCAAGATTTTGCGCTATATAAATATTGTAATTATTATTATTATTATTATCTTTCATTATGGGTGGTCCTTCAACATTCTCTCTTAAATGTATTCTTGGTTTCTGTCATCTATCTAATATTTTGTCTTTTTCCATGATCAGCGTACCAGCTTTCGATTTCAAGCAACCAGTTGATGTGCATGCATTTTTCCTGGAAAATTTCTTCAATTCTTCTGTACGTACCGTGAGGATCCGTTTTGAGTCAGTCTTCTATTTCTTTGCATTTTGTTTTCAGCCGAACTTCCTTAGCTTCTCTGCACCTATTCCTGATTTCTTTGTATATCTTCCTGTATATCTCCTCGTTTCTCTCTGCCTATCTCCGTTCCTCCATCAGGTATAACATTTCTTTTGTCATCCAATTGTTTTTTTGCTTTTCTATCTACTTCAGGGATTTCTTCACAAGCTTCATTTATCGAATTTCTCAACTTTGTACATTGTTCCTCACTATCACCAACGTCTTCCAGAGTACTGAATTTGTTTAAACGTTAAATTTATTACGTATCACTTTATCTGTCTTTAAGAGTCCCAAATTTAGTTTAATGTTGCTTTTGGTCTGTTTCCTTTTCCTTAATTTCAGCCTAGATCTTCCCACTACAGGATTGTGGTCACTGTTGCAGTCTGCGCCTGGTCGTGTTTTTGCTGACAGTAAAGAATTCTAAATCTTCTGTTGATCAGGATGTAGTCAATTTGATTTTTGGTATTATCTCCTGGACTCATCCAAGTCCATTTTCTTCTATTAGGCTGCTCAAACCAGGTGTTTCCTACTATGAACTCATTCATCTGTGCCCATTCTACAAGTTTCCCTCCCCTTTCATTTTGTGTACCAAAGCCATGAGGTCCAGCTATATCCTCCACCCTATCCTGTCCCACTTTAGCATTAAAATCTCCCATTATTATTGTAACTTCATGTGATTTACATCAGGCCTTGGCTATCTCTAATACTTGATAGAAGTTGTCAATTTCGTCCTGAGTACTTGCGGATGTTCGTGTATACACCTGAATGATGTTGATATCAAATGGCCTGCCTTCCAATTTAACCAGCAAAACTGTCGGACACAGCCCAGTATCCCCTAACTGCTTTTGATTTGTCCCTGTCAATTATGATGCCTACTCCTCTTTCATGCAAGTTTCCACCAGAATATATTATTGTATGCTCTCCTGATGTTATCATGCCTACCCCCTTCCATCTCACTTCCCCTAGTCCTAAAACACTAATGTTAAGCCTTTCCATTTCCATTTTGACATTGTCTAATTTACCTTTTAGCAGCAATATCCTAACATTCCATGTTGAGATTTTTGTTTAGTTTTGTTTTGTTTTGTTTTGATTTGTTTTTGTTTTTGAGATTTGACGCAGTAGCTTGCTGTTGGTCTGATGTCACCTGCGCAGCATGACGGTCCGTACTGGACAAAGGTGCTCCTCCATAGGAGCACCTATTTACGTCGTTATCCTTATTTTCCTTGTTTTGTCTGGCCATGATTCATCTTGGGAAAGTACGATGGTGGTTTCCCGTTGCCTTGTGCACGGTCTCTCCGTTAGCCTTTGTCGTTCCCACGACAAACTACAAGGCAGTAGGGTGATTTTTTTCAGGGTTTACTCCCTTAGCCTTATTCTCTCCCGAGATGTCCACAAGGCAGTAGAGCTATTTACGCATAGCTGGGGGTCTGGTTCGTGGGCACCAGGGCATATCCACACGCCAGTGGGCCTGCACGCCATACGTCTGGGGGCCAGACCTCGTCCGAGTCCCTCGAGTTTCAGCCTGAGTCCGTGAGGTGCTCAGTTCCACATGTCGCCACGAGATGGCATAACGTAGGCCTTGCTGATGGAGAGGCTATGTACTGACAGAGAGAGACTTACGCATTCTGCTCTCCTTTTCGCATAGCTGCAAGCAGTAGTGCTAGCCAGCGGTGCGGGCTGAAAGTGAGAGATGACAGATCAGCAAGCCCATTCACAATCTTCACGCAACTCACAAGGGACACCTCAGCAACAAGACTTGATGCCAACGACATGAAGCCATTGCATGGTGGCCTACAAGTTGTGTATGTATCCAGGGCTCCTGGCTTAACTCCTCTGACCACACTATTCTGCTGACAGAGAAAGCTAACAATCTTATCTTGCTGGGCTGAGCACTTTAACACATTACTGAACAGGAAGTCGTCAGTATCAGAACATGCCAGGGCAGAACTCCCCTAATTACCAGTTAAATAATCTAGTGGCAGACCCACTCTCAAGTGCCGAGATTATCAAAGCCCTGTGGCAAACCACGCCTGAGAAAGCATCAGGAACTCATGAAATTTCTGCGGATATCTTCAGTAATAGGGTGAGACGCTCCTGGAGAAGCTGGCAACCATGTACCATTCTGTATGACATAAGGAAGAGGTTCCTCAAGCCTTTAAAGATGCTATGGTCATCCACATTTACAAGCAGGACGATAAGACCTTATGCGATAACCATCGTGGGATATCTTTCCTGTTCATTGCAGAAAAGGTCTTTGCCAAAATCATCATTAACATTCGTCACCCCTGTAGAAGAACCCATCATTCTAGAGTCTCAGCGTAGATCTTTTGGTGGAAAAGGCACGAGTGACATAGTGTTTGCCATACGCCAGCTACAAAAGGAACGTCCCGAGCAAAACCAGGAGCTGCACACGCTATTTGTATATCTGACCAAAACATTGGACTGGAATGACCTGTGGGAGATACTCCCAAAGTTTTTCTTGCTGATTACTTCCTTCCACAATAGCATATTGGCAGTGCAAGAGATTGGGGAAGCATTCAAACCTTTCCCCGTGCGAAACAGAGTGATACAGGAAAGCCTTCTAACGCTGACACTCTGCTCAGCCCGCTTTGTGGCAATGCTGACTGATACATTCAAAGACTTTGACATGGTTGTGTATAAATCAAGTTCCGCTCAGATGGAAAACTCCTCAACCTGCAGAGACTCCAAGCCAAAACCAAAGTTCTCAAAGCCGTCCTACGGGATTTTCTCAACGAAGATAACTACGCCGGCTGCATACTCGCGCAAAGATATCCAGCACATCATTGATCTGTATTCCGCGGCCTGGAAACGCTTCGGCCGCAAGATAATCCTCAGCAAGACAGAGACTATGTTTCAGCCCACATCAACTCAAGCCTCTGGCTATTCACCACCTCTGATTATCATCAAGAGCCAGAAGATCAAAACATGGGAAGAGCAGAGAGCAATAATGGCTATATTCATGCTGATATACGCAGCTCGATCCAAAATGTTGTGTTAAGACCATGGCATCAGGCTTGCTACAAAGATTGCTGTGTACAGAGCAATTGCTGTGTACAGAGCAATCGTCTTGAGCGCCCTGCTGTATTGCTGTAATACTTGGACTACATTCCGATGGCACATTCAACAGCTGAAACGATTTCACCAAAGATGTCTGCTTAAGATGTGCAGTATCAAGTAACAAGATCGAGGATCCAGCATTTCAGTTCTGAAGAAGTATGGCTTTCCAAATCAAATGACAGCTTCATTGGATTCGGTTGTATTCCAAACTGACGATGTGTCCGTATGGAAGACAACCGCATCCCAAAGATGATTCTGTATGTAGCAGAAGCAAGGATACCGGGACCACGGAAGAAGACGATACAAGAATAGTTTGAAGGCCAGCCTCTGAGTTGTGGCATCAACATCAACAGCCGGGAAGACATTCGGCGACATAGCAAGCTGGCGACAGCAGTGCACTCAAGGCACAGTTGACAGTGCAGAACAGCTACTATTCAACAAAAGACAGACCGGCGGAATCAGAATCCAAAACCCGTAGCACCTGTGACAGAGCATGTGCCTTCAGGATCCGACTTGCTTCCCACATGAAGACCCATACCAAGCGATAATGGGCCAATATCCTACTCGTCCGTCGGATGGATGAGACTCCCTCATAATGTATCGTGTGTGTGTGTGTGGTGTGTGTGTGTGTGTTGTGTGTGTGTGTGTGTGTGTGTGTGTGTGTGTGTGTGTGTGTGTGTGTGTGTGTGTGTGTGTGCGCGCGTTAGAGAGAGAGAAAGAGATATTCTCCTCATCTTCCTCTTCGTCCTATTCCTCCTGCACTTCGTGCAAGTATGCAGATGGTCTTTTCTCTCTATAAAGTTATAAACAGCATGGTAAACGTTTCGCTTTATCGTTATTTTCTTCTTTTTTTTTTTCTTTTTTTTTTCTTTTTTTTTTACTATATGTATACATTTGCCAGAAAACGTTTATGATTGTGATTGGTGATATGATTTCTGTTACTGAGGTCATCTCTGAATCAAGAATGAATTTTGACTGTACCATGAACTGATGACGACGACGATGATGATGATGATGATGATGATGATGATGATGATGATGATGGATGATGATGATGATGATGATGATGATGATGATGGTAAAGGTCAATGACAGCGGTGAAGCAGTCTAACAATGTGTGTACCTAACAAGCCATTTTTCACAAAAATATAGATCGGTTTCGTCTATATGGATAAATACATGTATGTCTTCTTTTTTTGTTTTCTTTTTTTTTTCTTTTTTTTTTTTTGGATTCTGTGGGGGGGGGGGGGGTTGTTTTATTTTTTCTTAATTCAAATTCCGTCCATGTGTTTGTTTACGATAAGATCAAATCGAAACCTGAGTATTCAGTAGTTCGTAAGTGGATGTCCATGAAACCACAGGCATTGTAAGACTGGGAACTTGCTCTCAGGCATGCTATCAATGAATCTACGGACTACTGTTTCGGCTACGCAGAGCTGTTCGGGGTTAAATACTCTACCCAACTGAGTTAAGGGGGCCACAACTGTGGTTGCTAAAGGTAAAATTCACGACCCCTGGTTCATAAGCACGACGAAAATAGTGTGGCTTCGTTGGTGCAGTTGATAAAAGTGCCAGGCTGATAACGCGGGCCGCAGATTAGCTTTACGCTGATGGTTGGCTCTTTTATTAAAGCTCCCGACTCACGTTTTGAATTCAAACTCATCCCACGCATAAAAAGTGGCTTGTTCGTTGTCCCGTTTTAATGCTCCGTCCATTCTGATGATGTTAAGTGTTTTATAATGTTAAGTGTTTTATAAGTCAGGTTCCCTTGCTCATTTCAAAACTTTGCCTGCGCGAAGTGTTTTGAGCACGTTCAGGGATTTGTCCACCCGATAACTGCTGGTAGAATTGGGTGGAGCTCATATGGAAGTATCCGAGTGCAAAGTACCTGCTTAAAAACATTCCGAATTCCATAGTCCAGAGATTCCAAGTGCAGTCAGCACACACAGGCAAAGAGGAGCTGTCGATCGAAGGAGGCAGTTGTATCCAGAAAATCATTTTGCAAATCGGTGTAATTCTGATGCCAACGATGTTTTAGACCCATGACGCTTTCAAGGATGTACGACGGTACCTAGGTAGATTGAACCTGCTGTCACGTTCAGTGGATGATGCTTGTTCAGCTGTACGACACTGTTGAGAGGGTCTCTGTGGATATGTGGCACCGTTTGGTGGGCGCTTTGTTTACTCTCTAATTAATCTGGATCTGAAGTTGTTCGGAGCTTTTTGTGAGTTTTGTTTTCAGTGTTTCCTTTTTCTTTTTCTCCTTTATATTTTACTTTTTTTATTTTCTTCTTTCCTAATCCAAAACAAGTGTGACTACCCGCGTTCAAGCAAACAGGAACCAGAAGAAAGAAAAAAACACGAAAGAAGAATACGAACGCGTATTTAATACAACGAGAAAAGACAGGCGCAAATTTTCGGCCAACTGGCCTTTGTCAAACGTAAGATTACAAACAAACAAACGCTAGATACAGAAATTATGAGAAAAAGACTGAAACTTCCCTATTGCTGTGTCCAATGTGAGAAAAGGAATAAACTGACTAAGATGACATCATGTGTTTTTGAGTAAATATGATGTCAGAGCGGAAATGAGAAGTATGACGCACTAGCGAAGAGTAGTGTTTGGAATGTAAAGGATACCAGTACTAAATAATGAATAAGAGAAAATATAGGCGTATGTTCGACAGAATGGGAAAAATTTAATCAAGGGGTATGGCTGATATAAATGGATTGTGCCTAGTGCAACGAATCCGGTCTGACCTTGGAATAGGAAGAAAAACATCCTAAACTAACAGCCAAGGGGCTGAAGGGAAAACCAGAGTCCCCGGAGGAAAAAACCCTTAGTCAGACGCAGCTGGGCCTGTCTTGTGAAAGGAGAATTCAAACAGATTGAATTTAAAATAAAAATGAAAATAAAAATAAAAAGTCATATGTGCAGCCGCAAAGCCAATACCTCACTGGGATGGGAAAATGGTGATAATATGGTCTATTTCAGTAAATCATCATCGAGATAAAACATACATGGACTCAAGGCCACATTGAAAGAAGACAACAGTATGCATAAAATCATCCAAGCAGTATATGCATAAATTATACATGAGGGACAAGAAGAGTGATACTTATACATTCGAGCGAATACATACGCATACACATACACACCAATATGTTTGGAGCATTAACAGAATATCACAGCGTTGATCATGTAGCCAATGTGGTATCATTTGTTCTGCAATCAAAATTACAACAACAAAAACTGCAAGAACAAACAGAATGAAAAAAAAGAGACAGAGGGAGGAAGCTGCTACCAAAAGAGAGCAAGCGAGTGGCTACAACTTTCTGCACTCCCTTCCGGTGTCTTCAGCCTTAAAATGCAACTCTTTTAGACATACTTCCCGAATCAGAATTCAGAAATTAATGTTTGTAGCTCTTGTAAGTCCAATCGTGTCGCGAGATATATATATATGTGTGTGTGTGTGTGTGTGTGTGGGGTGTGTGTTGTGTGTGTGTGTTGTGTGTGTGTGTGTGTGTGTGTGTGTGTGTGTGTGTGTGTGTGTGTGTGTGTGTGTACATGTGCGTGCGTGCTTATATATGTACGCATTTTCACAGTGTGTTTAGCATACACAAACCCCACACTGACACATAAAAAACGAAAGACGTGTTTGTTGTCAATTTTAATGAACTATATTTCTACTGCATTGATGTATTGGTGTAATACATATTTTCGACTTTGTGTACTGCATATATGCATTGATATGCATCCCCCATTTCCAGGTCATGTAAAGTTAGGACGCCCGCATCACTGTGGCGTAAAAGGGTTTTCATCATCATCATCATCAGGTGCCCTGCCGCATGGCGTTGGGTTTTACGAAGTTAAAAGTTGTCTTTGAAATAGTAGGGGAGTAAAGTGATAAAGCTTCAGCTTTTCTTGGAACTAGTATTATATCCGTGATGTCCACGCGTCTTCTCTCATTACTTTATCTACTCTGATTCATTCACAGCTGGTTCGATTGAATGTTGCGTGCACAATTACTTTTTTCCCGTGATCCAGGTCGAACCTGTGTATTTTAAAGTGTAAGGCGAAAGTTCAACAGCAATGCCAACCTGGTGTTTGTTGTGGAAGCATCTGTACTTGACAGTATTTAATAACGGTTAATTACAACACTCTGAGTTCCTTAACAAAGGACGGGACTTGTAGTGGTGTCAGAGTGCAACGTCATAAGTCTCGAGCAGCTGCTTTACAGGACATGATTGTAGTGATAGTGGTGGTGATGTTCACGAGTGATTTATGATATTGCCCATTCTGTGGGACATCCATCTCCATGTGAGATCTGCTTGATTGGATTTAGATATCCTCCACCATCTTGTTTTCTCGCTGTCTCTGCAGTCTTTGTTGTCCTGTTGGATTAACGAATCTGTGATGTTTTCTTTGATGATGTCAAGGCATTAAATCATGTACCTCTCTCTCTCTCTCTCTCTCTCTCTCTCTCTCTCTCTCTCTCTCTCTCTCCTTCCTCTCTCTCTCTTTCTGTCTCTCTCTCTCTCTCTCTCTCTCTCTCTCTCTCTCCCTTCCTCTCTCTCTCTCTGCTCTCTCTCTCTCTCTCTCTCTCTCTCTCTCTCTCTCTCTCTCTCTCTTGTGAACTTCCTTAGAAAATGCTAATGAATATAGCTGGCAAAGAAAAAAGAAATTGGGCCTCAAAGATCCTTGACATATTAGATATTCAGGATTTTCACACGTTTCCAGACAGTAGCATGTGGCTCGTAGCCTATATAAAGTCCCTTATAAAAGCATCCAAGCAAACATTAGTTGATTATAAATAGCAAAACTGGGATTAGTATATCAACACAATATAGATGTTTAAACAATCTCATCAGGTTGAACCATATTCATTGTTCGATTTTAGCAGTTGTATTAGATATATATTCACGAGTTTTGGATTTGGTATGTCTGACTTGTGAATGGCTATGTTAAGATATAAAACATTGTGAAAGGGCAGCAAAATGTCCAGTGTACAAAAGAGTCGATGAAAGTGAAATTCACTTTAACATATATTTTCGAGTCCTTGGAGATTTCAGATGTCATTTTATTCAGCTTGAGTGTAATCATAATCCAGACGATTTCAAATTGATAATACTAATGACTTTAAGAATTAATGTACAATTGGAAATATGGCAACATACATTTATAAAGCACTTAACAGACGAGAGATTGCCTCGTTTTGAAGTTTCTATAAATGTGTGGCTGTTAAAACCAATTTATATGCTCTTAATACATTAAGAATTAAAGAATGACTGTGTAACCCATATTGTATTTCCATAATGTTTAAAGTATTCATTATCATAGAACAGTTTTGTAATGAACTTTGTGTTTCCGTAATGTTCATAATGTGTTCACATCCCTTCAAATGGCTTTACTGAAAAAAATATGATTCTGGTATCTCCGTTTTCGCAATTTGTGACGAAATGCGAGATGTAAGAACATCATACGCCCACACCCCATTGGTATGACCCTAAGGTTTTGTCAATAAACCATGACGTGTTCAGCTAGCTCTCTCTCTCTCTCCTCTCTCTCTCTCTCTCTCTCTCTCTCTCTCTCTCTTTCTTTCTCTCTCTCTCTTTCTCTCTCTCTCTCTCTCTCTCTCTCTCTCTCTCTCTCTCTCTCTCTCTCTCTCTCTCTCTCTCTCTCTCTCTCCAGGGTGTACTCTCGTCCAGCGAAAGAAAGCGGTCACGTTTTTCAGACCTCTGCATCCTATTAACCATACTGCGTTCATTACGGAGTAGGCCTACCAGACTGACTCTGGCCTCTGCATATTGACGTGAAGTCATCAGCCTCTGGCGGGGGTAAATTTTAGCGTGTGCTGTGGTGGTTTTGTCGCCATTGACATTAATTTCATGGCCAAGAGGACTAAATTTAATTTAGCCATGACACTCCGTGTTTTGAAAAGTAGGACCTGTGTGACCGGTGTCATGTTACGCTTAGTCCTCAGCACTTTTCTTCAGCGACTTTTAACTTCGTTGCGGCGATGTGGATCAGAACCCTAGGCCTAGATCCAACCAGAGCAGTATCCTGAAGCAGTCCCGACTGACCAGTGATGGTGCCACACGCCGCACCAGTGCTGACCGCCCTTCACTTCCAGATCACGACCGTTCCTCATCAGGTGAGGGATTGTAAAACGACCCAACATTATGATTTCTATTTCGTAAACGCGCACCAAATTTGACCATACGACCAATGAACTAAAAATCTGCATGAGACAGTTAATGAACTGATAGATGAAATGCATGATATCAGAGAGACAGTTTGTAATCTGACTGCAAAAACTGACTCTCTCAAAGCAGAGAACATGGTATTTTAAAGGACAGACTTGATCAGATCGAAAGAAAAACGGATGATCTTGAAGGCTGTTCCAAAAGGAATAACCTAGTTATATATGGTATTCAAAGAAGAGACGGTGAGAAAAAAGAACTGTGAAGATTGTGTACAGGACATGCTGATTGATGAAATGGGAACTTCCAAAAATAATACAGTCTGACCGTGTACATCACCTAAATACTAAACCAAACTCCCCAATCATTGCCAGGTGTGACTCCTATAAAGACAAAGAAGAAATCATCAAAGCAAAGAAAAAACTTGAAAAAGTCAAATATTTATAGGGCAAGACTTCACCCACAGAGTACGCAATATTAGAAAATGATTAGGACCTAACCTGAAAGCAGCTAGAGATAACAACAAAAGGGCCATCATGATATTTGATCGCCTCTTTATTTAGGGTAAAAAATTTGGATTGGATGATAGTGATAAACTGAAAGAAATCAGACAGGTGTCGGCCCAATGTAAAACAAACATGTCCTATAATCCAAAAGCAAATATCTTCATTAAATACCGAGAGGTAACAGATTCCCCCTCAACACCGGTTCTCAAAATTTTACGTGAAGGTTCAGATGTGGTCAGTGATGTGTTGAAAAGCCAAGATACCGTGCAGGCATGTCGTGCATGTCGTAACAACTCACTCCACTTTTCCTCGACTGCCTCCCTTATTATTGCGCGTTCCCTTCAAAAAAGAAAAGAAAAAAAAAGTGTGACGAGGGTGGTGGTGGTGGTGGTATCAGTCAAGATCATTTCGAAGAATGTGTAAGTGTAAAGCAAAGCAAAAGCAACCATGAAAATTTACTCAGAAACAGCCAGCGGAATCGACCAAGCCAAGACAGCATTCAAGAAGACGAAACGCGTTCTTACCAACAAATGCCTATCAATATACATCAGGAATCTCTTGAGTGTTTGATAGAACCAATATTGTTGTACGGTTGTGAGGCATGGACAGTCAAAATACAAAGTCAGAAGTTGTGCGGTTGTGAGGCATGGACAGTCAACACACAAAGTCAGTACAAAATTGAGGCATCTGAAATGTGGTTTCTAAGAAGAATGTTGAGAGTTCCATGGACAGCGAAGAAAACAAACAAGACAGTCTGGAAGGAGGCAGACACAAGACGATCATTAACAAATAAGATTAGGAAAAGACAAGCAACATTTATAGGCCATTTTATGAGGAAAGAGAAATTAGAGCACCTGGTCACAACAGGAAAGCTAGAGGGAAAGAGAACACCAGGTAAACCCAGGAAAAATATCGGACTGACTTGCAGGGTGGCTGAGGACAGAGAAGGTGGGAGATGTATTTGCAGCGAAAAGGAGGATGGAGGGCTATGATCGCCAACGCCATGCGGCAGGGCAAATGATGATGATGATGATGATGATGATGATGATGATGATGATGATGATGATGATGACGACCAAATAACCACAACAATATCAGAGGAGAATACCAGGCTGGTTATAAAAAGAATAACTTAACAATTGATCACATGTTCACACTACTGACAATTATTCAGAAACAGTTTACCCGTGAACTGTATGTAGCTTTCATTGACTTTGAAATTGCGTTTGATTCAATTTCAAGAAAACTTCTATGGTCTACATTGTTAAAGAAAGGTATTAAAGATAAGATACATAGATGCATTAAAAGTATGTTCGCTTCTGTGAAAGCAAGAGTGCGGTGCGGTACACAGTTTACTAGTTGTATTACTTGTATAAATGGAATGTTGTCCTATTCTTTTTTCTTTGTTTATAAATGGACTTGCTCTCGAAATAATTGATAATGGTAGGCACGGCGCAAACCTGAGCAATGAAGTGATTAAACTCTTTTCTTTTCTTTTTTTTTTTCCCATGATGACAGTTCTATTATCAGAAATTGCAGTTTGTTTACACACAAGTAAACAGTCTCTATAGAGCAGCGTGCCAGTTACACCTTAAAGATAACAAGGACAAGAGTATTGTAATGTTCTTTAGGAAAGGTGGATTTTTAGCGAATACTGATAAATGGTTCTATAACAATGCAAGTATGGCTATTATAAACCTACATCGATATTTAGGAATATTGTTCTCAAAAAGACTTCAGTTTTAATTTTGCATTCCATGATCTAGCAAGTAGAGCAAAACGAGATCTGCTTTCAGCATTCTAACTAAAGGGAGTAAACTAAATAGTATTCATTAAAATTATTTTTGAAATTGTTCGATACGCAAATTTAACCAATTTCACTATATGGTCCAGAAATATGGGGTTTAGAGAAAGCAGTTTTGGTGACTGAAAGTGCTTCATTGTTTATGTTGAAAACATGTTTAGGGGTTAACATTAGAATACTAAATGACTTCATATATAGCGAGTCGGCAAGATTTCCCTTAACTGTAAATTCAAGCGTTTGTTGTATTCGATACTGGCTAAAACAACGAAAACGAATGAACAGCCCTTCCATCTGACCACTCTGCAATTCTCTGTTCTCTTGACATTTCTCCTCCTTCCCGTACCACGCGCACAGTGACTCGACGCAATCTCAAATCTATCGACCTCTCCACATTTTCATCTGATGCCTCCCGTCTCCTTTCTGAAAAGTCACATAACCTTGCCGATGAATTCTATACTACTCTCCACCATCTTCTGGACACTCATGCTCCAGCCACAACCCGTCTTTTACCTGACCGCCCCCCTACCCCCTGGCTCACTCATGAGATTGCCTGTGCAAAACGTGCCCGCCGCAGAGCAGAGCGCCGCTGGCGCAAATCCAAACTCACTGTACACAGGCAACTTTTCCAGGCCTCTAAAACAAAAGTATCCACCCTCATTGCATCTGCAAAAACAAGCTATTTCCAAACCAAAATCCTGAATGCCTCTTCTTCAAAAGAACTCTTTACAACCATGAATCATCTCCTTGGCACACGAAAAGACTTACCTCTCCCAACAAAACATACAAATGAAGAACTCCCATCTGTATTCTCTAAGTATTTCACCACCAAAATACAAACTCTTCGTGACAGGCTTGACAGGACACCCTGCCAACCATGCCCACCTGACCCTTCCTTCTCTGGCACACCTCTCACTACTTTTACCCCAGTCTCACAAGAAGAAATTTTCAACACAATCAGATCCATGTCGTTCAAAACCTGCGAACTGGATCCTCTTCCAGGTTCTCTCTACTCCGATTGTCTCCCTACTCTCCTCCCATTCATCACTGACATCATCAACACTTCTTTTCAAACTGGAACTGTCCCAGATTCTTTCAAGTCTGCTATTGTTCACCCTCTCCTCAAGAAACACAATTTAGACCCAAATGAACTGAAAAATTACAGGCCTATCTCTAATCTCTCTTTCTTGTCAAAACTCCTTGAAAAAGTCGTCCTCAACCAGCTGAACTCTCACCTGTCTGCCAACAATCTCCTCAATCCTTTCCAGTCAGCCTACCGCCAGTGCCATAGCACTGAAACTGCCCTACTACACATTCTCAACAATCTCCTCCTTGCAACTGATACTGGCAAAGTCTCTCTCCTCACACTCCTTGATCTGTCTGCAGCTTTCGATACCATTGACCATGGTATTCTCCTTTCTAGACTTCATCATACTTTTGGCATCTCTGACATTGCTCTCTCCTTTTTCACTTCGTATTTATCAAACAGAAAACAAACTGTTCTCATCAATGGCACTTACTCTCAACCTGCATACCTGACCTGTGGTGTTCCACAAGGATCTGTCCTTGGCCCTGTTCTTTTCACTCTTTATACCTCCCCCCTGTCCACCATCATCAACTCCCACTCTATAAAACACCACTTCTATGCTGATGACACCCAACTTCAAGATAGTGACTCACCTGATAATATACAGCGCCTGTTGACTCGCACCACTGAGTGTTACTCGGACATTAAGAACTGGATGACACACAATAGACTTCAGCTTAATGACGACAAGACAGAAGCTATCCTCATTGGCACCCGTCAGAAACTTTCTCAGCTGCCTCCTCTTTCTCTCCCATTATGTAACACATCAGTCCCAATTTCTGATTCAGCTAAAAACCTTGGTGTCTGCATTGACTCTACCCTGTCCATGAACAACTTTGTTTCTCAAACTGCCAGATCTTGCTACTATCATCTCCATCGTATAAGCCTGATCAGGAAGTATCTCTCTGTCGAAACAACTGCAAAACTCGTTCTCTCCTTCATAATGTCTCGCATTGACTATTGCAATTCACTCCTGTCTGGTCTTCCTGCCTCCACCATTCACATCCTACAGCGCATTCAAAACAATGCTGTACGCCTTGTACTCAAAAAGAAAAAAAGCTGACCACATATCTCCTCTCCTGGCACAACTTCACTGGCTCCCTGTATCAAAGCGCATACAGTACAAACTAGACACCATGTGCTACAAAAGCCTCAATAACGCAGCCCCCGATTACCTGTCAAGCCTACTTGAGATCTATCTTCCCTCACGTACCCTCCGCTCTGCCTCCGATCCTCTGACTTTTCGCTTTCCACGCACTAAGCTCAATACCTATGGTCCACGAGCCTTCTCTGTTTCTGGTCCACTCTCCTGGAACAAACTTCCTCTCTCAGTCCGTCAGCAACCTACTTTTGTCTCCTTCAAGTCCGCTCTCAAAACTCACCTTTTCTCCTCTGCATAAAATCCTAACCTCACTCAACCCCCCTCTAAAGCCTGTCTCCGCTCGGAGGGGAATCACTTTGTTTTAATATATAATTGTATATGATGTGCTCTCTGTGGTTTTCCATTGGTTTTATTCTTGCTTTTATTGCTTTTATTCTTTTCTCCCCATTTGTGGCCATGCATGTGTGTGTGTGTGTGTGTGTGTGTGTGTGTGTGTGTGTGTGTGTGTGTGTGTGTGTGTGTGTGTGTGTGTGTGTGTGTGTGCGTGCGTGCGTGCGTGTGTGCGTGTGTGTCTTTTCGGCGCTTGGATTTGATTTTGTCGAGATTTGCGCTATATAAATATTGTAATTATTATGTATGCATGTGCGTACGTATGTATGTATGTATGTATGTATGTATACGCTTAGATTTATGTATGTATGTATGTATGCATGTATACGCTCAGCTTAGATTTATGTATGTAAGTATGTAAGCATGTATGTATGCATGTATACGCTCATATGTATGTAGGTATGTATGCATGTATACGCACAGCGCTTAGATTTGATTTTGTCAAGATTTTGCGCTATATAAATAAAATATATTATTATTATTATTATAGATTGCCTTGTAAGGCATATAAGATACTATCAAATTTACCCAACAGGGGAAAAATAAACTGGGCCTTAAAATTCCGTGATATATTAAATACCTACGGTTTTTCATACGTCTGGGAAAATCAGGGTATGGGTTGTATGGTCTTTCATAAAAGCGTTCCAACAAACATTAATTAATTGTAGAAGGCAAAATTGGGATAATCGTATCAATACTAGTGATGTCTTTGCACAGTATGGAAAGTTGAAACAATCTCATGAGGTTGAAGTATACTTGTTGCTGGATCTGAACAAATTACTTGAGCACACATTCAGAATCCAAGGCAGTGTTCTTTCTCAGTTTTTGTCATTCCTGTCTGTGACCGCTTTCAGTCAGTCATGGTAAATATATGTAAGTTTCAGCCAGTTAAACTTACATATGGGGGCCAGTTCTCTTCATACCCATTACCTCAACACTTTACAATGTCGTCAATCAGCACAAAATCAAACATCACTTCTATGCTGATGACTCCTAGCTCTACATAAAGTCTTTCAACTGTCTTTCCAAAGCTTCTATCTTGAAACCCAGAAATGGATGATGCAGAATCAACTACAGTTGAATGGAGAAAAGACTGAAGGAATGCTCAATGGCATCAAGCAAAAGCTTTCCTTTGGAACTGTTTATACTATTCACTATACAACACTATTGTATTTCCTGATTCAGCAAAGAACCTTGGTGTTGTTCTTGATCCTCAACTCTGTGTGCAGAAGTTCACCCAAACCTGTCAGCCTTGTTATGATCAGCTGCAATGTTTCAATTCTATTCGCCGTTACGTTTGCAAGTATCTTTCATCATGTCCCATATCGATTACTGTAGTTTTTTGCTCTCTGACTTGCTTGCTCCTTCGATTGCATGCCTCCGGTACATCAGAATTCTGTGGCCCATCTTGCCCTTCGCAAAAAGACGGATGATCATGCCTGTCTCTTGCTTCACTCTCTCCGCTGGTTGCCTGTTTCTCAAACAATCGCATACAAAATCAGTATGCTACAAATGTATTAATAATATTGCAACTACTTATCTGTGTGACCACCTCCAAATGTACCTCTCCATTCTACTTGTTTACAAATTTGTCCAAACAGATCTTTTACAGTCAATCGCCAATCATTTCTATGTCTGGTTCATACAACTGGAATGAGCTTCTCCTGTCTCTTCAACAGTCACACACTCTGTCAAACAACGATTTCTCCCTCTATATGCCCACCCCTGCGTCCCACTCCCCTCCTGTATTCTCCCTCCCGGAATACACGTGCTTTGTGCCCTTGAGTCCTTGTCATCGTGAGTGAATGTTTTAGTGAATTATGAATGTGTGCACTTTAACTTGATTGGTATGTCAAGATTCACCATCTCACCTTTGTCCCTCGCCGGGATCAGCGGTAGGAGCCACGCTCGACGTCACAAGTTTTGTCCAGGTCACACGATTGAGACATCTGTGGGCGACCTCCTGCATCTCCAGACCACAGACTTCAGCGATGTTGTTGAAATCGGAGGAGTCCCTTTCTTCTCGCCTCAACTTTCCCCTGCAGAAACGTTGACATCAGATCTGTTTTGGTGTTTCTGATCGCATGGCCTACGTATTTCAGCTTTCTTTTGTTGATCTCTGCGAGCACCTCGCGCCTGACATTCAGTTCCTTTAACAAGCTATCCATTGTCTGTCCATTTGATTCTGAGAAGTCGTCTATGGAGCCACATTTCTACTGAATTGATTTTATTTTCTTCGTCATTTCTAAATGTCCAGGCTTCGCAACCATACATTAAAACAGGCCAAATAAAAAATTTCAGTTTTAAATCTTTGGGAAGCCCTCTGTCTTTCCATACGTTGTTTAGTTGGACCATCTTTTTGTTTTGCCATATCAATTCTTGTTTTCACATCTTTGGTGCAGGAGCCATCATTTGCTTTTACAGATCCTAGATACTTGAAATGTTGGACATTTTCTAAAAAATCTGTTTTATTCATTTTAATGTTTCGATGTTCCTGGCCCTCTTTCCTAGCTATGTGCATGACTTTGGGTTTTTGTTTGTTCGTTTGTTTTTAGCATTCAGTTTCAATTCTGCCCTGCAACCTGCTGCATCTACTTTGTAGAGAATTTTCTTCATGCTTGTAATGTTATCTGAATGTTAATAGGCCTACAGTGTCGTCTGCATATCTCGGATTGATGATGTTTCTTCCTCCAATCTTTATTCCAATCTCTTCTAAATATGCCTCTCTAATGACCTGCTCTGTATATAACTTAAAAGATGAGGCGAAAGGATGCAGCCCTGCCTGACTCCCTTTTTAATGCCAAAATATTTGCAGTGTGCACCATTCCATCTGATGGTTGCTTTTTGATCTTAGTATGATGATGCTATAAGTAACACCATATGTTTGGGGAAGCCCGTCTTTGCCATTGTATTTAAACAGTTTGATGATGTATGACATTGTCAAAGGCTTTGCTGTAATCGATAAAGGTAATGAAAGCTTCTTGTTCGCTGTTCTTTACCTTTTCTAGCAAAATATGTAAGACAAATAACATGTCTGCTGTGCCTCTGTTGGATTTGTAACCAGCCTGACAGTCAGTTCTTCTTCTACTTTTGTTTCATTCTGTTCAGTATGATGATTAGCAATGCTTTACTGGTACGGCTGATTAGGGCGATGGTTCTGTAGTTACTGCAGTCCTTGGCGTTACCATTTTTATATAGCATGACAAATTCTTGTACCTTCCAGTCATCCGGCCATTGACATGATTCCCGTATTCTTGTACATAGATGGTATAAGGCAATTACACATGCTTCTCCAATGTTCTTTAAATAGTTCGCCTGATTCGTTGTCCAATCCAGGTGATTTTCCTAACTTGAGCGGATATTGCTGCTCTGACTTCGCTGATAAGACGTTTTGGCTCCAACTCTTGAAAGTCAAGGCATGGAATATCTTTTGGATTTCTAATGTGTTGTTGTGAAAAAGTTGTTTGCCGTACTCATGCCATCTTGATAGAATATCTTCCAGGTCGCCCTCTTTACTGTCTATGCTTTGATTTTTTTCCTTGAAAATTTGTGGATTTCTCCTTTTTTATTTGTTGAAACATTTCTTTTTTTGTTGTTGCTCTAAACATTTGCCTCTGTGATTTTTTTAAGCATTCTTGTTCTATCCATGCCTTATCTCTTCTGATTTTAGTTCTTATTTCTTTTTTCAGTCTTTTGAAATCTTCTATCTTGTTGTTCCTTCGTCCATGGCTTTTCTCTTTGGCTAGTTGGAAAACTTCATCGTTTATGTATGGCTTTGGTGGTTTGTCTGCCTTCCTAGTTTTGACTCCGCAGTTTCAGTGTATACTTTTTTCATGTCCTCCCATATATCGTTTGGCAAAGTTTCATATATTTTCCATTTTTCTAAGAGGACAGAGAAGCGGTCGTTTGTATCAACTTGGTATTCAGCTTTGATATCTGGATCTTTTAGTTTATCTAGATCGTATCTGATTTGCTACTTGGCTTTGTGTTGTTTGTAAGCTTTCGTTCTTAGAGTTGTAGTTACAAGCACGTGGTTTGTCTCACAATCCACTCTTGGTCTAGATTTTTCGCATTTTGCATTCATCTCTGACGTTCTCCAATCTGGGCTATCATGATGTAATTTATTTGATATCAAGATCTGGCGCCTTGTAAATATCATTAACATCGTTATTATCATCATCATTGCCATCCTACCATTACAATAACGCCTGCTCCTACTCCTCCTATCTCTAGTTCTATTTCTTTCTCTTTCGCTGCGCTGCTGCTATCTCTAGTAGGGCCTACTTCTACTACCATTTTTATAGTTACTTCGATTTCTATTACTGCTAGGCTTACCACCACTCCTGCTACTACTGCTACTACTACTACTACTATCAAGAATATATCAAGAATGTCCAAATAACTTAAAACATAATATCGAAATGCTTTGAAATTTTACGTACAACTTACAACTGGCCCATCATCCCGTGATCTAGTAATAAAATAACGTACAAATTATGTGATACCACTCGTTATGACGTAAGCGCCATGACTTGAAAGTGGAAGTGGCGAAACAGGTACAGCATATCAACTGTGGTTGCCTAGCAACCGGCATTTCGGACCGTTCCAACAGATAGATGATGGAATAACTAGGCCAGGTATGTGTAAAGTTTCATAGTGTTGGGAGATTACCTTCTATTTTACTACGATATTCTGGCCATTTGTTGGATGACCTTCATACTGCTGCTGCGGCTACTACCACTACTAACTACTATCACCAACACCACCACACCACCACTACATATTACTACTGCATGTACTACTGCTACTTCCACCACCACAAACATCACTGGTTCCACCAGGAATCCCCTCTATATATAAGATACTTGTTGGTCTTTTTAACAGTCGTGACTAGGCTTCAAACAAATAGGGGCCTACATATACAGCAGCTTCTGCTCACTATCAACAAAAATTGTTGGAGGTTCTTCGAGATTTCATTTTAGTTCAGGATAGCCATTGTAAGCAGTAAATGTTTTAACTCTTTCTTAGTTACGTTATCATTAATATCGTTATCATTATTTATTATTACTATTATTGTTATTAAATCTCTTCCATAAATGATATAATTCAAATCAACTGGATATAGGTGTGTGCGTGCGCATGTGTCTTGTCTGTCTGCCTATGTGTCTTTGTATCTAAGTGCGTCTGTGTGTGTGTAAGAAAAATGTACTCAAGATATTTTTGTCAGCTCTGGGTCGATCGTTACCAAATCTGTAGACTTGAATACTCGCAAAATTGTAAATTTGGAAAAGGCACTATAGAAAAGCACAGGCCAAAGAAGCAACTCAAACTGGTTTTTCAAGGACGGTGTGAGAATAGCATTTTGTCCGACACCTCTGACAGTGTCCAAAATACGTTTCCACTACAGTGACAATTTAGCATTGTCATCAATGCACGTAAATGTTTATGTAAACTGAACCTTTTGCAAGATCACATTGACCTTGAAAACTACAAACCCTGGGTTTACAGTTATAACTATATTGAATGAAAAGGGAATTTGTTAGCTAGGTTTCTTAAAGGTGGCGGAGTGTTAATTGCTTACTTCGTGATGGTTGCTTTTTGCTTGTTTATTTGATGTTTCTGCCTGCGTCTGTGTGTATCCTTGTATCAGAAAGGAGCAGCTGTTCACTTATTTTTTTACAACGGAGAGTCAAAATTCGTAACCGTTAACTGTCTACAGCCAACCATAAGCTTAAGTGCTGAAAATATGTCTTCTGCAAACATGGGTAGCGCAAACTATGTTAGATTTGAGAAGTTCAACAACATGGGAGATAATTTCTACGTGACTCTCAAGAGTTATGTCCTTTGGTTGATATTATAAAAATTCTCCCTGCTTCCCTCTTATTTCTTTGGTATTACCTATATGCCTTGGAAGCAACCCTGTATATGTTCTGTCTTGTCTATGTGTGTGTGTTTGGTCAGTTCAAGAATAAAAGACTATGTCAATCTTGAACATAAGACCAATATATTGTATTATTTCTCTCCTCTCTCATAGTTGTGTGTAGGGTAGTTGCAGAGTATAAAGGTAGGCTTGGGCGCTCCTTTTTTGAGGAGTGTTCTGAGCTTACGGTTTTTGTGCTTTGTGTCTGCTTCTATGCTAGCTGAATGGGTAGCGCAAACTATGTTAGATTTGAGAAGTTCAACAACATGGGAGATAATTTCTACGTGACTCTCAAGAGTTATGTCCTTTGGTTGATATTATAAAAATTCTCCCTGCTTCCCTCTTATTTCTTTGGTATTACCTATATGCCTTGGAAGCAACCCTGTATATGTTCTGTCTTGTCTATGTGTGTGTGTTTGGTCAGTTCAAGAATAAAAGACTATGTCAATCTTGAACATAAGACCAATATATTGTATTATTTCTCTCCTCTCTCATAGTTGTGTGTAGGGTAGTTGCAAAGTATAAAGGTAGGCTTGGGCGCTCCTTTTTGGAGGAGTGTTCTGAGCTTACGGTTTTTGTGCTTTGTGACTGCTTCTATGCTAGCTGAATGGGTAGCGCAAACTATGTTAGATTTGAGAAGTTCAACAACATGGGAGATAATTTCTACGTGACTCTCAAGAGTTATGTCCTTTGGTTGATATTTTTTTTAGGGTTTTGTGCCGTGGGGGCGGGGGTGGGGGGGGGGAGAGGGACAGTGAATGATCAGCACAAGAAGCCCATTCACTCACAGCTGTTAGAGACGCCCTTAGTGCACATTACATCGACGCACAGTCCACCAAGCTGATGGAACTGATTGGCAACCTCCAGTGTGCACAGTCTGTTTGTCTTGACGGCACATCGCCCTTCGGCAACTTGCTATGTGGTGTTTGGGGTGCAAAATTTCAACACTGAAGTGTGCTTTTTTTACATTTCTTTTTATTTCATCGTATTTATTTTTCTTTTTATTCCTTTCTCTTAACCCATTTATACCCAATGTGAAAGTAGGGTTGGGTTGTTTTGCTTTTGTTTGTTTGTTTACTTGCTTTTTAACTTAATGGTCTATGAACAGTTTTTTTTTTAATGAATTTAGAAACAAAACAAAGTATAAGACGTACAGAACAAAATAGATGTCTCCCAAATATGGGACCGTGGGCATCAAAACCTAGAAATTCATACTATCATGTACGCAAAAATTAGTGATATTTTAATTTTGCCATTCAAGAAAAATCTCTCTTCTCTCTCCTCCCTCCCTCCCTCCTCTCTTTCTCTTTTTATTTTTTCTCTCTCCTTGTAATTGTATGGCTGTCTGCAGGGAGTACACACAGCAGTGGATGAATAAAACTGGTTTAAAGAGAAACAATCGTTCCACAAGGCCTGTTCAAGGACTCCCACGTAAAATGGAAAACATATTGAATGTTTTAATACAAAAAAAATAGGTCTTTCTTCAAGATAGAGGGCAGAGGCAACCATACTGCCGTCTTACTACGTCTGATTTCAGTTACAGGTAAGGGCCAGCCGTCTGTTACATTGACACAGGGACACAATGCAGTCTACCAAAGGAAATGTCTGTTAACAGAGACAGGAGGAGGGCAGAGAAGCACAGACGGAACAAAATATTTTTAGGCAAGTGTTGTGATTCTGTTTCACATCCTAGCTTGTTCCTTCCAACCCCCCCGAGTTTATTTAATAAGAAAGAAACTGACCATTTTTTCAAGAGGACATTTTTTTCAATCTGACAGACTTCCCCGCTAGGATTTACTCGTACATTTTGCATACGTTTGCACGTGAGGCATATCCTAGTGTCTTTACACCCGCGCTATCTGACAGCGGTACAGACACATAACAAGTGACAGTGGAACGTCGCAACAGTTTCTGAAAATAGTGAGACGGGTGAAGGGAGTATTAATATCAGTGAAGAAGAAGATGAAGAACTAAGGAATGAGGATGACGAAGTAAATGAAACTGGAGCCAAATCTGAAACTTGTCTAAACAGAAGAAACAATAATGAGCAGTAGTATGAGTAACGGGGAAAGTCACAGAACTACTGATTTGCTAGAGAGAAAAAAACATCACTGTGACAATAATCAGATGTCAGTTTTGCAGTCACGTTTACATGCATCGAGGAAACACCATAAGAAATCCTCAGAATTCGCAGTACAGTAGTGAAGGACATTGTTGATGAGAGCGAACACCACCTGCACCCTCTGTAATGACTACAGTATACATTAGTCACTCCATCACATAGGATTGTAAATATGATTAATAACCGTACTCTATAGTGACACACAGGAAGTCCTCAACTTTCTTATTACAGAAATCTGGCTCCCATGTCATGAAGCTAGTCCATCGTTCTGTTCACTTCACACATTAAATCATTTGTGTTCATCTTCGCACTCACATCTCTATCTCTCTCTGTCTCTTTTTCAAGTATCTCTCTCTGTCTCTCTCTGTCTCTTTTACATCTGGTTCATCATCATCATCAGGTGCCCTGCCGCATGGCGTTGGCGATCATGGACTTCCATCTGTCTCTATCTCTCGTTGCCCCTAGCATCTCCCCCACCCTTCTCGTCCCCAGTCACTCCGCAAGTCCGTCCAGCATTTTCTCCATGGGTCTACATGGTGCTCTCTTTCCCTCCAGCTTTCCCGTTGTGACCAGGTGCTCCAAATCCCCCTTCCTCATAAAATGGCCTATAAATGTTGCCTGTCTTTTCCTTATCTTCCTTATGAGTGATCTACTTGTTCTGCCTCCATCAAGACTGTCTCGTTTGTTTTCTTTGCTGTCCATGGAACTCTCAACATTCTTAGAAACCACATCTCGGCTGTCTCAATCTTGCTCTGGCTTTGCTTGTTGACTGTCCATGCCTCACATCCGTATAACAGTATTGGTTCTATATAACATTCAAGGGCTCTCTTCTTGATGTTAATTGATAGGCATTTGTTGGTAAGAATGCTTGTCATCTTCTTGAATGCTGTTTTGGCTTGACCGAATCTGCCGGCTATTTCCGATGTGCGTCTGCCGTCTGATGAAATGACCGTTCCCAGGTATTTGAACTTATTAACCTGTGTCAAGGTTGTGCCATTTGCTGTTATTTTGCAGGACGGGATTTCATGTTTTTTACTGATCACCATGACTTCAGTCTTCCTGCTGTTTAGTTCCAACCCCTTACCTTTGCTTTCTATTGCTAGTATATTCATAGGTTTTGTAGGTCCCTTTCATTTTCTGCAATTAGCACGGTGTCATCTGCGTACTGAATGTTGTTTATCATTTTCCCTCTAACCTTTAATCCAGGGCCTTCTTCTAGGTTTCTCATGATGTTTTCGCCGTAAAGTGAAAACAGACCTGGTGACAAAACACAACCCTGTCTGACTCCTCTTTTGATGTTTTGGAAAGAGCTTATATTGTTTTCTATTCTCATTGCAGCTGTTTGTTCCCAGTACATATTCCTGATTATTCGTAGATCTTTTCCATCAACACTGAGTCTCTCCAGTTGGTTGGTCAATTCTTCATGTCGTACCCGATCGAAAGCCTTGGTATAGTCAACAAAGCATAAATACAAATCCTTATTCATCTCAATTGACCTCTCTATGATAGTTCATAGGATGTATATGGCATTAATAGTTCCTTTCCCTTCCACAAATCCACACTGTTCTTCTGCTATTTCTCTTTTGATTCTATTCCTTGTCCTCATCATGATTATTCTTAACAGGATTTTTGTTACATGACTCATCAAACTGATTGTGCGATGGAGTTCGCATTCTATAGCCCCTGTCTTCTTTGGAAGTGCAATGAAAATTGATTTTGACATATCTTTGGGGAATTTTCCAGTGTCGTAAATTTCATTTTGGAGGACCGTTATTTTTTCTATGCCAAATTCTTCCAGGGCTTCATTCATCTCTGTAGTAATATTGTCTGGTCCTGGGGATTTTCCTGGTTTCATCTTTTTCAGTGCTGCTCTAACTTCATCTTTCATTATGGGTGGTCCTTTAAAGTTCTTTTTTATAATGTGTTCTTTGTTTCTGTCATCCTCAAAAAGTTCTTTAATGTACTCTCCCCATCTGTCCAGTATTTTGTCTTTTTCCATGATAAGCGTGCCATCTTTCGATTTTAAGCAACCAGTTGATGTGCATGTATTTTTCCTGTGGACAATTTCTTCAATTCGTCTGTACTATCTATACCTGAGGATCCGTTTTGTGTCGGTCTTCTATCTCTTTGCATTTTGTGTTCAGCCAAGCTTCCTTAGCTTCATTGCACCTATTCCTGATTTCTTTGTTTATCTTCCTGTATATCTCCTCGTTTCTGTTTGCCTTCCTCCTTTCCTCCATCAAGCCCAAAATTTCATTAGTCATCCAACTCTTTTTTGCTTTTCTATCTGCCTTAGGGATTTCTTCACAAGCTTCATTTATCGAATTTCTCAACTTTGTCCATTGTTCCTCACTGTCACCAACGTCTTCCAGAGCACTGAATTTGTTTTGAACATGTACATTAAATGTTTTACGTATCATTTCATCTGTCTTTAAGAGTCCAAGGTTTAGTTTGATGTTGCTTTTGGTCTGTTTCCTTTTCCTCAATTTCAGCCTAAATCTTCCCACTACAGGATTGTGGTCACTGTTGCAGTCTGCACCTGGTGGTGCTTTTGCTGACAGTAAAGAATTTCTAAATCTTTTGTTGATCAGGATGTAGTCAATCTGATTTTTGGTATTATCTCCTGGACTCATCCACGTCCATTTTCTTCTGTTAGGCTGCTCAAACCAGGTGTTTCCTACTATGAACTCATTCATCTGTGCCCATTCTACAAGTTTCTCTCCCCTTTCATTTTGTGTACCAAGGCCATGAGGTCCAACTATATCCTCCACCCTATCCTGTCCCACTTTAGCATTAAAATCTCCCATTATTACCGTAACTTCTTGTGATTTACATTGGACCTTGGCCATCTCTAAAACTTCGTAGAAGTTGTCGGTGGCTTCCTGAGTACTTGCGGATGTTGGTGCATACAGCTGTATGATGTTGATATCAAATGGTTTGCCTCCCAATTTGACCAGTAAAACTCTGTCGGACACAGCCCAGTATCCCTTAACTGCTTTTGATTTGTCTTTGTCCATTATGATGCCTACTCCTCTTTCATGTGAATTACCACCAGAGTATATCACTGTGTATTCTCCTGATGTTATGCCTGCCCCCTTCCATCTCACTTCCACTAGTCCTAAAATACTGATGTTAAGCCTTTCCATCTCCATTTTGATGTCGTCTAATTTTCCCTTCTGCAACAGTGTTCTGATGTTCCATGTTGCTATTTTGGTGTTTCTAAGTTTGACTTTGGGTTTAATTTTGGTCGCAGTAGCTGGCTGACGGTCTGGTGTCACCTGTGCCGCATGACAGTCCCTACCGGACGAAGGTGCTCCACAGGAGCACCTATTAACGTCGTTAACTTCATTCTTCATCTTTCTTTTGTCCACGGTTGTCCTGGGGAAAACTACGATGGTGGTTTCCCCTTGCCTTCCATCGGTTTTTTTTTTTTCAGTGTTAACTCCCTCAGCCTTACTCTCTCCTGAGATGTCCACAAGGCAGTGGAGCTATTTACCCATAGCTTGGGGATCTGGTTCGTGGGCACCAGGGCATATCCACACGACGGTGGGCTGCATGCCGCACGTCTGGGGCCAGACCTCCTCCGAGTCCCACGAGATTTAGCCTGAGTCCGCGAGGTGCTCAGTTACCGCCTGTCGCCACGAGGAAGCACAACGTAGGGCTTGCTGATGGAGAGGCTATGTACTGACAGGAAGAGACTTACGCCTTCTGCTCTTCTTTTCGCATAGCTGCAAGCAGCAGTGCTAGCCAGCGGTGTAGGCTGTGAAAGTGAGAGATGACAAGCACGCAGTCACTAGCCGACGCACTAGACGCATCACATCCACCTTTGACAAACTACACCTGGTTATGTGATACTTTTCAAATTCAATAGTTAGTTATGATTAGTTTATGTCCTCTGAAAATATTATGTGAAACCTCCAATCCCCTAACTCCCACTCGTGAAAGGTCCAATATGCATACGTCTGTATCAAATCGTTCCTTCATCAATCATCATCATCACTCTCTCTCTCTCTCTCTCACACACACACACACACACAGATACACACACACACACATGCACCGAAAACACACACAGCACACAAAGTAAATACTTTCTCACACACTAGGCACATGCACACAGACAGAGAGAGAGAGAGAGAGAGAGAGAGAGAGAGAGAGAGAGAGAGAGAGAGACTTCAGATGGTTTATTCATGTAATAGGCCATTGCACCTCATGAAGGGGTACAAATACATAAGCAAAACTATCATTTGGCATCATGACAATCACATTAATGTTACATTGTACATAGACTAAAACAGAAATTAACATTTGAACAATATTCATATAAATAACAAACCTAAGACATCAATCTATACGCACTGGTCATTTCAGAGAAGTTTAATTTGTACAATAACATATTGCCGTCTCTTAAATGTGTAAATACTATGGAAAAACAGAGATCCATGAAATAATTTGTACACAGTATATATGCAACACAAAGAATCAAAACGGGCAGAATAAACTGTACTGCATCATGACGTTGCTTTTTCTCTAAACTTAAATGCTTTATACAAAAACAAAGATAGATTATATACAACATCAGATCGTTTGATGACATCAATAAAGTAATTTTAAATAATGAAGGTTGCCTATGATATTTAGGTCGAATCAATTTCTCTTGAATATTTTGTAGTGCAAAGCAAAAAGTGCACTTCATCTTCTTTTGAATTTTTACATAATGGACACAATAAATCACTCTCTCTGTGAGATCTATATCTAAAGTAATGGGCATTAATTTCTGATATGCCAAATCTAAATCTTGCTGTCACATATTTAAAATGTCTGTCCATATTCAATGCTATATATGATTTCACTTCACGAGTATTACAAAAAGTTCTGTAAATATTAAATCTGTCACTGCTTTGAACATGATCGTTCCATTTCTGCCATCCACAGTCAATCAAACGCTGAGGAAACTCCCGTATGAATTTATTTAAATTGCCAACACCTTGATTAATTCATACAACACCATATCCATATTCACACAAACAAGCACGTACATTTGACACCCATGTGTGTTTACCTTTTGTATCTAAATCATATAGCATTTTATACGCTTTGCCAGGTATTCTATAATTGTCCATCTGTATTAATCTAAACCAGTAGTGGATACATCTAACTGCAGAGTTTACATATATTGGATATCTGTTTGTCTCTCCATACACAAAGTCATTAGGAGAAATTTCTTTAAGGCAAATGTGTGAACTGATTCACAGTGAGCAGCAGCTTTATCTAAACCCCATAATTCAGAGCCGTATTGTACAATAGGTTGAATCTGAGAATCAAACAATTTTACAAATAAATCAAAAGAATTGTTATTAAGAAAATACAAACGTTGCATTATACTTAATAAGGCATTTTTGGCTCTGCTAGCGAGATCTTTACATGCACCAGCAAAGCTCAAACGTGTTGAGAACATTATTCCCAAATATTTATACACATTTACCATGGGCATTATATCGCCATCATACATCCACTTTTCTCTCGCACCCAAACATCCACCTTTCCTAAATACTATAACATTACTTTTAGATAAATTAACCTTTAACTGAAGTGCTGCTGATGCACGTTGTAAACTATTCAACTGTGTCTGTAATCCAATGATTGTTTCTGACATCAAGACAACATCATCAGCAAGCAAAAGTATAAACAATTCGTAAGCATCCCGTGTAAAAAGTGCTTCATGCCTTCCATTTTTAATTACTTCAATCGCTAATTCATTTATAAAAAGAGAGAAAAGCACAGGGCTGCATGCATCACCTTGTTTCACTCCCGCTGAGCAATTAATCAATTCAGTCATTTGGTCACCACATCTAACTTTGGATTTCACCATGTCATACATACTTCTAATACACCGAAACAATTTGCCTCTAATACCATTTTTAAGCAATATAGGCCAAAGTAAATGTCTGTTAATGGCATCGAATGCTTTCTCAAAATCTATGAATGCAACATATAATTTACGATTACCACAAAATTGTTTCTATACCATAGCTAATAAAGTAAACATATGGTCTATTGTTGAATATCCCCTTTTAAACCCGGCTTGATGGTCGCCTGTTATGTCATTTACTTGTACCCACTCCTGCAATCTGTTATTCATAATCATGCTGAATAATTTACTACTAATGTCGCTAAGGAAAATTCCTCTATAGTTGTTTGGATTATTGATATCTCCTTTTTTATAGAGGGGCAAAATAACAGATTCAGTCCAGTTCCTTGGAAATTGACCCTTATCAAAAAGAGTGTTGAACAATTTCAAAAGAAACTGTACAACTTGTTCACATGAATTTTTAAAGAGTTCACCTATAATTCCATCAGGTCCAGCAGCCTTACCATTCTTAAGTTTTTCAGTGCAAGATGTATTTCTTTAATAGATATTGGACGATTCATCACATCATCAATGGCAAGTCTTCACTTAATGTACTGTCCATGTCTGCATCTAACAAGGCTTTAAAATGCTCGTACCATTTGTCAATAGTGATGTCACTTCTAGGTTGTTTTCTTTTGAAAGAAACTTTATGAATTTCATTCCAAAATTCTTTTCGGCTCTTTATAGAGTTTACAAGCTTAGTCAGTTTTGTATCATTATACTGCCTTTTCTTTCTCTTAAGTAAATTTTTATATTCACGCCTAGCAACTGAATAATTGTGTTGGTCCTCGGTTTTCTTCGAGCGTCGACATATTCTAAGCAGTCTTCTAACATTCCTTTTACTAATTACACATTCATGATCAAACCAATCCCCAAGTAGATATCTATCTTTCAGAAATACACGTTTCTTCATGCATTCAGCACTTTCTCTAATACAAACATTAAACGCATTTAGTGCCTCGTTCACGTCAACATCTATCCAACTCATAGCATAATCTATCTTTCTACGACATTCTTCCCGACATAATGAATCATTATATACATGTACATATGTATTATTCCAGATAAATTTTTCAATGAATTGTCCATGATTTCCTTCCTCCTTATAAGCTTTGTTTTCACATGGAAAAACAACACGAATTGTCACAGGTAAATGATCAGATTCCACTTGTTCAACAATGGATAAATCGCAAAAGTCATAATAATGCAAGGAGATCATTTGAAAATATGAAATAATCAACAACATTGCTTCCCGCCTCTAATATATATGTATAGTGACCTTCCAGGTCACCTTTACACACACCATTTAAAATACACAAACCTAGAGCAATGCACATATTTAATAGCAACTTGCCGTAGTTATTCACAACTGAGTCCTCTGAATGTCGATTGGTAATAGGTGACTGACTTTTGCTTTGTACATCAAAAACATTGTTTACAGTGTAACCTTGACAGATGTCGGAAGTCTGACTATTCAAGTCACCATTAAGAATAACATGAACATCTTTTTCTAGTAAAACGTCCATCAAACATTCCTCAAGCACAGTGATTCCAATATCATAACCAAAGTGAGTATAAAATGTAGAACCTTCCAGTTGAATATATGAACAAACATACATCTTTTTCTATTCCAAAAAGCAGCTTGTCAATAACAAACAAAGAGAAATTGGTGTAGTTCATTTCCAATTTTTTCACGAAAGGAAGAAATTCATTCCGTATCAAACAGATTACCCCTCCTTATCGTTTTGATAGTTTGACAGCAGGCTGACAAAAAAGTTTAAACCCTGTAAATACAGTAGTGTAACATTCATCCATAAAAGTTTCTGTCAGACACACAAAGTCAAAACCACGTACAAATAAGACAAAATCTTCATCATCAAGTTTAGATGACAGACCGTTGATATTCCATAACAAGAAACAGAAGGGGCGTTTTTTATTTATACATAGCCTGTCTTGCACGTGGCTGCTCGAACTGCCTGTTGACCGGTCTATTTCACAATCAGAGCAACATTCACGTGTGCCACTAACACCGTTGAAAGGCGCCAGAACCGGCGTTGGACAACTTTGGCTCCCTTCCCCAAATTTACCCAAGGAAAAACTATACACAAAATTAGGGCGGCCATTCCCTCATTTGTTGGACTCTTTCAAATTGTCTTGTTCATCAAGAAAGAACTTCTTTCCGTCAATGATAAGATGGTCAAAAACCATTGTAGCTTTTCTGCCATTGTTCCTTGTCACTTTCAGATGGGAAGAGAGTTTACGTCTGATTTCTCTCACTCTGTAAGAGAAATCTTCACCAACAAAAATGTTGGTCCCCTGCAGCTTTCTTTTAGATTTAAGTATTTTTACCTTATCCTTATAGAAACAACAGCAAGCAATAATGGGGGAGTCAGGTTTCCCATTCAATCTATGGACACGATCAAATTCAATATCGCTTGCTATTTCCAGTTTGTCTGTGAGAATGTCTCTTAATTTCCCCTCACATTGATCATTCGTTTTATTTTGATTTTTGTTTACTCCATAAAAAATTACATTGTTTTGCTTTGACCTACATTCAAGGTCATCCGTTTTTCTTTCTAGCCGATCAATTTTACTTAACAGGTCAGAATTTCTTTGTATCAGCTCTTGGTTTTCCTTTCTCAAATCTCGCACCTCCTCCCTCAAATCATTAACCCCACCCCGCAGCTTAGTGTACTGTTCTCCAAGATCCTGAACAGATTTTTCTACATCATTGAACTTACTGTACATGTTGCTGTTCAAAGAGTCCACGTTTGATTTCAAGTCGTTAACACTGGCAGTCAGTGAGGTCAGCATACCCATCAGCTCTGTTAAAGTCGGTTCCTGGGAGAAGGAGAGGAAGTCGCTGGCCACTATCAGTAGAGTTGTTGGACCCGGCCGAGGTTCTACTCCCGACGCTGGTCAGCCTGGTCTGCTTAGAAGATGATGGCCTGGGGTTCCACTCCACGTCGCCACATTGCAACAAAAAACTCCCCCAGAACATCAATGTGAGGAGCAGTCCTATGGTCACACCTTCTAGCCTGCTGCGTGGCTTCAGTGTGGCGAATTTCATGTCCGCCTTCAATTTGGCCCTTTTGGCCATGAAGGAAACAAACACTGCATGAAAGGTGCCACAGACAGGTCTGAACGTAAGTTGTGATGCAGGCATAGCACTTTATACTGTCTCATGCAAAACAACGGCACTCCACGTTGTGTCCAGTTGACAAAAACACCGTTGATAGCGAGACGTTTCAAAGTGTGACCTTTCGCTTCGAGACAAGAGTTACGCACCCACAGAGAGAGAGAGAGACAGAGAGACAGACAGACAGAGAGAGAGAGAGAGAGAGAGAAACACAGACAGACAAACACTTCACTCTCTCACACACACACACTCTCTCTCTCTCTCTCACATACACACACACATACACACACGCGCGTGCGCACACACAGTCACACACATTTACTCACACTATGTCTTTCACAGCCTAAACCTGTCTGACATTTACTGATAAGGTAAATTGGACTCTGAAGCTTCACGAGGTTTCTCCTCAAAGAGAATGTATGGGTCGCCATGGGAACTTGCACAACTAATGTTGAAATTTGTGTCTTGATTGCCATTCATGTGGCTTGACGTGAATGTTTTCCATATCTTCAAAGTATGGTAATAAACAAGGTCAACACAGAGAACGAACTGGTCAAATTCGACTATTGCGGTGTTTGTGATGTAGTTGTTGTTGTTGTTTGAGGCATAGTCATATTATCTCGGATGTGTGCATGCATGTTCTTCTAGTCCACAATGTGCAGGCAACACATGTTGCATTCTGAATACTCCGTCTTCAGTGGCTGGACCGCTATCTGTCTGGACTTTTGACGTTTCTAGTTTGGGTGACCCTATCAGTAGCACATGGCTCTTGCTTGCACAGCTCTCCAGGTTACAGACACACACAAGCACCTCGCCCCTCCCCCCAACCAACATCAAGGTTCTGATCCATCAGGGAAGCTAAACAAAACACAGCCCTTGGAGAGAACAGGATCTTGTACTCAGAAAACGTAACAGTCAACCTCAAGGCCAAAACATTCCACAAAAAAGTAAACATCCAGATACCACCAAAGCAGATGTACATGCATCTATGATATCTGAACTTGCCTAAACAGAATTAGAAGATGCTGTTAGAAAACCGAAGAAAAAAGAAATCCCTGGAAAGATTTGGATCAGCAGCGAGATGATCCAATCTTTTTGAACCAAAGCAAAAGAATAGCTCACTGAGATTTACAACCAGTCGTGGAAGTGTGGCATTTTTGCCCATTGCTTGAATGAAAGCCATCATCATTCCTGTCCTGGGGAAAGGATAAAATAAAACCAATATAGCCAAATACAAACCTAACAGTTTGCTTAACTATCTAGGAAAGACTGGAATCGATCGTGGCCCGGCAATACAACGACCTCGCTACCCACTGACAGACTCCAGGGTGGGGGTGGCAAATATGCTACTGGAGCAACTCTTCCCACTGGCAGACTCCAGAGTGGAAGTGAAAAATATGCTACTGGAGCAAGGACAAAAGAAAGAAGAAGAAAAAAATGACGAAACATGCAAACATAACCAAAAAGATGACAAAATCCGAACGACTCTCCAAGAAATATTTCAGAATATGTACCTGGAACTGCGCCAGTGCACGAAAAAGGGTATCAACCATTGAGAAATTAGCACAGGACTTTGATATACTGTGTCCACAATGCGTTCCCTGGTCATGTCAATATTCTTATATGCTTGCAAATCATGGACTTTAACAGTGGAGAATCAGGGCGGTTGAAATGAGATGCTTTCGTAAACTTCTCGGCATCATATACAGAGATCCCATCATGAATGACGAAGTCAAAAGAAGAATTCAAAATGAGTAAGATGACGCAAACTAACATGGTACGGACACATCACTCGATCATCCGGCCTTGCCAAGACAATCCTGCAAGGCACAGTCTCGGGAGGAAGGAAAAGAGGCAGACAAAAGAAGAGATGGGAAGATAATATTAGAGAGTGGCCGGGCCTAGAGCTGAGGGATACCCTAAGGAAAGCGGAGAGCAGGGAGGATTGGAGAAAGGTTGTTGTCAAGTCTTCGGAGGCGCCCCAACGGACAGCCAGTCTAAGGGATCGGTGACGGTGATGGTAACGGTCCACAAGAAACTAGAACACACCAAGGAAAACCAATAGACTTTGAAGACTTTGCGGTTATTCAAAGTCTCTGAAGGTTTCCAGAGCAAAGAAGAAATCCTAGCTGTATCCATTGACCTAAAGGATGCGTACAATTAAGTACAATTCACATTACTCATGGAACTACTTCAGCAATATGGTGTCAGCATGACAGTCACAAGACGGATCGTTGCTATACTCCAAGAACGAACAATAGTCCTACGACTTGGAAACTGGTGCTCAGCACCACAAAAACTCTCCATGAGACTCCCTGAAGGATCACCATTTTCCCCTGTTCTCTACAACATAGATACAAAAGGGCTTACTGACCTAAATAACAACGACGGAATAGCCCGTATCCTCACTTTTGCTGATGATGGACTCTCTACAAGACACGTAAGAATGCATCAGAAAGAGACAAAGCAGTCCAAGTTAAACAAGGTAGATCAGTGGTGTCAAGAAACCAGATCGGCAATCAACTCCACCAAAGCACATGTATTGTTCTGCACCCTTGACAACAAAGCAGTGGGTGAAAAATGTCCATCAGTTACATTCAGAGGTACAAATATCGAGTGAAAAAACAACTTACGCTACTTTGACATCAGTTTTGATAGAATGTTAACCTTCAGAAAACACATGGAAACCACTACACTCCAATGTAAAAAAGGCTTTTCAATCCTGAAAGCAATGGCCGCTAAAGGCACTGAACAACGCCATCTCTCTCAACTATTCTAAGCTGTAATACTGAGTGTCATTTATTATAGGGGCTACTACGTTGTCACAGACAAACCTGCTAAAACGAAGCAATGATAGTGATTCTCAAAACCACACAAAAGACAAACCCATGGAGACTATGCGATACCTGCTCGACCTTCCTTTAATACATTCGAGAAACAAAACAGAGCAAATAAAAGCATATTTCAGGGCACTGGAGAACCCAGAAAACCCACTCCACCAGACAGTCGGAACAGCAAAAGGCAAACTTGGAAAATCATGGATGGGACAGGCACAAGACTCTATTCAGCATGTGTGTCAACTGACAGAACTCAAAGGGACAAAGGAATGGGAAAAACATCTAAACCGTTTCAACAATCTGTACAAAACTATCATATCCACAAATCTAGGGAGACACTGTCGCAAATGGCCAGAAGGGAAAACAAATGCAGAAATTCAGCTACTCATGGAGCAGCTACGCTGCAACCCCAAAGATATATCATATACACGGATGGCTCAGTCACCAATAACAAATCTAGATGGGGTTTCACTGTCCAAAAGAATGGAAGCACGAAACATGAAGAAAACGCTACATATGATATCACAACCTCCAGTCTAGCGATGGAAATTGAGGCAGTCACACATGCTTTACAATGGTTAATCTCACTGGATGACGACATGAAAGAAAGCCAAGCCTTCATCCTGACTGACTCAATGAATCTACTTCAAAAGTGCGAAATGGAGTAGGGACCCCAGAATGGCATAAAGCAATGAACAGTATCAACCTAAATACATGTGGATCTACTGCCCTGGGCACGCTGGTGTTATGGGGAAATGAACGGGCCGATTAACTTGAAGGCAATGCCACCACAACAAGAATTTTCCATCCGGGAAAGTCTGAGGTCCTTAGACACTTCAAATCATATCTTCGTGAACAAAATGTGAGTCATTGAACCATCAAACGTCTTATCCAAAAAGGAATAGATAGGGGAAGTGGCCGGAAATCCACTATGAAAGGAAAAACAAGAGCTATCATTAATCAGACCGACACTGGTACCATTTCAAAAGTAACACTGCACAGGCTTATAGCGTGGAATGGAAAGTATTTGGGCTTTTCCTGAAACAGAGGTAAAGGTAAAGTGAAGAAAAGAAAAAGACACTGAAGAATGAGCAAGTTTGCCAAACCGTCTGTGTGTGTTTGTGGACTATTTGTTGATTTTTATCCAAATGTGCCTGTAAATTTGTCATGGTATGTATATATGGGTGTTTCATCTTTGCTGATGCTATTGTTGTTGCTGTTTCCATAAACAAAGTGTCTAAGAACAACTGATCTGAAATTGTAAGACCGAGGTTTTGTAAAGGGATGATTCCGTTTCACTTTGATTATCCAGCCCTGGTTTATTGCTGTCAATGTTCTGCTTCTTTTTCTGCTTTTCTATGTAATTCTTGAGTTTGTGCCCTGAACATATGACAACTTGGGTCAAGGGTCTCTCGCCTAACAGGCTTGAGCGTACCCTACCTCAGCATCTTTGTGTGTATGCGCATGTGTGTGTGGTGTGGTGTGTGTGTTTGGATCCTCTTCCAGGTTCTCTCTACTCCGACTGTCTCCCTACTCTCCTCCCATTCATCACTGACATATCAACACTTCTTTTCAAACTGGAACTGTCCCAGATTCTTTCAAGTCTGCTATTGTTCACCCTCTCCTCAAGAAACACAATTTAGACCCAAATGAACTGAAAAATTACCGGCCTATCTCTAATCTCTCTTTCTTGTCAAAACTCCTTGAAAAAGTCGTCCTCAACCAGCTGAACTATCACCTGTCTGCCAACAATCTCCTCAATCCTTTCCAGTCAGCCTACCGCCAGTGCCATAGCACTGAAACTGCCCTACTACACATTCTCAACAATCTCCTCCTTGCAACTGATACTGGAAAAGTCTCTCTCCTCACACTCCTTGATCTGTCTGCAGCCTTCGATACCATTGACCATGGTATTCTCCTTTCTAGACTTCATATACTTTTGGCATCTCTGACATTGCTCTCTCCTTTTTCACTTCGTACTTATCAAACAGAAAACAAACTGTTCTCATCAATGGCACTTACTCTCAACCTGCATACCTGACCTGTTGTGTTCCACAAGGATCTGTCCTTGGCCCTGTTCTTTTCACTCTTTATGCCTCCCCCCTGTCCACCATCATCAACTCCCACTCTATAAAACACCACTTCTATGCTGATGACACCCAACTTCAAGACAGTGACTCACCTGATAATATACAACGCCTGTTGACTCGCACCACTGAGTGTTACTCGGACATTAAGAACTGGATGACGTTCAACAAACTTCAGCTTAATGACGACAAGACAGAAGCTATCCTCATTGGCACCCGTCAGAAACTTTCTCAGCTGCCTCCTCTTTCTCTCCCATTATGTAACACATCAGTCCCAATTTCTGATTCAGCTAAAAACCTTGGTGTCTGCATTGACTCTACCCTCTCCATGAACAACTTTGTTTCTCAAACTGCCAGATCTTGCTACTATCATCTCCATCGTATAAGCCTGATCAGGAAGTATCTCTCTGTCGAAACAACTGCAAAACTCGTTCTCTCCTTCATAATGTCTCGCTTTGACTATTGCAATTCACTCCTGTCTGGTCTTCCTGCCTCCACCATTCACATCCTACAGCGCATTCAAAACAATGCTGTACGCCTTGTACTCAAAAAGAAAAAAGCTGACCACATATCTCCTCTCCTGGCACAACTTCACTGGCTCCCTATATCAAAGCGCATACAGTACAAACTAGACACCATGTGCTACAAAAGCCTCAATAACGCAGCCCCGATTACCTGTCAAGCCTACTTGAGATCTATCTTCCCTCACGTACCCTCCGCTCTGCCTCCGATCCTCTGACTTTTCGCTTTCCACACACTAAGCTCAATACCTATGGTCCACGAGCCTTCTCTGTTTCTGGTCCACTCTCCTGGAACAAACTTCCTCTCTCAGTCCGTCAGCAACCTACTTTTGTCTCCTTCAAGTCCGCTCTCAAAACTCACCTTTTCTCCTCTGCATAAAATCCTAACCTCACTCAACCCCCCTCTGCAGCCTGTCTCCGCTCGGAGGGGAACACTTTGTTATAATATATAATTGTATATGATATGCTCTCTATGATTTTCCATTGCTTTTATTCTTTCTCCCCATTTATAGCCATGCGTGTGTGTGTGTGTGTGTGTGTGTTTCAGCGCTTAGATTTGATTTTGTCGAGATTTTGCGCTATATAAATATTGTAATTATTATTATTATATTATTATTATTATGTGTGTTTGTGTGTGTGTATGAACTAATTAATGTAAAGCGCAGTGAGTCCTTACCTATGTGTGGGAGAATAGTGCTATATAAATGATTTATTATTATTGTTATTATTATTTTTGTAGCTGTTGTTGTCGGCCATCATGCTGTGTCGATATGGGTGGGTGTGTATGTATGAATGTGTGTGTGTATGTCTGTGTCCGGGCATGTGGGTATATGTATGTATTTGCTATTATTTGTTATTTTCATCTCTTACCTGTTTATTTATCTACATACTCCTCTATTTTGTATTTATTTATTCACCTACTTACTTACTTGCATATGATTAAGAAAACATTGTCTTCACCTAGTTGACAGACTGCTGAGCATTTGGGCATTCACTTTTGGGGGTGGGGTGGTGGTTCTGTCATGTGAGACAAGTGAATACAGAATAGCTACCAGTGTTTTGATTCAGATCTTTTATTTATTTTACTTACTTCATATATATGTTCCTTTTTTGAAGGTAAGATACAAACATACGCATGTCATTTACATGCAACCAAGATTATTCCAGTGGTAGGCTGATAAAATACCAGTATAAATTATAGACTAAGTAAAGCATAGTCTAGGTAGGACCTCAGGACCTGGCCAGCTCATGGGTTTATGTGCAGGCTTAAGGCTTGTGCCACGATCTCCATACACACGGCACCTGTGACGTTAGTGCATATGGAATTCGTTCCGAGTGTGAAGACGTTATCTTGAGAAACTAAAACTGAAATGGAACGAATCATCAACAAAAGACTGTTGGCAACTGGAAAGAAAGAATATGATATGCAAATAGCAAACAGTTTTCAGGAAGAACTTGGGTACCAATGATCACGTAGTCTATATTACTCTATTTCTTGAAAATCCCTTTCAGGAAAAGAAAAACGTCATTGCAGAGATAAAACTATCTCAAATCATTTCAACCAGTCAGACCACTCAATCAACAACATCCGAGTGAAAAGTCTGTGGCTTCTATACAGTAACAGTACCATAGACAGGAACTTCGTACGTGCAAGCCACATGAACTCAATGACAAACCATAAAGATTTCCTCAACTGAATTCAGTATCATGCCACTTCATGCACTTTTATCTGGACATGGCTTTGCGTCTATGTACTTTTACCTTGGTGTGTATGTGTATGCGTATGTATTCGCTCAAATGTATACGTATAACATTTCTTGTCCCTCGGATATAATTTATGTTTAAACTGCTTTGATGATTTTATGCATACTATTGTCTTCTTTTAATGTGCCCTTGAGTCCATGTATGTTTTATCTCGATGATGATTTACTGAAATAGATCATATTGTCATCCCAGTGAGGTATTAGCTTTGTGGCTGCACATATCCTTTTTAGTTTTATTTCTATTTTCACTTTTATTTTCATTTTTATTTTAAATTCAATCTGTTTGAATTCTCCTTTCACAAGACAGGCCCAGCCGCGTCTGACTAAGGGTTTTTCTCCGGGGACTCTGGTTTTCCCTACAGCCCCTTGGCTGTTGGTTTAGGATGTTTTTCTTCCTATTCCAAGGTCAGACCGGATTCATTGCACTAGGCACGATCCATTTATATCAGCCATACCTCTAGATTAAATATTTTCCCATTCTGTCAAACATATGCCTATATTTTCTCTTCTGCATTATTTAATACCTCTTGATTAAATATCTTCCCATTCTGTCGAACATATGCCATATTTTCTCTTCTGCATTATGTAATACTGGTATCCTTTACATTCCAAACACTACTCTTCGCTAGTGCGTCATAGTTCTCATTTCTGCTCTGACATCATATTTACTCAAAAGCCCATTATTATGTCATCTTAGTAAGTTTGTTCCTTTTCTCACATTGAAGACAGCAGCAGGGAAGTTTCAGTCCTTTTCTCAAAAATGTTTTGTATCTAGTGTTTGTTTGTTTGTAATCTTACGCTTGACAAAGGCCACGTTGGCCGAAAATTTGCGCCTGTCTTGTTTTGTTGTATTACATACGTGTTCATATTCTTCTTCCGTGTTTATTCTGGTTCCTGTTTGCTTGAATGCGGGCAGTCACACTTGTTTTGGATTGCAGTCTTTGTTGACCTCTCTAATGCATCTGGCAAAGTCTGGAAGCAAACGCTTCTCCTGATGTTACTGAACCATGGTATGGCAAGCAAGAATTCAAGAGTTCCATGGACAGAAAAGAAAACGCGAGAGAGTCCTGAAAGAAGCAAACACAAAAAGAATATTTACAAAGATTAAGAAAAGGCAACCACGATTTGTATGACATTTTATAAGGCAACAGAAATTTGAGCACCTAGCTACAACAGGAAAGCTAGTTGGGAAAAAAGAGCAAGTTAGAACCAGAGAGAAAATATTGTCGCTGCAAGTATCTCTCCGACCCCTTCAGTCTCCATCCACTCAGCTTTTTCAACTGAAACTGGCTGGGGGCAAAAGGGGAAGGGGTTATACTTGCAGCAACAAAACACAGATTCGTATGGAGGGCCGTGGTTGCTAACGCCACGGCACATGATGAACATAATGACAGAACCAGCTGAAACACAAGGACAACAATGATCAGGCTGGATGGGATTCTGAGTGACCTCATCAAAGTCAGACTGAGCATATCATATGGTGGGGGTGATTTTGTCAACGCTATTTTTCGTTTTTATCAATGACATTAAAGAAAGACTGTCAAGGCATGTGCAGAGAGCTCTACAGGCAGGCGGCTTCGCGGTCTGGAGTGCTGCACTAAATCTGTCGACTGTCACTATCCATGTACAAGAAGCTCTCAATACGATTCAAAAGTGGGCAAAGAACTGGTGCGTCACCATGCATACCAGCAAGACTGTAGCTGCTGCTTTATCCTTTCCATCAAAACAAACCATTCAAACACAATATTAACAAACGAATTGTCAAAAGCAGACACTAACATATCTTATTATCAAGCTTGATATATAACGTACTGGGATCCACACATAGAGATCTAAAGCAAAAATTCACAAAGACACTCACTCAAGTGAAGAAACTGGCAGACACCAATTGAGATGCCAATGTCAAGATCCTCAAACAGATGTATTCAGGAGCTTGTCAGATCTGTAACAGAATACGGATCAACTACCTGGGCAACTGCTGCCAACACCCACACAAACTTGCCCATGATCCTGAACATTGGAATGAGGATCATCAGAGGCTGAATAAAAACTGCTCCCACCAACACCATGGAGAAGACTGCAGGACATTGACTTCTGGATACTTGGAGAGAAAAGAAGGTACTAAATCACAGTGAGAAGCTGCACATGAACAACCACTGTAACCACATCAAGAGAAGGAGCGCGAACCATCTTTCCAAGAAGATAAGAAGAAAACATGCTCAGATACTGCCTGTAGATGAAGGTGAGGCAGAAACACACCAAGATGGTGAAAACTTGAACACATAGAAAAATAATATCTTTGTCACCTAAGTCCCAGGCATTCTAAACAAGAGAGACCAAACAGAAGTAGTCCTAAAGATTCTCACAATAATAGTGTTTATAACGGTCAAGAATGAACTTGCATCTTTACAGATAGTGCAGCAGATGGAGCTGTAAAGAATGGAGGCAGTGCACCTTTTGTCTGCCACCCTGATTGAAGGACAGTAAAAACATTCATCCACATAAGAAACTACAAGGTAGAAGACAGCTGTATTAACCCTTAGCTGTTCACAAGGCCCGTAACCGCCCTGCGGAAAAAATGTGCTGATCCGTTCATAGCGGTCGAGATCGCCCTACCTTTTCCGGCACACGTGTGGGGAATTTCCATCACTACTGGCCTTGCTGTCTTATCGCACATGTGGTTAGAATCTTGGTCAGTCCCGCGTTGAATGTTCTAGAAATAGTACGAGCATTCTGGGATGCAAGGAACTTTCCATTCACTAGGCCTACTGAAAGACTTAGTTACTCAACTTACTGATGCTGTGGTACGTGCTTTCATTCACAACTGTGAGCGTGGGAAAGATGGCGAGTTTCAGCGAAGACGAATTTGTGGATTACACTGAAGCAGAGTTGCAGGAAATTTTTAGAGAAATAGATCGTTTAGAAATTGAAGAAGAAGATGAAGAAGAAAAGGAAGATGTAGAGTCGGATGTTGAAGTAGGTGGTGATGGTGAAGATGGAAATGACAGTGACATAGACGACGATGTACCGCTGGCTGCACTGGTGCAGGCATGGCGACCGGTGACACGTGGCAGTGAAATCAGGGAATTTTCACAAGTTGTTGGGCCTAATCATTCGCTGCCCGCTGATGCGAAACCAAGACTATTTTTTTTTGTTTCTGCCACTAGAATTTTTTGTCAGTGCTGCTGAAGAGACAAACAACTACGCTGGTCAGAAGATTGCAACCTGACCCACTTTGGAAAGAGACGAAAGCTGATGAAATCAGGGCATACCTGTCTATTCTCATCATGATGGGGCTAAAACATCAGTCCCGTCTATGGTGCTACTGGTCAACTTTCTGTCCGGGACTGTTTCCGGGACTATCATGCGCTAAACACCACGACACAGGCTACAACCAGCGCTTGTGACACCACTGGTGACACTGCCACTGACAATGACGGTGACAATCACAGTGACGATGACAACAACATCTCACCATCATCACAGTAGCTGCAAAGTTGCTGTATAGGCACATATGTGTAAATAGTGTATAGGGAATGAAATCTGTAGACGAACATGTACCAAATATCTTTGGAAAACATTTCTGTTTCTTTCTGTTTATGTTCATTTTGGTGACATCGTGACAATTCTATTCTGACATTTGTGTTGTGCCTGTGTATTGGATACTATACTGGAGGAGCAGAGACAGCGTCGGGTAGGACAGATGTTGTGTGTACAACTAACAAATGTTGTTTATAGACAATAGAGCTTGTTTGTAAGCTAACCATTGTATTGTCACCATAAAAATACCTCTGTCTGTGACATCTTTGGTGACAGGGACACGCACACTAGACCCAGGACACACAAAACCACATGCAAATCAAACTATGGACACTTGTGTATATATGTGTGCAAAAAATCTTTCTTCTGTACTTTCAAACAAGTGAATGGCAGTATGTTTATCAGCATGACAGCATGACTCGGATGAAAAAATGTCAGAAAAATGCGAATACTAGGAGCTAGCTTTACATCTAGCAGTGCGAATGCGAAAGGGTTAACAGACCACATATCCATGACAGAAAATACATGATGATCTGCTGATAGTCTTTCTAGATCTATATTGCAAGAACTAACACAACTAGCACACACTGTGCCAGTAACGCTGCAGTGGATTTATGCCCTCCATTGCATCTGAGGAAACGAGTAGGTAAGCTCACTGGTGAAGGCAGGAAGGAGACTACAACAGCAGGAACTCCCATCTCCTTCATAGAGGCAAAAACTACCACTGAAAGAAACTTGCACAAAAATGATACAATCCATTATCTGGAGCAGCAGGTACAACGCTCAGGAATGGCTGTCTGCTGTATAAACAAAGTATGTGCTTAATAGGACTGTCCCAAACGGATGAGTGTCCATATTAGACAGGACCAGCTCCAGAGCACGTTCTAGTTTTTTTGCCCACTGTATATCAGAATTCATGTAGACAACCAGGCTGACTATTTGAGGCATAACTATGCTCGATTGCAAAAAAAAGTTTTGTTGATTTTCTCTGTCTGTCTGTTTGTCTTTCTGTCTCGCTTTCTCTCCATATATATGTGTATATATATATATATAGATCTATATACATCATCATCAGGTGCCTTGCTGCACGGCCCTGGTGATCATGGACTTCCATCTGTCTCTATCTCTTGTTGCCTCAAGCATCTCTTCCATCCTCTTTGTCCTCAGCCACTCTGCAAGTCCGTCCAGTATCTTCTCCCTGGGTCTACCTGGTGCTCTCTTTCCCTCCAGCTTTCCCCTCGTGACCAACTGCTCCAAATCCCCTTTCTTCATAAAATGGCCAACACATGTTGCCTGTCTTTTCCTAATCTTCCTTATGAATGATCTTCTTGTGTCTGCCTCCATCAAAACTGTCTCGTTTGTTTTCTTTGCTGTCCATGGAACTCTCAACATTCTTCTTAGAAACCACATCTCAGCTGCCTCAATCTTGTTCTGGCTTTGCTTGTTGACTGTCCACGTCTCACAACCGTACAACAGTACTGGTTCTATCTAACATTCAACAACCTCTTCCTGATGTTAAATGATAGACATTTGTTGGTAAGAATGCTTGTCGATTTCTTGAATACTGTTTTGGCTTGGCCGATTCTGCGGGCTATTTCCAATGTGCGTCTGCCGTCTGATGAAATGACCGTTCCCAGGTATTTGAACTTATTAACCTGTGTCAAGGTTGTGCCATTTGCTGTTATTTTGCAGGACGGGATTTCATGTTTTTTACTGATCACCATGACTTCAGTCTTCCTGCTGTTTAGTTCCAACCCCTTACCTTTGCTTTCTATTGCTAGTATATTCATAGGTTTTGTAGGTCCCTTTCATTTTCTGCAATTAGCACGGTGTCATCTGCGTATCGAATGTTATCATTTTTCCTCCAACCTTAATCCAGGGTCTTCTTCTAGGTTTCTCATGATGTTTTCGCTGTAAAGTGAAAACAGATCTGGTGACAAAACACAACCCTGTCTGACTTCTCTTTTGATGTTTTGGAAAGAGCTTATATCATTTTCTATTCTCATTGCAGCTGTTTGTTCCCAGTACATATTTTTGATTATTCGTAGATCTTTTCCATCAACATTGAGTCTCTCCAGTTGGTTGATCAATTCTGCATGTCTTACTAGAAAGTTCAAAACATGACTTTTGCAGGTAGTGGTGAAGGATTTGATAGTACTAGAAAGTTCAAAACATAATTTTTGCAGGCAGACTGTTTTCAAACCTCGTGCGCATTGTCATGATTGTGATGACCAGAACAACATTGGTGACAGAGCAAAAACCAGAAGCATGTTAGGTGACTGTGCGGAAGTGTCAAGACATCTGAAATTTGCACACGCGCGCATACACACACACACATACACACAAGAACACACACACACACAGGACTCAATACAGATAATTTCTAATTCCTCACAAACACATACATTCCTTTGTCTAGCAGAAATTTTATCAAGGAAGTGCTAGGCCGAACACGTAGCACTGGAATTTCCTGGTCAGGGGTCATCTTGCTCTGGTAGTTCTTGATAGAACATAGTGTGAAAGCTGGCAGAATTCTGCATAACTTCACCAGCACTATGTGACCAGTTTGGCTTAGAGTACAACTGCCTTACTAGCACCAAGGGTGTGGTGCAGCATGTGTGGTGCAACAGCTCCTGGGAACCGGTGTGTCGCATAAAAGTTAATATCACGCGGTGATCTTCCATGAAAGCAAATGCATGAGGCAGAAAAAGACTTGCGTCTCAAAAGGAATCAGACATGTGTTCATCAATCAATTCTTAATTCTTTACATGCACACACACACACACAAAACATATTCTTCCCATGTTTAAGCTGACCAAAATATACCTACATATATCAAATCAATTAGAAGAAGTACAAACAAACTTTTACCTGCAATTTCAATCAGGACAGTAACTGCGTATGTATGTACATATAACTGACATAACTTTTACCTGCAATTTCAATCAGGACAGTAACTGCATACATATGTGCACACAACTGACATGACCCAAGTTCACATAGTAATACGGAATCTTGATGTTCAAAAATGAAATAATGCGACTTCATCAAATTCATAAAACCTGCAGTAATAAGATCAAATTACCAAACAAGGACACACATTTTAATCAGTGTATGAATGACTTATTTGGTCATTTCTGGTACATGCTGTTACTTAAGAACTTGTGGATGCAGCAACTTTTACTAGTAGGTATCTGTGCACGCGAACATCTGTTCTGATGATTACTACTCTTATCACTGTTTGTGTTAACTATTATGAATATCATCAAAACTTTTATTGTTATTGTTGTTTAAAGCCCAGCCAACTGCCTAGAGCCATATCAGGGCTATAACCGCTTCAAAACATACAAAACTTCAACAGGAAAAAAAAAGTAATGAAAATTAAGTACACATATCAATGCATTCGCGCACATAATCCAAGGACATGCCCCTGGCGTTGACCACTCCTGCCAATTTATCGCACAGGGGATTTAAAGAATAAACCTGATACAAATATATGCATACCTAAGGACACCAAAACATATAAAAACAGACATAAATTACCTAAAATTGCTTTTGCATATCTCACCTCCCTAGAGCCAAAAATGCACTTAATACATGTACCCAATTATCAACCCTAAGAAAAAGTATGTAAGACTTTATCGAACACATACAGGTGAATGGACCATTAAGGCAGAAGAAGATAGGCAGAAATGACAGAAAGCAAAGGAAGGCAGAAACAAAGAAACAGAAAAGAGGAAATTTCTGGCACAGATTTTCCAGAAGGTGGGAATACTATTTATGCTGAAAGAGCCCCTGGCACCCCCACAGGGTGATTATCAAAACTGATTTTTTTTTAACCTTGTAATCTTATCACTTTTTGTACTATTCTAAAGTATTTCATACTACAAGTCTTTGATAATGTCAGATTTACCTACAACTTAGTGAAGTTAGCTCCCCACCTTCACAATTTAATAATCCAATATGTAGTCTTTTCTTTCCAAAAACAATAAACTGTAACCATGGTCATAGCTTACAATATATTTCTATGGGAATTCTACGTTATTTCAAAATGATGCTCTCTCTCTCTCTGTCTGTCTGTGCACCCTCCATACAATTTCACCACCTGTAACCACAAAATCTGAAAACACATCAGCATTTCACTCCCAAACATGGAATCTCTGAACAAAACCAAAGAAAATATGCACTGCTTGATGAAACTGATGCATCCATGCTACAATAACATGTACAGAATAAAAGGGCATGAGATTGGCATCTAAACATGTTCTATCATGTCTGATGCAGAAAACATGTCATTATGAAAAATCTACATACTGTGAAGGGATGATACTATTATAATGCACATATTTTCATCCTTGTTTTTCATGTTTGTTAATACAGAGATCCAAGCTGCTAAAAACAGAGATTGTAATAATTCAACCTAAAAAGAAGAACTAAAGATCTATGATTTCAATTGTGAAGTAAGAACAATTGTTACTTCCAAAATGCTATGAAACTCCACAATCAAACGAACTCACCTTGTGACATTTGAGTGGGGTTTTGGAGACAGTATGAAGCCAGGATAAGATCAGGCAAGAGAACATGAGAGTTTGTCAGATTGAACATGCAAATGGCGCAGCCAGGATCTGGCAAGAGAGGGAAAGCAGAGACTCGGAAGAAGTGAGGAGACAGACATCCATTCTACTCAGTATTTTGTATTTTTGAAAGAGCTATTCCATACACTGATACAAATCAAAGGTGAGGTGCCTGATCCTATCCTGACTTCATACTGGTCTGCAAATCACTCAAACGTCACAAGTTCAGTTCATTTGATTGTGGAAATTGCCTTCCAGAATTCTGTCAGGAATCTGGATCATGCAAGATTTGAGAAATCTGAGTCTATCTGCTTCTATTTCCTACAAGGACAGCTTTGTCAAAGTAACCCTGCATGAGTTCAGTCCAGTGGAAATACGCAAATGAAGTCTTTCACGTTCCAGACAGCTGTTTTCAGAACTGTCTTTAAGGGGTATATTGCCTCAATCTTTGATGTGGCAGTTGAGCTGATAGAATGAGGTGTGAAAATAGTCATGTCTACACCAACTTTCGATAAGCAACAAGCAGATCTTCGTCCACTGTCTTAATGTGTCTCAGGAGATGTTTTTTTCCATGAGGGTCCATCCAGATGACAAGAGTCCTGTTTCAGACCATCAGAATGTTTATATATGCTTGAGGTATGTCTGTAATAGGTAACAGGGCATATTTAGGCATCTGTCAGGTGGGTAAGCTATTATGGGTAGTTCCTGCTGATGTTAAGTGTTTGAAGTTTTGATCAAATTTCCAATCCTAAATTTTAACCTCTCTCTAACTCCAAGACATGTCACTAGTATCAGTCAGGCAGCAGTCTTGATATTAACAAATATAACATCACTAACTTCAGCAATGACTGCAGAAAGGACAGGTACCAGCAGGAGATCACTGCCTAAGAAAGTCAAGAACCATAGATCTGTACATACCAAGAAACTCCAGTGCCTGGTTAAATAAACTTCAGCTTGAAGATCTTTCATAACCTTTCACAAGCATAAGCGAGGGAGCCTGCAGACCTGCCACCATTCAAAGAGAACAGAGACAGCACTCCTGGTTACAGTCAAGAAGTAATAGCTTTTGCCTTCCTGGAAGACAACAGTGAGGAAAATAAGCAATGCTGATGGAGACAAGAAATATTTTCTTATCCTATTGATAGTGTTGTAACTCTTGCTTGTCCTGTCTCCCAGTTGATGTGATAAATGTTGCAGTCTCTTTGGGAAGTCCCTGTGCCTGCAAACCCTCCCTGATAATTCATAAGTTATCATTTGATTTTATTCTGGAACTGATGAAGTTCATGCTGCTGGTTTTGTCAACAGACTGGGTTTTCAAAGTAGAAGCATTGGGTATTCTGTCAGAAGGTAAAGGAACTTCTCATGCTGAGGTTGGGTTGGTCACACTGGAGCAATGAAAATACATTCAACCTTCTCTAGTTACAGTTACAGTAGAACCTTTGGGATATGGCTCAAAAGAAGAAAGCAAAAGCTTAACCCTTTTCCTACCCAGAAAATAGGTCACTGTACTAACTATTGACCAAGTAATGTTAGGAGAGAGAAAGGCCGGACAGGGTATTGTCAGAAAACAAGGTATATCTTGCCATTTTTGCTGCTTCAAATGTCGTGTAAACGCAGAAAGGAAATGACAAGAGTATATTCCCTTCGCCGGAAAAGGCTTCACGTCAGCAATGCGGTCATTTTCTATTCATATACTCGAAACTGAAACTACGGTTCAGGGCACAAAATCCTCGTGACGCGGTCCACAGAGAGAGAAAGCTGAGTCACGAGGATCTCGCGACGCAGTGCAGAATGTGTTAAGAATTTTCCTCAACTGAGGCTAAAAGCAATAAGCAGTCTATACTTCAGGTCCAGTTTTCATGACACATATTTTGGCATCTTCTTATTTAATTTAGATGTGAACAGGTCCACTGAATATAAGTTTGTCACTTTGCACATAAAGCTCATAACAACATCAGAGTCTAGGCTTCATTGTAGCCTTAACCCCTTCACCACCAGTGATTCTAGAATGTTAAAGTCCTCACACCAGCTGTTTTACAAAAAAAAAACCCCAGAAAAATGCACCTACCGACTTCAAATGACTGTAACTTTCTTATTTCTCAACCAAATTGCTTTCTGTATTTTTTTAAAGAAAGAAGAATGATTGGAGTTTGGGATTATGCAACAATAACGTGTGTTTATGCGACGGACTGATTTTGAATTTTGATGTGGATTATGATTTTTTTTTTCAATGCAAATTTTGCACTTGAACCCGGTATGGACAAAAACAAAGATATAATTTACAAGACAAAACAGTAATGCAGCACAGCTGAACATGAAGTGAAGTCTCCAGTACAGCTTGATTTCTCATGGGATAGTATAATCCAGTACGTAATCCAAGGAAAACACATGCTACTACTGAAACACATCAGTCACTGGCTCAGCTGTTCTCTCTCTGCGGTTCCCATGCCCTCTTCCTCGTGGGCGTAGGCCTGTGGTTGACCTTTGACCCTGACTGGGTGATTTTCCGCTGTGTTTACTTGGCACTGAAACTGTCACTTTTGTAGTACACTCTCCCCTCTCACCATCACTGTCAGTGTCGGTGAGAACAACAGATGTAGAGGGTGTCGCATGAGCAACTGCTTCACATGGCTGGTCTCGCCCCTGTTGCATAGCACGCAGTACCTCCACTTCACGATCACGGCCACTTGTCTGCTTGAAGAAAGATGGTTCATCTTCATCCACTGGGTATTCCTCATCTGATTCTGCATCTTTCTGGCCTGGTTGTAGTCGCAAACGCTCAATCACCTGCTCAGTAGTGAAGAACTGACGTTTACTTGTTGAGGCAGCCATTTTGAATAAACAATTGATCAAACTCACGAAGAAAACTTGGGAAAAAGTCGCTGTAAACTTGTCGAAGCACCGAAAAGATGGCGTCTAAGAACAGCTAGGGATTCCCTTGTCACGTGTACAAAATAAGGCCTTTCCAGCCTCCCACAATTAAGAGCAGTAAGTCGGAGAGTAACGGACCCTACTGTTGTCGCATTTTGGCGACATCGGCGGTCTGCCGTACTGTCGCCAAAAGGCATCATCCACGGTGAAAGGGTTAAATTCAAAAGCAGTAGCTGGCACAATGTTAGGCTGACTGTTATATTTAGGTTTTGTGTTGCCCATTTTATTATTTTTTTCAGGTGATAGTTTTGCTATTGTCAGATAATATTCTAATCTGAGCAGTTTGGTTTTCCCTGTCTAAGGATTTGAGTGTGAAGACTGCTGTTTTGAATTAAAAGCAATTAATGAATGCTCCCAGTTTTATCATTGTCTCCCCCTCCACCACCACCACCACCACCACCACTACTTTTCAATAACAATTATTAGTTAATTCCAAGTTCCAGGAGTTGGATATGTGGAACCATTTTGGATCCATCATTCAATATCTTCTTTAAGCGAGTCTGTGAGCTGAATGCACCTCCCATGGTTTCTGCTGTATTCAGAGACTGCTTTATTTTGCAACTTCAAGGCGATCCTATAAAACTGGAGTAATCCATACATCAGGCTGTGCTACTACAATCTTGCCGATGAAATACAAGCTTCGACAAGTTTTCCAGCTTTCCTTTCAATTATGGTAGTTGTCATGGATACAGAATCCATTTATTCTGAAAACCCAAAAACATTAAGTGTGCTTTGGTTCAAACACTGATGTCACAGGGTGGAAAGTGAGACCCAATTATCATCTTACAGATAATGACTTGTACTACATGCATGTCGAAGTTCATATGCGTCTCTACAGCAATGCGTCATCTAGATGTAGGTGATATAGCATGTCCCCGCTGATGAAGATGTGCAAGGACAGTTTCAAGATCTTTGTAAAAATTCTTGGAATTAAGAAATCCCTGGGGGACAGTTCTGAATTAACAAGAATTGTGTTTTGGATGAGTCAAAATTACTTCTTACTGTCTATTTCAATGTTGACATTTGACTAGTAAGCATCCTTGAGGTCAACAGATGTAAAAACAAGTTTCATTTCATTAGACTGACAACTTGTTCTAAAATGTAGATGTCCATTTTGAAAAGGAATTTCTCAGTGAGAAATGCGTCTCTTTTTCTGTTAACCCTTAGCTGTTCACAAGCCCCTAACCGCCCTGCGGAAAAAATGTGCCGATCCGTTCATAGCGGTTGAGATCGCCCGACCTTTTCCGGCACACGTGTGGGGAATTTCCATCACTACTGGCCTTGCGGTCTTATCGCGCATGTGGTTAGAATCTTGGTCAGTCTTGCGTTGAATGTTCTAGAAATAGTACAAGCATTCTGGGATGCAAGGAACTGTCCATTCACTACTGAAAGACATAGTACTGACGCTGTGCTTTCATTCACAACTGTGAGCATGGGAAAGATGGCGAGTTTCAGCGAACAAGACGAATTTGTGGATTACACTGAAGCAGAGTTGCAGTAAATTTTTAGGGAAATTGATCGTTTAGAAATTGAAGAAGAAGATGAAGAAGAAAAGGAAGATGTAGCACGGCTTTATGGGCCTGATGTTTAGTTGCAGGTGGCAGGGGAAGTAACCTAGTCCCCTGAGCCAGATATAAGGCGAACGGCCAGTCCTCTCTGCTGAGCGGCTGGCTGGCGCTAACAGCTTTGTAAACACAGTACCTTTCTCTTTCCATTTACTACAAATTCCTCACCAGAACCAGGATTACGCGCTAATTGCCTTTAGATAGTTCTTGAACTGCACTTTCCAAAGACTCCAAACACGCCATACATTGTGGAAGCCAAACATGCAAAAATGTGGGTAATTTTCTGCATCACTTCAGGGTAGGGCAGGCTAGCATGAATTAACACAGACAAAAAGACCAGTCTTCCAAGCATGCTGTAAGTAACAACTGACTTTTCTCAGTACTAAACACGCACTGTGTGGCTAGCTACATGTGTCAGCCATGCACTGCACTGACCTGTTTATCCTAGCGTTTCTTCTGGGGCGCGGCAGGCTGTGATTAATTACCCCACCCTCCTGGCACTGGGAAGCAAGTGAAGGGCGGCCCATATACATGGCCTTATCACAAATTCCACAGACTGAGAGTGTTTATAGTCATTGAGAAACTGGCACTGTTCACAAAGGGAGGGAGAAATGTACACTATTCCTAGTTGTCTCTACGGTGTGTTTCAAGCCAAGTCATGTCTTATGTTTTTTACTGTTTGTTTTAATTACTGATTTTGTGTGTAGTTCTTTCTTTCTTCCTATCCCTATATAAAAAAAAATATATAAAAAGCAGTGTATGAATTCTATTCTTTCTCTGCATTTTTCTGACTTTCTCTTCGCCGCTTTGCGGGAGATGACTTTATCATTGGTGACGTGCCTGTGAGGCGTTCTTTCATTATGTAATACAGCTGGCTGTCTTCACTTTTCAGTCCATGCACCTTGCGTTTTGTTCGATTTACAGCCGCATGACTGCTTTCCCCACCCTGCTCTCCATGCAAACCCATCCCGAATCCCCACTTCTCTATCCAATCAATAGAATGGCACTCAAGGATGTGTTGTTTGGGGGTGATTCTAGTTTCAGGGAAATGTTGCCGAAAGTATGCCATGTAGTCACGAATCGCTTTGTTTATCAACGGCAGTTGACTTGACCGGATTGGGCGTCGATGAGCTATCAAGGTGTGAATGCTTGCAAACAGTCGATATAGTTCTTTGAACTTGGCGCAGATGTCGTCAGCAGTTGTGTGACATGCAGTATCGTCTGTGAGCTCGAATGTTTTCCTTACAATACTGTCACACAGCTCCTCAAAAACAGGTGTTTGCAGAATTTTGTGACAGTGGTTGCCGATGAAGGATCTGCCATGGAATGCTTGTACAACAATTTTGTGTTTGTTCAAAACTGTTTCTAAGTTAGACGTTACTGGTCCGGACAGAAGTGGTAATGCAGTGTTTTCTTCTTGAAGTTCTGTCAGCTCCTCTCCTGCTTCATATAGGTCCCTGAAGATGTTTTCTGTTGTTGATGATGGTTCCCCTTGCTGATAAATTTCCCGAAATGTTGCTTCTGTTGCCTCTTTCTCTAAAGTGGTGATGTTGGTTTGAATTTTGTGGATCTCTGCTTGTTTGCTGACGTGTTGGCGAAACTGATTTGCCTGGCACATATTCTTCTTTGGCGAGTGATTTGGCAATTATGTCATCTAATGTGTTGCACTCTCTCTCTAAGAGATCATGATGTTTTTTCACGATCCCTAGTAAAAGATGCAGGTATGGAGGTGCAACATACGACAGCTGTAGATCCCATATTGGAGGACGAACAACATTGTTGTATGCTTTTGCATGTTGTTTTTTCTCCCCTGTCTTGTGGTAACACCTGAAATCTTTCTTCACCTTCTCTAGACTTCTTTGTGGTACTTGTGGTTGTTCATCTGGAGCCTTTTGTAATTGCTCTTTTGATGCTGTGCACCACAGACATGAATGTATGCAGTTGATGGATCAAAAGGATGCGCCCATAATGCAGTACATTTCTCCGTGGTTTCTTTAGCTGTCTGCAAAGTTTTCTCAGATGGAGATGATGAATTTCTCAGTCTTATCAGCCTTGAGTAACATTTCATGCACAGTGTTGTGGAGTGTGTACTACTAGTGTCATTAGACACAACTATACCGTGAAACCGCTCCAGCTCAAAAGCATAGTTTGTACACAGCTTCGGGGGATCTATGTCACGATTCATTTCACCACAAATTCTACACAAAGAATTAAGTCTAAAAGTATGCTCATTTTCTAAATGTTTTTCTCCCTCCATTGTGACTGTAACGGCGTACACACTAACAGTATCAGGCCCTAGTATCACGTATCCAGAGGCACTGTCAGTACAGAATATACACCTTTTTCCTCCCTCTCTACAGCATCAGCGAAAAAACGCTAGCAAAAACAAATACTCACATCTTATGAATAAGAAGTCCTACAAGCACACACATGAAAATCACAACTGTAATAAGTCCGGTTACGGAGAGACGACGCTGTACACTTTGGTAAAATCCTGTACACACTAGCGTGGCACAACACATAACACAGAGGGAATTTCCGGCCAGCGGCCTTGTAGCAGCAGGGAGTGGCACTGATAAGGCTAGCAGACAACAGCTGCTGCCTCTGAAACTAAATAGATTAAGGCAGAGAGGCGCCTGCAAAGCCGTGGTAGAGTCAGATGTTGAAGTAGGTGGTGATGGTGAAGTTGGAAATGACAGTGACATAGATGACGATGTACCGCTGACTGCACAGGTGCAGGCATGGCGACCGGTGACACGCGGCAGTGAAGTCAAGGAATTTTCACGAGTTGTTGGGCCTAAACATTTGCTGCCCGCTGATGCGAAACCAATAGACTATTTTTTTGGTTTTGTTTCTGCCACTAGAATTTTTTGTCAGTGCTGCAAACGATTGATCATCACAAGCTGGTGAAGCGTGATGATCGATAGAAGATATGTCGCCAATGTGACAACATGGGACGCATGACACCATCAGGCCGCAAAGTGGAGACCATTTTCATGTGCGCTTTCTGTCAGGTGCCCCTTTGCCGTGCCCGGGACTGTTTCCGGGACTATCATGCGCTAAACACCACGACACAGGCTACAACCAGCGCTTGTGACACCACTGGTGACACTGCCACTGACAATGACGGCGACAATCACAGTGACGATGACAACAACATCTCACCATCATCACAGTAGCTGCAAAGTTGCTGTATAGGCACATATGTGTAAATAGTGTATAGGGAATGAAATCTGTAGACGAACATGTACAAAATATCTTTGTAAAACACTTCTGTTTCTTTCTGTTTATGTTCATTTGGTGACATCGTGACAATTCTTTTCTGTGACATTTGTGTTGTGCCTGTGTATTGGATACTATACTGGAGGGGCAGAGACAGCGTCGGGTAGGACAGGTGTTGTGTGTACAACTAACAAATGTTGTTTTTAGACAATAGAGCTTGTTTGTATGCTAACCATTGTATTGTCACCTCTGTCTGTGACATCTTTGGTGACAGGGACACGCACACTAGACCCAGGACACATAAAACCACATGCAAATCAAACTATGGACACTTGTGTATATGTGTGCAAAAAAATCTTTCTTCTCTACTTTCAAACAAGTGAATGGCAGTATGTTTGTCAGCATGACTGTACTCTGATGAAAAAATGTCAGAAAAATGCGAATACTAGGAGCTAGCTTTACATCTAGCAGTGCAAATGCGAAAGGGTTAAGGTGAGCGATGGGGCAAAGGAGAACTGGGCACTAACTTTTCGATTTGATCCAAACTCCACAGGTCAACAGTAGTAACTTCTCAAACTTGATCAGCTGCCCCCCCCCCCTAAAAAATTGTATGGTATATTCTGATGGTGAAAAGGAGAAATGGATTACTGGTTCTATTGGAAGTGGGGATGGGTGTTTACAGAAAGTAGTTATTTTTCCTCCTGTATCTAATGAAACTGGTGTTGAGGCAGGTTTGGTCTTAAGTGGCTGAAAATTCTGGCTCCTTGTGACGTGTGGGGTCAGATGCAGTATGTGTTCTAACCCCTTGAGGTTCACCTGTGCCAATACCCGGAAAGAACAATTTCAAGCAACCAAGCAATGGTAAAACAACTGTTTACTGCAAAGCAGTATATAAGACCACGGACAGTTAATGAAACTATGTAAGTAGCCAATGAGACTACACAAGTAGTGAATGAGACTACAAAAGTAGCCAGTGGGGCGACAATAGTAGACGACAAGACTTAAAAAAGTTGAGTGTGAGCAACTGAGGTTACAGCCACAAAAATGTTGCTGCGTCAGTTCAAAACCACGCCTGCTTGCCCAGAACTACTTCCTCCAACCAGTCAAAATGTAAACAGTTGTCTAATCTATCCTCTTGGTAATGTCATCACCCAAAGAATTATCAATTCGACAAAAATATCTGCAGATCTGGCTGCAGATCTGGCTTGAGTAGCTGCAGATCTGCCTTGAGGCATGTATTTTTTGAGATACATGATGAGCGATTGGAACACTTTGCTAATTTATTAAACGTATCTCTGGGGTGAACAGTTTCTTTCTTAACTTTTTCACATCATAACGCTAGCCCACTAGTGTTCACGCGGAGAACCGCAGGCGCCGGAACGCTAGGGGTATAGTGTTCAGCAAGCTCGCCGCAGACAATGTAACGCCAGGATTCTAGCGTCTTGCGTTAGAAAATTCCTACATGAAGCCAGTTACGGTCTAAGGGAAACAACCTCTATTATAGTATCAAGTAACCATTTCTAAATACTGTGAGAGTGATTTCCCGAGTAAAAAGTCTATTTGAAGAATTTTTTGAGCGCAAGAACGTCACCCGAACGGCGTGCTTCACTGAAACAAAGGCAAAATGGAGCGCCCTGCGAATGCGCGATGTCGCTGTTCACTCAGGATTGTGGAATTTGTGTGTGTACTTTTCTGAGCTTCTGATCAGATGATACAAGTCATGGAGAATTGCTGAGCCTCTTTTTTCTGTTTTGTTTACATCTGCTGAATGGATGAAATGCTTGTCTGAAATGCTCCTCAACCATGATATTTCATTGCACAAATAACCTCAAAGCATGTCTGAACAAACCTTATACTGTGGATATCCTAAAAGAGGATTCAATTACCTTTCTAACCATACCCTATATGTTGATGTTAGTCATTTGGGGCGCCTGTGAAAATTAATTCAAAGTGGCCTAAAAATGCACGTTTCCAGGGAAAGTAGTCAGTGGCAGCTGGCACATCTGCAGGGAAGTAGGTCAAATAGCTAGCTGACCATGCCAAAGTGTTAATCATTTTTTTAGGTCATCCAGCAATAATTTGATAAGGGTTAGACTTCCATCAATAAATCTTGTTCACTGGCCAGTTGTCACTTTCTAGGAAAAGTGTCCAGATAATTTGATTCAGTGTGTAGACTTTCTGGGGTTTTATGGTTGGAATATTTTCCTGTTTAGTACACGAATGTGCAGTTCCAAGATCCTCAATTTACCATTTTGAGCCCTGTATCAAAAGTCAATGCAAGTGTGTTATCCAAACTTAATCCTTCTTGTTCAATGCAGGTCTATGAGTGGAGTCAACTGTATTATCAGCGTCATCGTCGCCCATGATATCAAAGACCAAACTATATGAAGCAGTCTTAAATTATATGAAGCAGTCTTTTACTTGGTATGGCTTGTGTCCAATTTGTTGCACTGTCTTTTGTCTTTGTTGCCTGTCTTGATTGTGATGCCACCATGTTTTCAGTCTTCCTCACTGATGCAAGAACAAACTTCATTTGTAGTTGACTGAAGTTCATCCATTTTTCCTAATAGTGACAATATAGTTCCTGGCAATTCATCAGTGTAGCAGGCTGTGAATCTTAATCGTTTCTCCTTTTCACTTCATTTCATCCTGATCTGAAATGGTGTTAGATCTGGTTTTGTCTTCCGAGTGTCGAGTGATCGTTTGTCTGCCATTTTACCTGTGACAATAGCTGTAAAAAATAGTTCCATGCAAGCAAACAATGTTAGAACTGTTCACTTTCAAGCAGAGACTGTAGATAATCAATGAGAGTATGCAAGCAGCCACGAGACTACAAAAGCAGCCAGTGGGGTTACATTAGTAGCTGACAAGACTTATTAAAAAGTCGAGTTTGAGCTACCAGAAGTTATAGCCACAATGGAGTCGCTGGGTCAGTTCAAAACTACACCTGCTTGCACAGAACTACTTCCACTAGCCAGCCAACAGTGTAAAAGAAATAAATTACCCAGCTTACTGGAAAGTCCAGAAAGTTGTGAAATGTACAATCACAAATCACAGTCAATAAATACAAAAGACAATTGTCTAAAAGAGAGTTAGTGATGGCCAACAAAGTGGGGAAGGAAAGAAGATAAGTGCCACATATCTGCCTCCAACAAAAGCTCTGACATGAATGACAAACTCTCGTGTTCTTTCACATGATCCAGATTCTTGACAGAATTCTGGGAAGCAAAATTTAGTGTTAAAGTGATCAAACACAGCTTGTGGAAAAAGAAAATTAACACAGTGTGTGGAAAAAGAAAATTAAACCAGCTTCATGAAAAGATATGATAAGAGAAAATTACTTTAACCCTGTGCATAAGTTTTTTACTCAAATACAATTCAAACTCCAAGCAACTAGCAAATATTTCAACAGGTTGAGTATTTTCTCTTGACAGGGGACATATATCTATAACAGTAGACAAGTAGCTTCATGAAATGACATAGATCTGAATAATAAAGTTATGATGACAAAGCTCTGGATTCACTGCGAACTGTGCCATCTGTTCCTGCACCAGAATAAAAGGACTGCCGCTTGCTTTTCATGGGGCCAGAGAGAAAGACACGCACACAGCCATAAGAGTACATTGGAACGGGCGTATGGCCTGCATTGCTCCAAACACCTGTGGCAGGGTCAAACACTTCAATAGAATCAGAGTACAAGTTGTCTTTGGCCCCTCTCCGACGACCACCAAAAGCGTACAGTTTTTCATCCAGCACACACAGTGACACAAAATCGCGGGGCAGGAACATGTTAGGAAGGATGTCCCATTCATCCTCAGCAGGCTGGTAGCAGAAAAAGCCTTCTAAGCCAACAACATAAATGCGGTTGTTAAGAACAGTGGCACTGACACACATGTCATTGGCTGGCAAAGTGCTAGTGCAGACAGTACAGGTTCGAGTCTTGGTGTCGAAACATTGTACCAGGTTGGTGACTACTTCTTCACTGTTCTTGCCTCCAAACAAGTAGATCTTCTTGCCGTGTGCCACAAAACCCATGTTCTCCACAGCTGTCACTAGCTGGGAACACTCTTCCCACTGCACACCAACATAAATAAACCAGACGTACATATAACATTTGCAAATGTTTTCAATATGGTATGAATGATTGAGTCCATTTTTAAGATTTACAACCATAATGTCAGATTAATCACCACTAAAAATTACAGCAAGTCTTTCAGCAAAATAGTATTAGAAAAATATCACCTGTACAGAAAACTCAACCGGAATAATAATGCTCAACACATGTTTTAAAAAAAAACAGGATCTGAACAAATGTTTATACAAAAAGTGAAGCTTTGATTTTAAATCTGTCAAATAAAAACTAGGCTTAATTTAAGTCATATGTTGGGATTTTCCACATAACAGTCAAAATACTATTTGGAAGCTGTCTTTGAGATAGTGAGTAATGCATCATACACATTTACCAAGAATGAAAACATGAGTCTGAGCTGCTTAAGATCAGACATTCTTAACATCACCACAGAGATACTGGTTTTACATTCTGTTTTCCACTTTAATTAAGCAAGTTATAGAAAAAGCTGGTTCCTTTCATTCATACATTTTTACTTCCCAATGCACTCAATGCGTCAAATTTCCGAAGCAGCACAAACAACACAATGAGTCCTGTGCGAACCACAAAAACACACACAAAAAGAAAAATCAAACATATATTTAATGTTACAAAACAAGACTGGTGCAAATTGGGCCGACTGGCTCTTTGTCAAGCATATACAAAAGACAAAAAAGTGTAAATGCACAATACTAAGCACGCAAAACAGTAGACAAATTCCTAAATGTGACGCTGAATAGGACAAAAACATCACATATATATCATCATCATCATCATCAGTCCCGTAGTCTGGTTGACCGTTGGGGCACCACTGAAGATTTTGCAACCAACTTCCTCCACTCCTCACGGTCCTCAGCTTTCCGCAGAATGATATTCCATTCAAGGCCAGTCCACTCTCTGATATTGTCTTCCCATCTTTTTCTCTGTCTGCCTCTTCGTCTCCCTCCCTGAACTGTTCCCTGCAAGACGGTCTTGGCCAGTCCAGATGATCGTGTGACGTGCCCGTACCACCTCAGTTTGCGTCTTTTCACTGAGGTCAGGAGGTCTTCATACGGCCCGATGGCGTTTTCGATTCGGGTTTTCACTTCCTTATTGGTTATATGATCTTTGTACGAGATACCAAGGAGTTTGCGGAAGCATCTCATCTCCATTGCCTGTATCCTTCTTTCAATGTCTGCTGTTATGGTCCATGTTTCGCATGCATACAAAAATATTGACATGACCAGGAACGCATCAGTCTGATCTTGGAGCCGATTGCGATATTCTTGTCGTTCCAGATGACTTTTAGCTTGGTCATTGCAGCTGTGGTCTGGGCAATCCTGGAAAGTACCTCGGGCTTTGATCCTTCATCTGATACTATAGCTCCCAGATATTTAAATCTATGGACGGTCTCAAGTTTCTTGTTATCTATGGTAATGTCAGTGCTGATGCCATTGGTATTATTTGTCATCAACTGGGTTTTCTCTGCATTGATCTGCATGCCAAATGCTGTGGAGGCCTCATCAAGATGTTTTATCAAGCTGACTAGCTCTTGCTCTTGCCCAGCTAGTCCGTCAATGTCGTCGGCAAAACGCAAGTTTGTGATTGTTCTACCTCCGATGTTGACTGTTCCCTCGTGGTCTTCAAGTGCGTCAGCCATTATTCTCTCTAAGAAGATGTTGAAGAGAGTGGGGGAGAGCAGGCATCATTGGCGTACTCCAACTGTGGTTCGGAACCATTCGCCTATGTTGTTGTCATGGTAGACTGCACTGGTCGCCTTTTCGTAGAGGCATTCTATGGTTCTGATCAGGTTGGCATTGATGTTGTACAGCCTCATGGTTGCCCACAAGGCTGCGTGCCAAACTCTGTCGAATGCCTTCTTGAAGTCCACGAAGACGTGGTAAAGGCCTTGCTGGTGTTGCAGGTATTTCTCACAGAGCAATCTGAGGTTGAAAATTTGCTCTGTGGTACTTCTTCCTGGTCTGAAACCTGCCTGCTCTTCTTTTATTATCTCCTCAGCTTGTGGCTTCAGTCTACTCAGAAGGATTTTTAGCATGACCTTACTTGGATGGCTGATCAGGCTGATGGTACGGTAGTTTTGGCATAGTTGTAGGTTGCCTTTCTTCGGGAGAGTAATGATCAGGGACTGGGTCCAAGGTGTTGGCCACTCACCTGTCCGCCAGATCTTATTGCAGATGATGAGTAACATATCTATCATGGCCTCTCCTCCCGCCTGGACCAGTTCTGAGGGAATGTTGTCCATTCCTGCCGACTTGCCTTTCTTCAATGATTTTACTGCAGCTTCAACTTCTTCTCGCACGATGGGGTAGCTGTCGTTGTTGGTTGGTGGAGGAACGTCTAGCACCTTGGGATCTCCTGTTGTTGTGTGTGTGTATAATTCGGAGCAGTACTCTGTCCACCTCTGCAGAATCTCTTGATCTTCTGTGAGACATTTCCCTGCTTTGTTCTGTATGGTAGTGGTTCTGCCTTGTTTTGAGCTTGCTAGTCCTTTCACAAGCTGGTAGGCTTTTTTGCTGTTATTTTTCTGCAGGTTTGCTTCGATATCTTGGCATTGTTCTTCAATCCATGTTTCCTTTGCTTTCCTCATGCCTTCTTTAACTTGTTGGTTGGCTTTTCTGTATAGTTTAGCACCTTCATCCGTACTCTTCTTTTGCTTTAGTTCTCTGCGTTTGTCGCTCAGCTTTAGTACTTCTTCCGTGATCCAGGGCATCTTTGTTGGTCGGTGTTTTCCAAGGATGTCGTTGGCTGCTTCGGTCACGGCAGTGTTGAAGTTGTTGATCAGAGTGTCTACTTCGGTATCCACATTGTCAAGGACGAGGAGAGGAGCAAACTTCCCTCCTATCGTTGCTTGGAAGTTTTCAACTATGTTGGGGTCTTTGAGCTTCTCAAGATTGAACTTAATTCTTATGTTGCCCTGTTTCTTCATCCTCTGGAAGCGGAGTTTGAAGGTCATCATTACAAGCTCATGATCGCTTCCAATGTCGGCTCCTGGAAAGCTCCTGGTCTTTGCGATGTTAACACTTGACTGGAAGCGTCTTTTAACCATGATGTAGTCGATCTGACTGTGGTATTTTTCTCCTGGGCTGTGCCATGTCCAGCGTCTAGATAATTTGTGTGGACCGAACGTGTTCACCACCTTCAGGTCGTTGTAACTGGCGAATTCTAGGAGCCTCAAACCTCTTTCGTTGGTCTCAGGGTTGCAGTATTGGCCACATATCCCTTTCCAGTTACTGTGTTCATCCTCTCCAATCTTCGCATTCCAGTCGCCCTGCACTATAATGATGTCTTTCTTTGGCGTCTGATCTACGATTTCCTGCAGTTGATCATAGAAATCTTCGACAGCCTCGTCATCATAGTCAGTTGTTGGGGCATAAGCTTGGATGACGGTGATGTTAAAAGGTGAAGCCTTAAGCCGAATAGTAATGAGTCTACTAGAGACTGGTCGGCATCCCATGATCGCATTCACAGTGTCTTTGTGAATGAGGAATCCAACTCCATGTTCATGTTTGTCTTCACTGTCACTGAAGCAGAGTTTGTGGCCTTCTGGGGTAGACGTTTCTCCGAGGTTTTTCCATCGTACCTTACAAAGCCCAAGGACGTTCCATCGGTCTCTCTTCATTTCATGCGTTAGTTCTGCAACTTTTCCTGCTGCTCTCAGCGATCTCACATTCAGGTGCCGATAGTAACATTTTTTCTTGTACGTAGTGATTTTGGTCCACCAGTCACATACTTTTCACCTCCGCCCTGATGGCCAGCGACGGAAGGCGCGGTCCTTGTTCCGGGCGACGACCGGGCCGGTATGGATTGAGTTGCGGTTGTAATCTTCATTTAGTGTGTCTTGGGCAATGTCGCATGGCGGAGCCCATCCCTCTCCATGCCAGACCACAGCCGACGTCCTCCATCTAGGTGGTTCGCCTTGGTCTTGAACACATAGCCGTTGAGTTCCTTGCGGAACTTCGTCCGCCTTGGCCGGTAACCTGCATCGTGGAGGTTATTCGCCCAGTGATGCAGTATTAACATCATCCCCTCACATGGTTTGGCATGCCTGCTGAGGCGAGGTCCCGGGGTGTGTGGCGCTTGGAGCCAGCACGTGAGAGATTTAGAGGATGGACGAGGACCAGTGATGCCCGTCCACCCTACCAGGTAGAGTGCAGCAGCCAGACATCAAAGGTACTACCTCTATCCAGAGCCCCCTACACATATATATACACTGGTTTAAAAAAACAAAAAACTAAGAAACAGGGGAGACAAAAGCATTCTAAACATAAAATGATCATGCCTTATAACTGTTATTCAACCTGAGGAGGGCCAGGGTTGAAATACTGGAAATTAAGTGTCGGAAATTAAGAAACTAATGATACACTATTTGAGTGTCTTGTCTTGAAGGCACACACACACACACACACACATGTATGTAAAAATACAAAATACACATACATGATAGAATGAATGGGAAAATATGAATGCAAGAAGGCTGATGTTAATTGATTGTGCCTGGAGTAATAAATGAGCTTTGATCTGTGTTGATGGTATATATAACATTCAATACAAGCACATCTGTCAGTGATCTTCATATGACTATCCTTACCTTGTTGGCTTTTCGTTCCCACACCTCCACAGAGTCCAGGACCTGATCTTCATCAAAACCACCTAACACAAATATTGTGTCATCCACAGCTGCCATAGCATGTCGTCGTCTGGGCTGCATCATGCTGGCACCCCGGAGCCAGGATTCAAAAGTTGGGTCATATTTCCAAAACTCTCCACTGCGTAAGCCTCCTGACACAAAGATTTCATCACCAATGGCACACGCAGCAAATTCGTTGCGCTTCTTGAAGGGAAGAGGTTTGAGAGAGGAGAATTCCCGTGTATCAGATCGATAACATTCCACCTCATTGCTAAGGCCTTCACCAAGACGGCCCCCAAGTAGGATGGCACATTCAAAGTAGGGGAAAGACAAGCGGGGTGTCACCTGCAAATACAAAATGCATAAAGGTTTGGAAAAATCTCTGCTGAAAATATTTTTACATGTAACCACTGTTATTGTTGTTTAAAGCACAGCTGTCTGCACTGAGTCATATCAGGACTATACCCATCTCAAAATGTACATCATACCTCATGGATTAAAAAAAATCAAAAAGAAAATTAAATACACATATCAAGACAATTGCACACATGATCTAAGGACATGCCCCTGACGTTGACCACTCCATCTAATTTATCACTGAAATGTCATTGTTTTGAATATTTCCTGTGTACGAATGTTATGCTGCTACTTATTACACTGGGGGATTTTATGGTGAAAATCATCAAATAATATTACATGAAAACAAATCATTGCAATCCCTTGATGACTTCCAGAGATACTTTGCCCACTTCCTTTCCTGCTTATTGCTTACCAAGTCAAACACAAAAAGGCTTCATTTTTAACCCTTTCGCTGCTATCATGTTTTGCTAAGGCACATGCTAAGAATTTTTTCAAAAACAGACAAAAATCACGCTTATTGTTTTCAATTGCTTATAATTCAGAAGGCATTGAAGATAGATACATAAAAGTATATATCAAATGAAAGGAAAGTGAATGAAGATTGTGTTTATGACAATTTCAAAATGAAATAATGTACCAGAGTGTCACATGTACTCTTTGAAATGCAATAAAAAAATGTTAAAGTCAATGATGATGTAATCTAGTGATGCAGGAGCTCACAGCAGTTTATAGCACACTTTGATTTGAAGATATAGACTGTACAAAGGTCAGAAAGCAGTGTCCAGCCACAATATAAGCACAGCCTAGCCACACATAAAATGAAAGGGTTTTATCTCCCAGTGTCTATCCCCAGTAAAAAACGCTGCTGGGTGTGGTAGTTCTGAAAGCAGTCTTCCAAACACAGTCCTCTCCTTCCCCCTCTTGCTCCCCTTCCCCTTCTAGCAGGCCCGGCAACAGCAGGCCCAGCAACAGCAGGTCCAGCAACAGCAGGTCCAGGCCGAACATCATCACCATGCTGCATTACCATACCTGTAACACAGTGAAAGCAGGATTCAAATTTCCACATAAATATTTTATGAAATAAAAAAAAGTCACACACTGACATAGGTAGCATGCTACTCCCCGTGCCATGCCCCCTTTCATTTTCCTCAAGCAAACACTGCAAAGAAACCCAGTGAGTACTACTTCTACCAAAGTGACTTCATTACAACATTGTTTCTGTCAGTATTATCACTGAATGCTTTCAATTTCCTATAAAAAGTCACCAACAGTCTCTCTCTCTCTCTCTCACACACACACACACACACACAGACACAGACACAGACCCCTCTGCTCCCACCCTACTCCTCACATAAACACACACAGGCCATGGAGATAGTAGCCTACTCCTCACACAAACACACACAGGCCAGGGAGATAGCACAGGGCAGATGTCGACCAGAAAAACAAATCATCAACAAGACACACACAGCGTGGCTGACAACGAGCGAGCGACGAGTGACACGCCCACAGGTCGAACACACTGCCCACTCAGTCACTGGCTCGTTCGCTGACCAGGCCCAAACAAAGGGCTCAGCCATACAATACACACACTTAGCTGTTCTATTTATAAATATACTGAGAAGAAAGCAATACAATCATGTTATAAAATGAATAAAGCTCTCAAATACACCTACCTGCATCTGGAACAATCGGATCTCCATAGGCCTACTCTGATTCAGACAATGAATCACCAAGAGCTTTTTCCACACCAAACTCTGGGTCGTTGGCATCAACTTCATGAAGTTCGAAGCCAGCTGGCTTGAAGTCTTCATCTCCAATGTCTTGATTCGAAAAATCTCTTCAATAACTTGTGCAACTGTGTAGGTTCGTTGTGGGGCAGCCATAGCTTCGAAAACTGAAAGCTCAACTTCGTAGCACATTGCCAATAGATCATGATAAATTATGCAAATGATCTAAATAACTTGAACAAACGGCACTCAAAGAGTGAAGAATTGTCAAGGGACCTAATCAAATCATAACTAGAAGGGTTTTCAGCAATGCTGGACTGAAAGAGAGTGTTAAAATCGTGACGTACAGCGATCGTCAACAGAGCATTGTAGACGACTGTTTCTAGGACGAACGCCGGTTGTCAAGAGCGCAGTAAAGAGGTTAAAGATGTTTTGGAGCATTCCTATTAATCTATTTTTGTATTGTAAAATTAAAATCAATAAATGAATAAATAAAAATATAATAAAACGTTTTGAATCTAGATGGACTTTGTATACCTCCTCTAAATCTCCTCTAAAGGTCAGTCTACCTCAGTGTCTGTGTGAAATTCAGTGATTAAACAGGAGGAGCATTAGCTTGCCCACATACTGTCTACAGAGATGGCAACATGTGATGAAACAATGCACAATGTATTGCAGTGTAGCAAGTGCAGTCTATAGTATTGTGGTGCAGTCACACATTTGTATTCTATTCTACAGTACAGCATTTGTCTTGTCACTCTGCATTATTCACATGAAATTTGGTCTGCCCTCCTGTAGAACACAAAGTCTGATGCAGCACTGTTGCTTTTTACTGCCTTGAGTAAATTTTTGTTTACATATACAAAATGGATCTTTCTACAAAATGTTGCTAGACTATTATAATAGTCCCTTTTTTTTCAAACGCACTTGGCACATGTTACAACAAGATCTTGCCCATCATCTCATCTGAAAGACCAGCACCTAGACAACCACTCAAAATAAAACAAAAATCCTTGTCCCAACTTGGGATCTCTGGTTTCCTTGGCTTGGTTGCTCTAATTATCAGGCCACCATTCCAAATGCAGTAAACAAACATACAAAATACAAAGTGTCCCATAACCTTAAGGTCCTTCTGAAGTAGGGTTGTGGAGACTTCACTAACCTCATGTAAAATTTTTTTATTTTCAGTGCGGGTCCTATTCGTCACCCACATCTGTTTACTTTCTCCAATTGCAGTCACACAGAGATGGCAAAAGTTCTCCATCTACACTAGACAAGACTTAGTATACATAACCTCCTAAGATGGTAACATGTAATTAAACTGTGAACTTATTATCGAAGACAACCTGTTAAGACAGCAAATGTGTGATGAAACTGTACATTTATCATCACAGACAACCTAAGATGACAACATGTGATGGAATTGTAGGTCAATCATTATATTACAGACAACATGATAAGACAACAAACATGTCGTTAAACTGTAATTTATCATTATATTAAGGACAACCTGGTAAGATGGGAGCATATGCCTTCTTGATGGAACAGTATGGTATAAGACAGCAGAATCCATCAGCTCCCTCCCTTCCTCTCCACTTAGGTATTCAGAAGTGGCAATGGTGTCCATAAAATAGCTGCGGTTGATGAGTGGGAACTTGATGCACTGTAGTACTTCAAAAGCATGCTGTTGTTTGCGCTTCGGCTCATTTTCAAGCCACCTCACTGCTGCCTCATAAACCTGCCATCAAACAAAATGAACACCTCATTGTCCCTCTTGTTCTTCGCTAACACTGTTATTCTGTCAACCAATAACGCTTATTTTACACAAAAGACAACAAAATTGTTTACTACCATTAGTGTTACTGGAAAGAAGAAGCAAAACTCTAACACACACTGTAATAATACAAACTATTATTCTAACACACACTGTAATTATACAAACTATTGGTCAGTAAATTTAACAGATGACAGTTTCCAAGACAGTTGTAATGCTTATGGTCAGAACTGCTCTCTCTTTTTCTCTTACTTACCACTCACTTGCTTATCATGATTACTGTAATGTTTTAACAGTCCAATGTTTGATACCCCTCCAGCTAAGTATTTTTTTTCACCTTTTGAATCATTTTTTGTTTTGTTTTGTTTTACTATAAACACATCAACATACAACGTAGTAAGGAAAAATCAGATCACTGCATACACACAGAAGCAGCATTGTGGACATCTGACAACATACAACATGCAGAAAACAAAACAATGTTTCATACACTGCATGTTTGAAAGTGAACATCAAGATTTAAAACATGTCCATAAAGATGAATTTGTTCTCTACTGAAGAAACAAGTGGCTGACAGTCATTCCACTGAGCATTAGACAGGCAAACATAGTTTATTTTGGCATTATACTATAGTGTTCAATTTTGAATCTTATATTTAGTAGTCTTTGGAAAGTAGGAACATCTAGAACACATCTATCAATCTTGCATTTGTAGATAAATAATTATGCAAGCATTATAATCAGATCAAACATTCTATTTTTTATACTTTGATCAACATCGAACAATACATGGCTCTGTGTAATTTTGATGTTTACAATATTTTTCCATTTTTCATTGATAAATGCTCTATTAAGTTCCAAGAGTCTGGACATAGTAGCAGTTCCACAAAAAGTAGTCAACAGAGTCTCTTACATTATCTATTACACCATGTACAATCTGTCATAGATGCTATACCCATTGCATATAAAATGATATTGGTTACAATGATCCAATGAACTATTCTCAATTGCAAACATTTTAGTTTGACATCATTTAAGCTATGAATTTTTGGAAATGCCTTTTCCCACAAAATATTAATGTTTAATTTTTCTGACCTCTTTAGGCTATATATAGCGCGCACCTTTCTCCTGACCATTTCGACCCCATCCCTTTCACTCTCCACATCCCTTTCATCCCACTTCCCCCATCCTGCTGCCTTGTAGCAAGGCACAGACCTGCATGGAAGTAGGCCTACTGACAAACCTAGATTCTAATACTGGGTGCAATCAGTCATTCTCTAGATTCAATCCCTCTAAAACTCTGTTTCCAAAGAACGCAGCAGTTACACAAAGCACACACTGTTACTGTTATTTTGTTTCAAGCCCAGCCGTCTGCATAGAGCCATATTAAATCTACAACCATTGCAAAACACACAATACCTCAACAGGGAAAAAAAGCCATATTAGATCTATAACCATTACAAAACATACACAATACTTCAACAGGGAAACAAAATAGGATAAGAAATTACGTACACATATCAATGCATTCACGCACATTATCTAAGACTATGCCTCTGGCATTGACCACTCCGTCTAATTTATCACACAGGGGATTTAAAAAGCATACCTGAATACAATTTTAAAGATAACAAAGGATATACAGCATATAAGTTCAAATACCTGGGAACGGTCATTTCATCAGACGGCAGATACACATCGGATATAGCTGGCAGAATCGGTCAAGCCAAAACAGCATTCAAGAAGATGACAAGCATTCTTACCAACAAATGCCTATCAATTAACATCAGAAAGAGAGTCCTTGAATGTTATATAGAACCAATACTGTTGTACGGATGCGAGGCGTGGACAGTCAGCAAGCAAAGCCAGAGCAAGATTGAGGCAGCCGAGATGTGGTTTCTAAGAACAATGTTGAGAGTTCCAAGGACAGCAAAGAAAACAAACAAGACAGTCTTGATGGAGGCAGACACAAGTAGATCACTCATAGGGGAGATTAGGAAAAGACAGGTAACATTTATAGGCCATTTTATGAAGAAGGGGGATTTGGAGCACCTGGTCACAACGGGAAAGCTGGAGGGAAAGAGAGCACCAGGTAGACCCAGAGAGAGAATGCTGGACGGACTTGCAGAGTGGCTGGGGATGAGGAGGGTGGGGGAGATGCTAGGGGCAACGAGAGATAGAGATGGATGGAAGTCCATGGTCGCCAACGCCATGCGGTGGGGCACCTGATGATGATGATGATAAAGCATAAACAGGCTTAAATTACCTAAAATTACTTCCGCATATTTCATTTCCCTGAGTCAAAAACGCACTTAATACATGTATGCAATTATCAATCCTAAGAGAAAGTATGTATGACTTTATCAAGCACATACAGGTGAATGGACCAGCAAGACAGAAAATGATAGTAAGAAATGACAGAAAGCAAAGCAGCGAGAAAGAAACAACAAGAGTGACAGAAAAGAGGAACTTTCTAGCACAGAATTTCCAGAAGGTAGGGATACTATTTATACTGAACAAGCTCTTGGCATCCCCTCTAAGGGGAAAGCACGCGCGCGCACGCGCGCCACACACACACACACACACACACACACACACACACACACACACACAATGCATGCACGGGGGGAGGAAGACGGGGGAGGGAGAAAGAGTCAACATGCATCTCTCTCTCTCTCACACACACACACACACACACACACACACACACACACACACACCAATCTGATTTATACATATAATACAGTGTGCATGTAACATCCTTTTGAACACACACACATATGCATGGAGAGAGACAGACAGAGACTGAGAGAGACAGAGAGACAGACAGACAGACAGACAGACAGACAAAGATCACATCAAAACATGTCTTTCACAAATACACACACAGAGAAACGTGCGTACACAAACACAAATACACACTTTTGATTTACACACATATAATACAATGTTCATATTATTGTTGTTTAAGTCCAGCCAACTGTGTAGAGCCATATCAGGGCTAAAACCATTTCAATACACACGCAATACTTCAACAGGAAAAGGGTAAAGAAAATTATGCACACATCTCAATGCATTCAAGCACATCATCTCAGAATATGTCCCTGGCGTTGACCACTCCCTGCAATTCATCACACAGGGGATTTAAAAAGCATACCTGAATACAATTTTAAACATAACTAAGGATATAAAGCATAAATAAAAACAGGCTTAAATCACCTAGAATTGCTTCCACATATCTCATTTCCACAGCCAAAAATGCACTTAATACATGTACCCAATTATCAATCATAAGAGAAAGTATGTAAGACTTTATCAAGCACATTCAGGTGAATGGGCCAGCAAGACAGAAAATGATAGGAAGAAATGACAGAAAGCAAAGGAGCAAGAAAGAAACAAAGAGGTTGACAGAAAAGAAAAAATTTCTAGCACAGAATTTCCAGGTGGGGATATCATTTACACTGAAAGAGCCCCTGGCATCCCCACGGAGGATGGTGTGCATGTAATACACATTTCAAACACACACACACACACACATGCATGGAGAGAGAGAGAGAGAGAAAGAAAGAGAGAGAGAGAGAGAGAGAGAGAGAGAGAGAGAGAGAGAAGAGAGAGAGAGACAGACTGAAGATCAAGTCAAAACATGCATTTCACACACACACAACACACACACACAACACACACACACACACACACACACACACACACACACACATACACACACACACACTCATTTTTTATTTACATATAATACATATAATATGGTGTGTATGTAATATGCATTTCACACACACATACATGGATGTGGGGAGAGAGAGAGAGCGAGAGAGAGAGAAAGAGAGAGAGAGACACACACACGCACACACACTCAGTTTCTGACATATTTGCCTCACCATCCTTAACTCTTAGTTTCATATAGTGAGCTTCCTGTTTCACTGTCCAGTTCATAGAAGAATCTGGCAAAAATGGGCTGGAAATGGGTAGGTCCCTTTTATATGTGATAACTTATTTACTACTGGGCAGATTATCATGAAACTTTGGGATAATGTGGGTATTTGATTGTTGTGCATGTTGAATATTTTGTTTTGTGCATTGGTGTCATATTTCAGTGTCATGTGACTGTTTTACCTGCGATTTTTACCTAATTTCAGGTATATCAAATAAAACAATAAAAACAACAACTGTGAGAGTGGTGTTTGCTTTTATATTGGTACAATAGACAGCAGAAATGACCAAACAAACAGAAATCATGCATTTTCACTGACCATGATACTGTGCTGGACAGGTGAGTAATGCTCCAATTACGTCACAATTTTCAAAACACATCACTGATGGCCACAGAACAGGAAATAATCCAATGCACAATTGTCTGAATAAAAGTCACACAGTCACTTCAATTGAAGAATATTGAGTTCACTGTACACTACACTGCTTATATTATAGCACTAGACTACTTTGTTCTTCTTTTTTTGTCACACATTATGTAATAATTACAGGTAACACAGGTAAGCTACATAAGAAAAAAAGACTTAGAAAAAAAAACCCACTGACACAGCCTGGGGAAAATTACTGAACAACTGCTGGTATTTGTGAAACTGAGCAAAACAGCCTCTGTCCTTGCACAATGCAACACCACAACGCTTGCACTCCCAAGACGTCTGGATCTTGTTTCCTGCAGGTGTATGTTCAGGGCCCTTTGCGCAGAGGACGCAGTTCCGAAGACCCCGCTTGGTTTCTATTTTGGTGGCTGCATGGATGGTGGGTGACTTGATGACTGGCTCTTGTGGAAATAAAGGGGCATGTCTCTTTCTGGAGCTGAAGCCATTGGTCAGTCCCCTGGCGACCTGCAGCTGGAACAGCATGTGAGATGGTGGTTTGGGGCGTGGTCCACCTGGTGCCTCCTTGTGCAGAATGTAGGCGTTGATCATAGTGACATCGCAGAAAAACCAGAACACATACTTCCACCATTTGTTGGCCCTGGCAGCAATCCCATAGTATGATCTCAACTGGTCATTCTTATCCACAGCATTGTAATTTTCGCTGTATTCCTGGATAGCTATGGGCTTCAGGTACGTTGTGTCTGGTTGTCCGCGACGCCCCTTCCGGGTCCGCTGGATGTTGCCAGTTCTGTTGGCAGTGGACAGAACATTCACTTGCCTTTTCTTGTCAACCCAGCTGACAGCCAGCAGTTTTCCCTTCTTCATCTTCTGCATTTCACCACTTCTTGTCAGTCTGGTCCTCTTCACAGCATCTGGTAAACCATGCCGATTCAAACGCACTGTCCCACAAGAGTATGTTTTTTTTCTGAGCAGTGTTTCCATCAAGCCAACAGATGTGAAGAAATTATCAAAATATATATGGTGATGTTTTTTGTAGTATGGCTGGACAAGGTTGGTGACTACTCTGGTGCCAAGAGGAAGATTTTCTTCAACCCTACACTCTTTTCCTGTGTAAACATTGAAATCAACCAGGTAAAAAGACTCGCAGTCAGCAAGTGCCCATGCCTTGATTCCCCACCTGGTTGGTTTTGATGGCACATATTGAAGAAATGGGCACCTTCCTTTGAATTTCACCATGGCCTCATCCACTGCCATGTTTCTGTGGGGCTTGTAGTGTTCTACAAATTTTTTTTTTGCATTTTCTATGACGGGTCGCACCTTGTGCAGTTTGTCATGATGTGGGCTGGTCCTTGGAGGATTTGTGGTCGAGTCATTCAGGTGGAAATATTTGTTATTTCTTCATATCTGTTGACTGTCATTATTTTTGCAATGGACTGTTGGCGAAGTTCTGGCTCCCTGCTCCAATAATCTCTGTAGCTTGGCAAAGTAATAATCCCCATATAAAATAAAATTCCGAGATATGCTCTCAGCTCTTCCGCAGTCACAGGTGTGAAATTTTGGGCACCCTGTTGTTCCGCGTACAAGTTGGTTTGTTCGACGAAACTTTCGAACAGTGACATCGGAAATAACTGATAAAAGTAATTTACAGGCTGTGCAGCGAATGGTAAAGGTTTTGTAGGCCCAGTTTTAGCATGGAATTCAGTAATTTCGTGATCTTCCACATCGTCAGTCCAGTCGTCGTCGTCCAAAACTGCGGCGTCAGACGATGATGAAACATCGGAAAGTTCGGCGTCGCTGAAGTCGGACAGATCGCTCGTGTGTACTGATGACAATGACACATCACTTTGGCAATCAATTCCAAGCCCTGCATCATCGCCATCAACTCTTTCTGCATCTGTACGCGCAGAAAAACTGCTGAAGACCGAGTCACTATCGGAATCGCTGAACGCCATTTTCGGTAAAACCTGATCGCAAAAATTTCAACAAAAATCAATCAAAAACTTCTGAAACTCGCATCAAAACAACTCTCCCACGCAGGAAACGGAAGATGAATGAATGACACGCTTTCTACTGCGCATGTGTGACCGGGATTGGCCTGGTTTTCAACCAATCAGACTTTAAAGTGAGGTGTATGAAGCACCGCGTTTTCAAGCGGTTTATGAATGGCGGACAGGCACGGTTTCGAGCGGTACATGAGACTAAGAGTTAACATACGATTTTTTTGTAAGCCTGTCAAAAAGTCCTATAGCGAATTATCTTTAACACGTTCCCTGTTATGGTTAGCCAATTTTACTGTTTAAATCGTTCATTATGATAATGTCAGTTGTTAGTTTTTCCCTCCCCGTCTTCGGCACAGTTGTTTTCTGTTGTTTTTTTTCTTTCTTCCTGAAGATTGACTATTTTCAAGTATCCTCTTCACTCCTCATCTTTTTTCTTTTCCTAAAACCACTTTAGTGAATAGACATTAAATCAAAGACCAACCAACCAACACACACACACACACACACACACACACACACACACACACACACACACACACACACACACGCACATTCACATGTATGTACAACAAGCACAGACACACAGTCACACAATCCGCACGCAAGATATCACTGCTGTCAACATAAAATTTACGGAGCTCTCGGAGCCTTCTGCGGTGCATACAAACGTAAAATCTACGGAGGTAGTTTGACACACGTTTAAGCCTGATGTAAATGGGACAGACACACTGACTGATGTTGTCAGTCTCAGACAGGGTTCATAAAAGTGACTAGATTCCCTTACATGACTTTTTGACCTATGCAACCCTCACCAGATTGGTTTTATTTATCTGAAAAGAGAAACTGGTTTTCAGCAACTTATACATGACTGTAGGATGATTGAGTAGACAATTCTGACACAAGAAGAGGTTGAAAACAGCAGTCGTTGCTTGCTGTTGGTATGAAATGTGCACCAGACAGACCCAACACGGTAAGTATTGATTTTCTGAACATGTGACAAAAAGGGTTTGTGGCCACAGGCAATACTGGCAGCTAGCCAACACCTTCACACTGTTCAAACAGACATGACGACATTGCAGAATAACCCAACACTTTCAGTGAGTAGAATTAGAAGCCGCAAGGGGAGGACTAGGGTGATGGAGTGGGGTGGGGGTGGGGGGCATGGTGGCAATGGATGACTTGACAGGGTCAAGCCACTTAGTGCACTAGTACACTGCAGCTCTTTGTCGCTCGTCAGCTGTCAAAGTGATCTGTCAGAAGGTGGTCAGCCAAAGTCTGAACACTTTTAAATTTCTTCAGGAGGGCCATATCTTCTATTTTTCCTTGGGTTTTTGGTTTCTATCGTGAGCGGTTATAAGTTTTTTATGGGAATTACCACAAAATATTACAAATATGTAGTAATTTTAAGAAATTACTACATAAATCATCTGAAAATACATTTGTCATGCCTAATGCATCATTCTGTGTAATTTCATGTATAGATTCCCAAAAATATGGAAGCAACAATTGTTTTAATAGCTACTCTAAACTGCGTGCGTCAGGCGGAAAGTCTGCAGATTTGACCTACTTTTTGGTGTTTTTCAACTCGTCATATTTTGCGATGTGTGAAAGAAAATGTAATAAAGTCTACTGCAATAAAAAGATTGGTGTTTCGTTGTTTGAATGATGTACTTGTTTAGACTAATACTCTCATTTTCATGTATGTTTTATTACATGTTCATTCGCCCCACCCTAGCGAGTTCGGCCAGCTGTTTTGATGTAACGCCGATTGCCTTCTGTTTACACTACCATTACTTAATGCTCTGTCGCATCGCGTGAGTGGCTAGATCTAAAAAGATCGCCCAATGAAATGAAAGAAGACATCCAGATCCTTATTTCATGCCCGTTTCATCATGATCCATGCGGTCAATGTGTAAAAATTCAAGCAATAAAATGTTCAAAGTAGAATTTCTACTATAAAGACCTGATTGCCCACGCTCATAATACATCAGTTTGTAGATCAGACTTCCCTCTACAATATTTGTCCAAAATGTTGTTTCATTATCATTTCCACGCGAAGCGGCAATCGATAAAAAAGACCGAACTGTACCGCTCGTCACAAACACTGTTAGCCGCCATGGCCGACGTGCACGCTGAATTGTCGGTCACAAGTAGTGACCGAAATGTGACACCGACTGCTTCAGTATCGCAGCCAGATCAACTGTTCGCGCAAGTTGGTAAGTTAGTTCTTTATTGTTTTTGATTTTATGAATATTTTTTTGTTCTGTGTACTTTTTATGAGCCGACACTGTTTGAAACAAGATGCTGTGGAATCGTGCCAACAACACAAACTCGACGTTGTGGGCTGGTCTGAAAAATGACTGACTTATTTAAATTTATTGGTGCTAACTCACTTTCATGATAAAAGTATTACGAGAAAGAGACTTTTCATTTATTTCATTCATATATTTAGTAAAGAAAAGCATTCATTTCAAGGATTGAAGGGTTTTATTTGGTTACATGACCTGAGCTTGTGAAGTACTTTCGGTTTCACAGTTCTTCCAATGTGGTCGCATTAGTGAGAGATGTCTGCATCCTTCAATTCTTGTGAGGGTGTGATGGTAGGTGGTCTGCCTTTCTTGTGTTTTCTTTTTGGACAATAGTGAGAGATGTCTGCATCCTTCAATTCTTGTGACAGAGCACAAGAATTGAAGGATGCAGACATCTCTCACTATTGTCCAAAAAGAAAACACAAGAAAGGCAGACCACCTACCATCACAGGGTGTGCTACTGATAAGGATGAAAACAAGAGATATGCACCGTGGATTTTTCCCATGTGAAACACCAGACAATATAACCATTAAGAAGATGCTATCTGAAGCACTAAAGACAGCCATAAAATACATCATAAAGAACCACATATATAGGTTCGATGACACCATCAAGAAACAAGCAAATGGTGGCCCTATTGGACTTGAACTAACGGGTGAACTGGCAGGGATTTTCATGGTTTGGTGGGACAAGCAGATATTAGGCAAACTAAGAACACTAGGGATCCGAGTCCTGATGTACAAACGATATGTAGACGATATTAATGTCATCCTGATAGCTCCAGACAGTAGACTGAGATACCTCAACGAAGATGGTGAGGAGGAACTCATAATTGAGGAGGATAGAGGAGAAACAAGGAACAGTGAGGAAAGAGGGATCTCCTTATTAAAAGAGATAGGCAATAACATACATAAGTTGATCCAACTAGAGATAGACTACCCATCCATGCATGAAGACAATAAACTCCCCCTTCTCGATATCAAAATGTGGGTTGAAGAAGTTGAAAAAGAAGACAACAGGCACGTTAAGGTAGTAATGCATGAGTACTACGCAAAGGAAGTATCTACCAAATCTGTCATACATGCCAATTCAGCCATGCCCAGAAGTACCAAAAGGACTGTATTAACCCAAGAAGTACTGCGCATACTACTTAGATGTAGTCCTAGGCTCCCGTGGGAAATGACAGTCAGGCACATTAACAAATTTATGATGCGCATGCAGTACTGCGGCTACAGCAAGAAGTTTAAGACCCAAATAGTCAAATCTGCCCTGGCAGCTTATGAAAAGATCAGAAACAAAGATGAAGAAGGGGAACAGCCGATGTACAGGCCGAAAGGTTGGAAGAGAGCAGAGAGGAGAGAGGAAAAGAGAAAGAATAAACAGGAATGGTATAAGAAAGGAGGATATGAGAGCGTAGTCTTTGTCCCTCCAACACCAAAATCCAAACTGAAGAAAGACTTTGAATGTGAAATCAAGAAAACTAACATAAAGATAAGAGTAGTAGAGACATCAGGGAAGTCCATCAAAAACATCCTCCAGCGATCCCACCCGTTTCCCAACAGAAAATGTAATGACTAACAAAATTGTATGGTATGTGCAGGGAGTGAGAAGGGGGGATGCAGGGCAAACAATATCACATATCAAATAGTGTGTGATAAATGTAAATCTGTTTACTATGGAGAGACCGCCCGTAATGGCTACAGTAGGGGGTTAGAACACATGGCAGCCTATAAGAACAAAGATAATGACTCAGTCCTCTATGTTAATACTACACACAAACATGAAGAAAACACACCTGAGTTTGTGATGAAAGTGACAGGCAAACATAAAAGTGCTTTGGACCGACAAATCAGTGAAGCAGTCCAAATACACAACGCCCCAAGCAACCTACTGATGAACAGAAAATCAGAATGGGGTCACACACGGATAGTGAGAAGTGTTCTCACAACTGAATAGTCTACAACAAGCCTTTGCCCACCAGTCTGACGAGGGTTCGCTGAACGTCAGGCCTACAAAGTAAGTGAAATTCCTTGATGGATAATATTCGTTTAGGCGTGATATATGTGTAAATTATAATAAGATTGTGCCTATTATAATTTCTCAAAAACAATGGTCATAAAATTAAGTAACACCTATATGGCTGAAACAAGAAAACTCTCAGCATGGAAGATAATAAAATATTCTGATTAGTGGAGTGATAAGTGAGTTGGCCTTTTATTCATGGGTCAATGCATAACTTCACAGCAACAATAATCATACCAAACCAAACCAAACCATCGTTTACGAAAGCAGTTTAAGAATAATGTTAAAAAAAAGAAAGTTTGCTGAAGAACACAGACCTCATGGAAACCACCTTTCAAGGAAAAACAGAGGCAAAAAGGAAGGAAGGCAGACCTCTAATCTCATACACTGAGAACATAACCAACATCTGTTGCCTCAATATTCAAGAAATTATCTACTTAAGTCAAGACAGAGTGGCCTGGGGGGAGATGGTAGTGTCTAAGTGTGCAGCAGCCAACACCAAACCCTGTGATGCTAACAGGTGAGACAGGTGAGACATCACATCAGTTTGTGCGTGGTCTGGATTTTGTGAAGTTATGAACATATGGTACGATGTTAGATCTTATGATACTAATGTATTTCCGGATCATGTCTCAACAACGCTTGTCTATGAGAAATCCGACTTGAGTTTTGAAAATTTGCGGGGCTTTCAGTATTTCTGTTAACTGAAACTAATAGCCAGAAATAGATTCTTTGGTCATTCTTAGCCTCGCTTCAGGCCATGAGGTCACTGTACAATGCAGTTGGTGTGTGGACAGTGCAAAGTTCACAACCCACTATCTCCGCAGTGAAGCAGATGACAGAAAAGCAAATGGCTGCACAATACTCAGCAACTTAGTACTGTTCAACACGATCTCTTCCTTCAGTGCATGTGAACTGTGTGCGCGTTGGATTTTATGAAATTTCATTCAAAATGTGACTACAGCTCGCGATTTTTTCGAAAAATGGATTTTCCGTTTCTGACTCTTTTGAAAAAATGGATTCCGTCGTCAAACGGAAAAAGTTGCACCTATGTATATTGTGGTTTGTGCGACAGCTGTATTACCTTAATGAAAACAGTGTATACAGTGGTTTGTGAGACAGCTTTTTACCTTATTGAAGACTGTATATTCAAGGGTGAAACTTAGAAAAAGTCAAAAAATGGAAAGGGGTCCAGGGGCCTACGGGCCCCTGGTGGGGTACAGGAACAGCGCCCCATATGGGGGTCTGGGGGCTATGCCCCCCATACGCTGAAGCTTTTCTAAAAATAAAACTGAATCTTAAGCTTTCTCCTGCAATTAGATTCAAGAAAACCAGCAGATGCTTTTCATCCTATTTCAGACAATTTCAAGTATCTTTATAACTGCTCGGTCGATTTTCACACACCACAGGCGACGGGAATTATCTTTGTCTGTATCTTTCTCCTCTACCCATTCCAAACGCATTTATTCTTAACAGTTGAGCCGAATGAGGCGACATATTTGCCTTCTTTCACCGCTGGCATTGTGAAGTTCGCTCAAAAATGGTGGCGATTTCACGGAAGTTGTTTTTGAGATTTCGCAAAGGAGCATGCGCATTGACTTTCATAGCTTCATTCACAAAAGAGTGCTTCCGCTTTCCTTTCTACACCGGAGAGTAACCGTCGCGAAACATTCGATAAACGATTTTAGACCAAAACAAAAACAAAAACAAAAACAAAAAAAAACTACCCTAGCTCGGCGATTTTTTCGAAAAACGGATTTTCCGTTTCTGACTCTTTTGAAAAAACGGATTCCGTCATCAAAAGGAAAAAGTTGCACCCATGTATATTGTGGTTTGTGAGACAGCTGTATTACCTTAATGAAGACAGTGTATACAGTGGCTTGTGAGACAGCTGTATTACCTTAATGAAGACACTGTATATATTGGTTTGTGAGACAGCTGTATTACCTTATTGAAGATACTGTATGTAATGGTTTGTGAGATAGCTGCATTACCTTAATGAAGACACTTTATATAATGGTTTGTGAGACAGCTGTATTACGTTACTGAAGACACAGTATATGATATCGTCCTTCCAATGTGCACATCATTTACCTCTGATCTACATTTCATATATTTTTTTATTCTAGAATTGGAAGCACTTAGAATACTGTTAGGTGCACTTTAAATGTGCACTATTAATGTTATCATTATCATGATTATTAGTATTTTCATTATTTGTGAGACACTTTGTGTAGTCCTTTCAGTGTTTACAGAATCTATCCAAAATTTCAGTTTGTGAGATAACTGTATTATCATAACACACTTATGTTGCCTCATCAATATGGAACTTGAAATTTGCACCAGCTTGTGGTTAGTGACAGAAAAGAGAAAAGTAACGAGGAATAGTATGCACTGCACAGTACATAACATACACAGTATCCTCCATAATGTGTGGTTTCTTTGAGTGTGGAACATTTCCCGATCAATACCTGTGAGTATGCACTTGTTTTGTGAGTGATAACTTGCGTGTGGATTGTGTGACTGTGTGTCTGTGCTTGTTGTACATGCATGCAGATTGTGTGTGTGTGTGTGTGTGTTTTGTGTGTGTGTGTGTGTGTGTGTGTGTGTGTGTGTGTGTGTGTGTGTGTGTGTGTGTGTGTGTGTGTGTAAGCATGTGTGTGTGTGTAAGCATGTGTGTGTGTTCAAGCACTTATTTTTAAAATGCATGGTACATGCACATCATATAACACTACAGTATGTACATGTAATTAAAGAGAGAGAGAGAGAGAGAATGTGTTTTCAAGCATGTATTCACAAAATGCATGTTACATGCACATCATATAATCATCATCATCAGGTACCTTGCCGCATGGCATTGGCGATTATGGACTTCCATCTGTCTCTATCACTTGTTGCCTCAAGCATCTCTTCCACCTTCCTTGTCCCCAGCCACTCTGCAAGTCCGTCTAGTATCTTCTCCCTGGATCTACCTGTTGCTATCTTTCCCTCCAGCTTTCCCGTTGTGACCAGGTGCTCCAATTCCCCCCTCCTCATAAAATGCCTATAAATGTTGCCTGTCATTTCTTAATCTTCCTAATGAATGATCTTCTTGTGTCTGCCTCCATCAAGACTGTCTCATTTGTTTTCTTTGCTGTCCAAGGAACTCTGAACATTCCTCCATCAAGACTGTCTCATTTGTTTTCTTTTCTGTCCAAGGAACTCTGAACATTCTTCTTAGAAACCACATCTCAGCTGCCTCAATCTTGTTCTGGCTTTGCTTGTTGACTGTCTGCGTCTTGCAACCGTACAACAGTATTGGTTCTATATAACATTCAAGAACTCTCTTCCTGATGTTAATTGATAGGCATTTGTTGGTAAGAATGCTTTTCATCTTCTTGAATGCTCTTTTGGCCTGGCCGATTCTGCATCTGCCGTCTGGTGAAATGATCGTTCCCAGGTATTTAAACTTATCAACCTGTCTCAAGGTTGTGCGGTTTGCTGTTATTTTGCATGAGGGGATTTCATGTTTTTTACTGATCACCATGACTTCAGTCTTCCTGCTGTTTAGTTCCAACCCCTTACCTTTGCTTTCTATTTCTAGTATATTCACAAGATTTTGTAGGTCCCTTTCACTTTCTGCAATTAGCACGGTGTCATCTGCGTATCAAATGTTGTTTATCATTTTTCTTCCAACCTTTAATCCAGGGTCTTCCTCTAGGTTTCTCATGTTTTCGCTGTAAAGTGAAAACAGATCTGGTGACAAAACACAACCCTGTCTGACTCCTCTTTTGACGTTTTGGAAAGAGCTTATACCCTTTCTTATTCTCATCGCAGCTGTTTGTTCCCAATACATAATTCTGATTATTCGTAGATCTTTTCCATCAATATTGAGTCTTTCTAGTTGATTGATCAATTCTTCATGTCTCACATCATATAACAGTGTGTAAAGCAAGAGAGAGAGAGAGAGAGAGAGAGAGAGAGAGAGGGGTGTGGGGTGTGTGTGGTGTGTGTGTGTGTGTGTGTGTGTGTGTGTGTGTGTGTGTGTGTGTGAAATGTTACATGCATACCATATTATGTGAATCAGACGTGTGTGTGTGTGTGTGTGTGTGTGTGGGGTGTGTGTGTGTGTGTGTGTGTGTGTGTGTGTGTGTGTGTGTGTTGTGTGTGTGTGTATTGTTTTTCAAGCATGTATTTTCAAAATGCATAGTACACACACATCACATAACACTACAGTATGTACATGTAATGTAAGAGAGAGAGAGAGAGACAAAGAGAGAGAGAGAGAACGAGAGAACGAGAGAGTTTTCAAGCATGTATTCTCAAAATGCATGTTACATGCACATCACAATTATAACAGTATGTAAAGAAAGAGAGCGAGAGGAGAGAGAGAGAGAGTGTGTGTGTGTGTGTGTGTGTGTGTGTGTGTGTGTGTGTGTGTGTGTGTGTGTGTGTGTGTGTGTGTGTGTGTGTGTTAAATGCATGTTACATGCATACCATATTATGTGAATCAGGTGTGTGTGCGTGCATGTGTGAAATGCTTGTTTTGATTTGATCCTCTCTCTGTCTGTCTGTCTGTCTCTGTCTGTGCATGCGTATGTGTGTTCAAAATGCATGTTACATCCAGACCATATTATATATGTATAAATTAACTCTGTGTTTGTGTGAGTGAGAGTGTGTGTGTGCGTGTGCGTATGCGCGCGCACGCGCGAATATATACGTTATGATGCATCTCTCTCTCTCTCTCCCTCCCTCCTCCCTACTGCATGCATCGTGTGTGGTTGTGTGTGTGTGGTGTGTTGTGTGTGTGTGTGTGTGTGTGTGTGTGTGGTGTGTGTGTGGTGTGTGTGTGTGTGTGTGTGTGTGTGTGTGTGTGTGTGAGTGTGTGTGTGTGTGTGTGTGTGTGTGTGTGTGTGTGTGTGTGGTGTGTGTGTGTGTGTGTGTGTGTAACTGCTGCGTTCTTCCAGAGTACTGGAATCTAGGTCAATCTGGAGGCCCATACAACCACACGCGCCCATGCCTAGCTCGCTGCAGTGTAGCGCAGACGGGTGAAAAGGATGCGAGGAGTGGAAGGAAAGGGGAAAGATGCGCGCCATTAATAGCTGGCAGGGCAGAACCAGAATGCCAACTACAGTACCTCGGATTTGTGCCCTGTGCTTCGCTTTATGTATTATTGGCAGTTAATTTCAGATATATTCAATCCCCTTTGCTTTATGTATTATTGGCAGTTTTCTCTGCTGAATTCATCAAGATTCATGGTGTAGAACAAAAAAACCTCCATCTAAATTTGGTTGAATTCAAAACCTGATAACTCAAGAATGTTCTTGCATAAAGACAAATGATAGCGAGCAAGCAGGTGAAACCAGTAATTCAATCAAAAACAAAAGTTCACTTTGTTCACTCACCTGTTCTTCAGTGGCACAATTGAGGCGGCGATCTCGAAGCAGGTCTGTGATACATTCAATAGAGAGACGAAGAAAGTCATCATCATCCACTACTGTTGTAAAATGTTCACAACGCAAAATTTTTGGCGAACTCATACATGGCACGGTGGGCATGAATGTCTGCTAGCGTCATGGCTGCAAGACAGTTGCCCTCATTCATACAATCCTGAGACAAAAGATTAGATGCACCATTACACACAAAGCTATGAAATCATAAACCATAAAAAAGTATGATTTTTAAGGAATAATTATTCACCACATCATCAAATTCAAAATTAACATTTGAATAAACCTGCTTACAGAGTTTTACTGTACACTATCAGATATGTGCGAAGAGAAAGAGAGAGAAGACAGGCCAAGCAGATGGATGGACAGACACAATGAAATTTCAATGCATGTTAATGCTCCAAGTATTCCATTTTTTTCCCCTCTCTCCCTTCTTGTATTATTCAAAGATTAAACAATTTCCAAGTATATTGGTTATTCAGGACTGGTATGGTTTAAAAAAAATTGAATGTAATAATGAATCTTTCTTCAAAGCTTTGGTGATAACAATAATGAGTTGACCCTTATCAACATCAGTGACTAGTAACAAAAGGAGGCTCAAACGGAGTAGCTATCATTTTAGACAAACATCACGCAGCATGCTTAAAAAGCCACAATGCCATCAGTGACCGGATAGTCATGGCAAAGCTAAATATCAAGCCAGCTCCATTAAATATTATCCAAGTCTATGCCCCCACAACTAAAAGCACAGAAGAAATTGAAAAGTTTTACTATGACCTACAAACAACAAAAGACAAGATACCCAGCAGAAAAATCTGCAAAATAATGGGGGATCTAAATGCTTAAGTAGGTGAAAGTGAAGACAGGGAACGTTGTATACGACCTCACAGACTGGGAAGTAGAAACGAACGGGGCTGTACACTAGCAACTTTCTGTCAATCGTGGAATCACAAACACCTTCTTCAAACACCCAAACAGAAGGAAATATGCATGCACATCACCAGCTGATGGAAACAGACATCAAATAGATTACATCACGATAGACCAGAAATGAAGAACATCAGAGATGAATGCAAAATCTAGACCAGGAGTTGATTGTGAGACAGACCACATTCTGGTAACTACAACTCTAAGAATGAAAGCATACAAACAACACAAAGTAAGGAAGCAAATCAGATGCGATCTAGATAAACTAAAAGATCCAGATATCAAAGCTGAGTACCAAGTTGAAACAAACAACCGTTTCTCTGCTCTCATAGAAAAATGGACAGCAAATGAAACTTTGCCAAATGATATATGGAAAGACATGAAAAAAGTATACACCGAAACTGTGGAGTCAAAACTAGGAAGACAGACAAACCACCAAAGCCATACATTGCGATGAAGTTTTCCAACTAGCTAAAGAGAAAAGCCAAGCATGAAGGAACAAGACAGAAGATTTTACAAAAGGCTGAAAAAAGAAGATAAGAAAGATAAGAACAAGCATGGATAAGAAGATGTCAAAAATCACAGAAGCAAATGTTCAGAGAAAGGCAAAAGAAATGTTTCAGCAAATAAGAAAAATGAAATTCACAAATTTTCATGGGGAAAAAAACAAAGCATAGACAGTAAAGAGGGAGAAACCTTAACAGAGATGGAAACTATTCTATCAAGATGGCATGAGTATGGCAAAGAACTTTTTCACGACAACACACCGGAACTCCCAAAAGATATTCCCTGCCTTCACTTTCAAGAACTGGAACCAAAACTCTTGTCGGCGAAGACAGAGCAGCATAACTCAGCTCAAGTTAAGAAAATCACCTGATTGGACAACAATCAGGCAAACTGTTAAAGAACACTGGAGAAGCAGGTCTAACTGCCTTACATCACCTATATACAAGAATACAGGAATCATGTCAATGGCCAGATGACTGGAAGCTACAAGAATTTGTCATTCTATATAAAAAAAATGGGAATGCAAAGAACTGCAGTAACTATAGAACCATCGCCTAATCAGCCACACCAGTAAAGTATTGCTAATCATCATATTGAACAGAATTAAACAAAAGTAGAAGAAGACCTGGTTCCAGATCCAACAGGGGCACAATAGACATAATATTTGTCTTACTGATTTAGATAGTAAAAATAAAGAACAGCCAACAAGACGCTTTCCTTCATTACCTTTACTGATTACAGCAAGGCCTTTGACAGTGTCAAACACAATCAACTATTGTACACAATGGCAAAGATAGGCTTCCCCAAATACCTGGTGTCACTTATAGCAGCATTATATGAAGACCAAAAAGAGACCATCAGAAGGATTGGTGCACACTGCAAATATTATGGCATTAAAAAAGTCAGGCAGGGCCTAATCTTGTCGTCTCATCTTTTTAATCTATATACAGAGCAGTTCATTAGACAGGCAGATTTAGAAGAAATGGGAATAAAGATGGAGCAATAAACATCACCAACCTGATGCAGCAGGTTGCAGGGCAGAACTGAAACTGAATGCTTAAATAACTAAAGTCATGCACATAGCAGAAATATGTACTGGGAACAAACAGCTGCAATGAGAATAGAAAACAATGTAAGCTCTTTCCAAAATATCAAAAGAGGAGTCAGACAGGGTTGTGTTTTGTCACCAGATCTGTTTTCACTTTACAGCGAAAACTTTATGAGAAACCTAGAAGAAGACCCTGGATTAAAGGTTGGAGGGAAAATGATAAACAACATTCGATATGCAGATGACACCGTGCTAATTGCAGAAAGTGAAAGAGACCTACAAAACCTTGTGAATATACTGGAAATGGAAAGCAAAGGTAAGGGGCTGGAATTAAACAGCAGGAAGACTGAAGTCATGGTGATCAGTAAAAAACATGAAATCCCCTCAAGCATAATAACAGCAAATGGCACAACCTTGACACAGGTTGATAAATTCAAATACCTGGAAACGATCATTTCATCAGACGGCAGATGCACATCAGAAATAGCCGGCAGAATCGGCCAAGCCAAAACAGCATTCAAGAAGATGACAAGCATTCTTACCAACAAATGCCTATCAATTAACATCAGGAAGAGAGTTCTTGAATGTTATATAGAACCAATACTGTTGTACGGATGCGAGGCGTGGACAGTCAACAAACAAAGCCAGAACAAGATTGAGGCAGCCGAGATGTCGTTTCTAAGAACAATGTTGAGGGTTCCATGGACAGCAAAGAAAACAAACGAGACAGTCTTGATGGAGGCAGACACAAGTAGATCACTCATAGGGGAGATTAGGAAAAGACTTGCAACATTTATAGGCCATTTTATGAGGAAGGGGGATTTGGAGCACCTGGTCACAACAGGAAAGCTGGAGGGAAAGAGAGCACCGGGTAGACCCAGAGAGAAAATGCTGGACGGACTTGCAGAGTGGCTGGGGGACGAGGAGGGTGGGGGAGATGCTAGGGGCAACGAGAGATAGAGGCAGATGGAAGTCCATGATTGCCAATGCCATGCGGCAGGGCACCTAATGATGATGATGATGCACATAGCGAGAAAAGAGGGCCAGGAGCATACAAACATTCAAATAAATAAAACAGAATTAGAAAATTCCAACATTTCAAATATCTAGGATCTGTAAAAGCAAATGACGGCTCCTGCACCAAAGATGCGAAAACAAGAATTGGCATGACAAAACAAAAAAACAAAAAAACAAAAACAATGGTCCAGTTAAACAACGTATGGAAAGACAGAGGGCTTCCCAAAGATTTAAAACTAAGAATCCTGAAAATTTTGATTTGGCTCGTTTCAACATATCGTTGTGAACCATGGATATTAACTCACTCGGTACGACGGAACGCTATAGCGGTCGTGAGGAAAGGCACGGTTCTGTACAATGGAACGCTATAGCGGTTTCGATAATTAAAATTTTTTAGACGCTCCCCTTTAGATCCTGCACGCCTACCATAGCCACACTGGTCACTGCAAACATGTCAAGGGTCAACAGGAAAGTTACTTCGTGAGATTCCGTAGCCATACACTCGTCGGGAAACGATTAACTTCGGTACCCTACACGAATGGCTAATCTGCATTCGTGTCGAAAATGGCGTCGCAGGCGAGGAGTTTTCGAACAAAGTAGATCGCGACGGCGGCGTTTTACTGCTGCTGAAGTGATTGAAGTGCTTCAGACTGAAGGATTGGACATCGAGGAGTATGATGAAGATAATGATGAAAGTATATCAAGTGATGGAAGCTGCCAGCAAGGAGGAACTGACAGTGACCCAGTTTCAGACAGTGAAGTGGGAGAGGGTGGTGGGCGTACACGTCACAAGAGGCGAGGTCAGCGGGTCAAGCACAGTGAAACGCATGTCTGATGGAGTTTTCATTCACTTTCCTATGCATGACTGACACGAAGATTTTAGTTTTTCTCCCACTTTGCCTCTGTTCTCTGGCTCTTGGGCCTACATGTCCCAGTTCAGTACCACGTCCCCTTTGATTTCTTGAATCAGTTTGTGACAGAAGACTTTCTAAATTCCATTGTCATAACAGAAGGCATAAGAGAACTGAGTGGCAAGCAGAATGAGCACTTCTCCTGACCTTCTCACCTTTGACTGTGTGATCATGGAGCTGATCAGAGTGTGTGACTGTACAGTGATCCTGACCACAAAATTTGGGGTATTTTCAACATGGCACGTGACGAAGAAATATTTAAGGAAGAACTTCAATATTTTGGCATGAACTAACCCAGCATGTAAATATTCAGATCTGAAAGTTTCATTTTGTTCCTTTATGTTTTGTATTTTTTGTAATTTTTTTCCTAACCCTTCAAAATGGGCCGTCCCTGGGGAAACGCAAGGGGAAAAACTCTCCGTACCGAGTGAGTTAAGAAAAGATGAAGAAAATAAAATCAATGCAGCAGAAACTGCTGCATTGATTTTATTCTCAGAGTCAAATGGACAGACAGAAGAACAAATGATAGCGAGTTAAATGAACTGAATGTCAAGCGCCAGCTGCTGACAGAACAAAAGAAAGCTGAAATATGTAGGCCATGAGATCAGAAACATCCAATGGTCCTGCAGAGAAAAGTTAAGGCGAGGAGAAGAAAGGTACAACTGCACACTTCTTATTTCAACATCATCACTGAAGTCTGTGGTCTGGAGATCGAGGAGGATGCCCACAGATGTCTCAATCATGTTACCTGGATAAAACTTGTGAGGCGAGGGAGAAGGTGCACTGTTATAATCATCATCATTTTATGCAAATGTAAACAGCCGTAAACAGATATCCAGCTCTTCCATGTTCTATATAAATCACACAAACCCTGTAACTAGAGTACCAGAGCTTCACTGACAACCGTGGGAGAATGCTGCAATAAATCATAACATCAACTTCAAAGCAGAATTCTGGCATAAGAGGCTTGTACTTCGAGATGAAAAATTTGTGTAGCGCTGGAAATCATAAAGGGCATGTGATTTGTGCTGCCAGGTACATGCAGACAAGTGCTCGCATCAAGGAAACACCACCCAGCCAATCACTCAGCCTGAAGAAAGTCCCAAGAGAGGACTGGACTGAAACTCTGCCTCCCCAGCAAAACTCTGTACCATTCTTTTATACCAATCATCATCATAACTAATATACTGTCATCATCCCCATCTCTGTCAGCTTTGCCAAAATGACCCTGTGTGAGCATAGGTTTGCGGTAATATGCAGCAAAAGTGCTTGTATGTTTCCAGCCATCCATTTTCAGGATTGTTTTTAATGGAACACTTCCTACCACTTTTGATCTGGCTACAGAGTGGGTAGAATGTGGTGTGAAAATAGTCATGTCTATGCCAGCTTTGGACAAGCAAATCTTCGTCCAACATCTTAATGTCTTGGGAGATGCCTTTATGAGGGTGCCGCCAGGTGATAAAACGTTTAGTTTCAGACCTCGTAATGCTTCTGAGCACTTGAGGTATGCTTGTAGGTAGGTAACTGGGCAAATGAGTCTGTCAGGTGGATAGGCTGTGAAGGAAGTTCCAACTGATGTCGTGTAGGTGTTGAGGTTTAGAGCAAGTCTCTAATCTTACATCTGACTTATCTTTTATTCCAAGACATGTTATGGATATCCATCAGCGAGAGAGTCTAGCCCCATTGACCCAATATTAACAAACATAAAATCACTACCTTCAGCGATAATTGGGGAAAGGACAAGCACTTAGCAGGAGACCATTTCCTAAGAAAGTCAGGAACCATTTCTATAGCACAGGTAACCCTGGTGTGGGGTAACATAGGATTCTGATTAAAGACTCCTTGCAAGAATTTGCAGACTAAAGGATGGGATCCTTTAGATTTGTCATCATTCAAAGAGAACATGGAAACAGCAATCCTAGTAACATTTAAGGAGCTATAGCCTTTGCCTTGGAAAAGAGCAGTGACGAAAATCAGTCATTCTGAAGGAGAGGGAGAAAAGCAATTTTTATCCTGTTCAGAACAGAAAAGTAACCACTTTTTTATGTAAGTACTGTAACACTTCTTTGTCCCTTGTCTCCAACTAATATGATGTTTGTTGCAGTTTCTGTAGGAAGTCCCTGTGTCTGCAAAGCTTGCCTGATAATCTACAGGCCATCAATTTTTTCTTTTGTTCCAGCATTTTGGGTTTCCTTGAAGAGGGGTTTGAGTGTGAACAGAGCTGCTTTGAGTTCAAGGCAATAAATGTGATCTCCCTGTTCATCTACTGACCATGTGCCCTTTGTCCGTGTGTTATTTCTCACCCCACCCACCCTCCAACCAGACTGAAGCATCTGACTGAACAAAGAAGTAGGTTAATTACACATTACGGGGGTAGGAAATTTGGGCATGTTTTGATTCCACCTTTCAATATCCTCTTTAAGTGCGTCTGTAAGCCGAATGTAACAATCAAAGTAGGTAGGTCCAGCCTCTCTACACTTATCAAGTTCTGGCTAACATGCAGCAGAACTGGCAAAAATTGCTGATTTTAAATTGCTCCAGCTGTTCTATCACTCACCATTGGAGAATAAAAAAATTATGTTGACACATTAAATGAGTTTCAGGCACGAAACATGAAGAGTGCTTTGACCTTGAGCATGCTAACTACACATACCAAGTGCAACATCAGCAGCGAGTTTCCACTTGTGATTTTCCCGGGAACCTCTTACATGAATGATGAACTCTTGCATTCTTTTGCCCGATACAGAATCCTGATGAATTCTGGGAGGCAAAACATTAAAACATTAATACTCGTCATTATCATTATTACCATTTAGTATGTCTTTACCTGGAAAAAAGTGACACAAAGTTCCACAAGTGGAGCAATCTGGAACAGTTGTGCCTGCATGAAGAGTTCCTGCACAGTGGTACCACCAATGTCTACTCGACCTGTGTAGATGAAGCGCAACACCTGCTCAAAGACAGCTGCCTCGATCTGCTTGATCTCAATGACATCTTTGCGACTCTCCTCCATGCCCGAGGCAAACATAGTGCGGAAATAAGGAGACCCCGCTGCCAGGATAACCTGCCAGAAAGTTGTAAGCCACACATTACCTGTATACCCACATCAGTCAGACATTTATATGTTAAACTCACATCTGCGTAACCATACTGACACATGTTTGTGTAACCATAATAATGCCAAATGTGTGTAACTACATTAATCACACATTTGTTTAACTCCATTAATTAAACATCCAAATATCAACACAAAGAAAAAAACAGAAGCTATCCCCAAAAAACAAAACAAAACAATAAAATCTGTTTATCCTCAGCATCCATGCCACAAAACAACAATATCTTTGGACAAGCTCATTTAATAATGACAAGGCCACATGTACACAAGTTTATTGTGTCTGTCCATCCATCTTCTTGCTGGTCTTCTCTCTCATTCTCTTTGCACATCTCTGATAAATGTGAGCAAACTGTTTTCTTTTAATTATGCCCCATCATAGCCATTACAAAGTTTAGCTATAAACATGCCTTGCAATTTGACAACACAATTTTCAAACTCAATTTGTTTTCAAACAGTAATCATAACAAATTCATAAATCAAATAAATCTACTTTCTCTCTATCCCCTCCCCCCATAACAAGTTCATAAATCAAATCAATGAATCTACTTTCTCTCTCTCCGCTCCTGTACCTCCCTAAAGACAAATAACCGAAAAAAGAAGTGTCATTAACTGAAGAAGCTGCTAACCCTATATTCCTCGATCTGAATAAATTGCCAACATACTCAAACAGGGTCCATACTGTTGCTTAGCAACAGTGTAAATCATAATGCCACAATAGTTTTATACTTTGTTGACATGGTTTCTATCATTCTAATTGATGTAGTTCCCCTATGTCAGGTTTTTCTGAATTTTAACCTGCCACGGCAACAACAGAGTTAGAAGTGATAATTAGATAATACAGCACAGGAAGTGGCTTCACGTTAATTGTTTAGACACCAAATATGAAGTGGCTTCAGGTATTTATCAGGACAAATGTCATTTACTTGTGACTGTGGACTTTCTCAATCTTGCTCAACTCCTAGTTCCCCAACAGCCATGACTAAATGTGTGACCCGTTCTGACAAAAGGTACAATAAGTCAGGCGAGGCCTTTTGCTGCTGTGGGCTGAAAACTCTAAACACGGACACATTTCTCAATTTTGAGTTTTCTGCATTTTCATGCCCTATAACCACTTTTACACCATGTCCTAACACAATAAAGTCAAATTCAATCGATAATTATCATTTTTTTGTGTTTTAATGTGTGGTAAGTGCTACTATCTCCTGTCAAAATATTCACAAGTTCCGTAACATTTTGGTGATTAAAGTACGCTTTTCTTAAATGTATTTTTCTTTTTGCTGTTTTGGATGGATGGACAATTAAGTAAACAAGGGAAGTACGGAATTTCAGCTGATTTGGTTGATATTTAATGCTTGTTGCCAAGGAGTTTCTGACCATACCCTTTCAATTCAGACCTATTCTCTTCAACACTGTTTTTCTCAAAGTGGCTGACTTCACCCCTCTCATCTTTGAAAGCCCATAACTTTTTTGCTTTTGTAGCCTGAAACTCAACTTAACCCTTTTCCTACCAAGAAAATAGGTCACTTTACTAACTATTGACCAAGTAATGTTATGAGAGATACTTCAGAAACACTCAAATTATGCCTGTTTTTTTGCCATTTTCGCCACTTCAAACTTCATGTAAACGCAGAAAGGAAATGACAAGAGTATACTCCCTTTGCCGGAAAAGGATTCACGTCAGCAATGTGGTCATTTTCTATTTATAAACTCGAAACTGAAACAACGGTTCAGGGCACGAAATCCTCATGACGTGGTCCACGGAGAGAGAAAACTGAGTCACGAGGATCTCGTGACACGGTATGGAATGTTAAGTTCCATTTGAAAGCTGAGATTCTAAACTTTATAGTGATACCAAAACTTAAAAATCCCTAACCTGAGACTCATTGTGCCTTTTGTGAGAATGGGTCACATCTGCTATAATCATTCAACACTGAAGTAGAAATTAAAGACTAAAAATAAACACAATAACATTTCTGTTATACTCTCACTGTTAGTGTTAATGTTAATCCAGTCTACATTTTTATGTGTGTATGTATATATTATTGTCATTATCATCATCATCATCATGTGCCATGCCACACAGCATTGGAAATCATGGATATGAATCTATCTTTTGTCAATGCAAGTACATCTCCAACCTCTTCTGTCCTCATCCACTCCGCAGATCCATCCAATATTTTCTCCCTGGGTCTACCTGATGCTCCTTTTCCTTCCACCTTTCCTGTTGTGACTAGGTTCTCAAATTTCTCTTGCCTCATAAAATGTCCTACAAATGATGCTGGTCTTTTCCTAATCTTCTTTATTAATGTTCTTTTTGTGTTTGCCTCTTTCAAGACTGTTTTGTTTGTTTTCTTTGCTGTCCATGGAACTCTTAACATTCTTCTGTACATAGTACTGGTTTTATTGGTACTTCTGAAGAACTTTCTTTGTGTTGTTGGTGAGATCACTTTTCATTTTCTTGAATGCTGTTTTAGCTTAGCCAATTCTGCTGGATATTTTTAATGTGCATCTGCCATCTGGTGAAATGACTGTTCCCAGATACTTTTCTTCTAGGTTTCTCATGATGGTTTTGTTATAAGGTGAAAACAAATCTGGTGACAGAACACATCCCTGCCTAAACCCTCCTTTAATTTTGGAAAAGCTTATATAATTTTCTGCTCTCTTTGCTGCTGTTTGTTCCCAATACACACTCCTCATTATTCTTAGATCTTTTCCATCGATATTGAGCTTTTCCAGTGAGTTGATCAATTCTTCATGTCTTAACTGGTCAATACATACTCCTCATTATTCTTAAATCTTTTCCATTGATATTGAGCTTTTCCAGTGAGATGATCAATTCTTCATGTCTTAACTGGTCAGAGGTTTTGGTATAATCAACAAAACAAATATAAATCCTTATCTAACTTGACTGATCTTTCTTTGAGAGTTCTTAGGATGTATATGGCATCAAAAGTTCCTTTCCCTTCAGCAACCCACATTATTCTTCTGCTATTTTTGTTTTGATTCCATTCTTTGTCCTCATCATGATTATTCTTAATAGAATCCTTATCACATGAGTCATCAAACTGATTGTACAATGGAGTTTGCTTTCTATAGCCCCTGCTTCCTTTCGAAGTGCAAGGGAATATGATTTTGACTTAAGGGATATTTCTGGCATCATAAATTTCATTTAGGAGGACTGTTACTTTTTCAATACCGAATACCGAATTCACCTACAGTCTCAATCATTGCTATAACAATACTATCTGATCCTGGGGCTTTTCCTGGTTTCAGCTTTTTCAACACTGCTCTAACTTCATCTTTCATTATTGGTGGTCCCTCAATGTTTTTTTCTTATGATGCATTCCTCCTTTCTGTCATCATCAAAAAGGTCTTTAACCTTTTGACTCCCACACCCTGTCCACCAGCATCCTCCATTGTCAACCATGCTAGCAAAGCAAAAACTTAACCCTATGACTCCCTTGCCCCATCCACAAGGTTCCTGCAGGAAGCTGGTGGATAGGGTGAGGACTCAAAGGGTTATGTTTTTGTGGTCAGTGGATAGGGTGCAGGAGCCAAAGGGTTAATGTACTCTCGCTATCTAATATTTTCTTTTTCCATAATATTTGTACAAAGGGTTAATGTACTCTCCCCATCTATCTAATGTGTTCTTTTTCCATGACAATCGTACCATCTTTAGATTTTAAGCAACCAGCTGATATGCACGTCTTTTTCCTGTAGACAATTTCTACAATGTTTTTGTACATAAACTTAGGGTCTGTTTTGTGTTGGTCTTCTATTTCTTTGAACTTTGTTTCTAGCCAAGCTTTTTTAGCTTCACTGCACCTATTCTTGATTTCCTTATGTATCTTTATGTGTTCTTCCTCTTTTCCCTTTACCGTCCTCCATTCTTCCACCAAGCCCCACATTTCTTGTGTCATCAAGTTCTTCTTTGCTTTTCTTTCAACTCCAGGGATTTCTTCACAAGCTTATTTATCACGTTCGTGAAATTTGTCCATTGTTCCTTACTGTCACTAATGACCTCCAGACCACTGAATTTGTTTTGTACACATACGGTAAATTTTGCACCAGTTGATTAATCTGTCTTGAAGAGTCCAAGATTTAGTTTGATGTTATTTTATTTTTGGTCTGTTTTCTTCTTTTCATTTTCAGCTTCATTTTCAGCCTAAATATTCCCATTACAGGACTGTGGTTACTGTTGCAGTCTGTGCCTGGTGATGTTTTTGCTATCAGTGAAGAATGTCTAAACTAATAATAAAACTCGGTCTGATACAGCCCAGTATTCTTTGATAGACTATGGCTTGTCATTGTCCATTATGATGCCTATCCTTCTTTCATGGTGTCCCCCACCTGAACATATAATTTTATGCTTGCCCGATTGCCTGCTCCCTTCCATTTCACCTCCCCTAGTCCTAAAATACTGATGTTTAGTCTTCCCATTTCCATCTTGACATATGCTAATTTTCCTTTTGTAATACCAAAAAATAATCAGCAATAAAGCATGTAAAAACATGCTAAACTTGTAGACAACCAATCACAGTTATAGCTAAACACAGCTGGACAGGATCAAAATAATTGAATCAACTTCTTTTCTTTCCTTCTTTTTTTTTTTCTATAACAAAAAAAAAACTCAAAGATTTCAAACATGTAAAAAAATAAAAAGAAAACTACGGCAGATAGATTCATTATGTTTCTTGCATGTCAATTTATAAAAGTAAATTTTCCTTCTAAAATAACGTTTAATCTAACATACTTACCATGGCTCACTGATGCAATAAGCGGCAGCGATTTGCCATTCCTGCTTCATAAACAATAAAGTCCGAAATGAGAGTATCCATGTCTTGCACATGCGCATGTGCTCTTCCTCTTTTTGATGAAACCAAGACCCTGACTGTGAATGGAAGGAACCAGGAAGGCGGGGAGGACGGGAGGGACTCTGCGTGAGCCACGGTAAGTATGTTAGATTAAACGTAATTTTAGAAGGAAAATTTACTTTTAATTACACATACTGTACCGTGGCTCACTGATGCAGAATAGCACTACCCGGAAGGAGGGCTTACCTGGTTAACGCCTGGAGGAATGAGACGAGTCAGGGCTTGCGGCAGCGATGGGGGTGTTGAGCCACCACAGCAGAAGCGATACCCCTGGATCCATCGTCGTGCAGACGGGAGACGTCGCGCAGGTAGGATGGAATGAACGTGCTCGGAGAATGCCAATGTGCGGCATCCAGGACACTCTGGAGGCTGGCATTGAGCAAACGCCAGCGACAAGGCCCATGCTCTAATCTCATGGGGCCTTGGGGAGAAGACAGCCAAATCTGAGCCCGGCCTTGCATACGCATCTGTGATGACTGTCCACAGCCATCGAGAGATGGATGCACGGCTAATGGCCTTCTTATAACTGGCGCTGCTTCTGGCGAGAAGATTTCGTCATCCGGAGCAAGGATAGATGTCAGGGGATGAATGGAGATAGACGGAGAAGGGGAACCTGGCGACTGGTTCTTGGCCAAGAAGTCCAGGAGTAGGCGGAGAGACATGAGCCCTCAGGTTCGAAAGCGACATCCCCAGGGAGTCTGCTAAGAGCGTGCACTTCGCTACAGTGCCTCCTCGACGCTAGAGGGAGTAGAAAGGCCGTCCGGAACGAGAGGAACTTGAGAGAACACTCCCTGATGGGGAAGTTCCAGGGGGATCAGGCTTCCCGAAGGGAAGACCCTCGGACAATATCCTGCAGGAGAGGGTCGTCCACAAAGGAAGGACCACCCAACTGGCTGATGGTGGTGCAGATGGCTGCCCTGTGTCCCTTCACTGAGGAGGACAAAAGTTTTTTCTACGTTGAAGAAAGCCGCAGTAGTTGGCCAACTGCAAGCGAGAGGGTGAGTGGAAAGTTGAGGAGCACCCAGAAGGCCAACTATGCCAGTGAGCACTATACATTCCCTGAGTGCCCGGTCTGTGCGCTTGCTCCACAGGGCGATCACTGCCGGGGACAAGCCTAATGAAGACATTGAGTCCTGCACAGCAGCCAAGCATGAAGGTTTAGAGCCTCTGGATTGCTGTGCAGAATGCCTGACCTTGGTTGAAGCAAGGACCGGCCTGTCACGGTGAGTTTTATTGGCGGCACATGGAACAGGTGCAGCAGTTCCGGAAACCATGTTTGGGCGGGCCATCGAGGCGCCACGAGAACCATCGTGGCCGCGTTTGCCCTCGCCATCCGCAGAACTTTCCCAGTTAGGGGAACGGAGGGAAGGCATAGCCCGACAAGACTGACCATGGGATGGACGGAGCATCCACAGGCCAAGCCGAAGGATCCGGGACTGAAAAAACATACAGATGAAGGCGGCGGTGGAACCTGGTGGCAAACAGGTCCACTTGTGGTTTGAACCACGCTGCCCACACTGGCTCCAGAACTGCATGGACCAGTGGCCGTTCTGAGGGAAGAATCCAGTGGGAACTGCTGAGGGAGGCCACAAGTATGTTGATCTTTCCCGGGACATGCATCGCTGAGATCCGAAAGGACTGTTCCTCACACCAGAGGGGAAGCTGTTCCGCTCTCCGAGACAAGGAGTGGGAGCGGGCACCCCCTTTCTTGTTGACGTAACAAGCCACGGTAGTGTTGTCCGTGTTGATGCGAACATGTTTTCCCTTCAGAAAGGGGAGAAAGTCTCTGGGGGCTTGAAAAACTGCCTCCAGTTCCAGCATGTTGATGTGACAGGAAAGGAGATCTTGTGACCATTGACCCGGCGCTGTCAGCGGGCCCACGTGGCCCCCCCCCACCCGGAGTAGGACGCATCCGTGAACAAGTCCTGCTGAGGAGGGGGGTGTGTGATAGGGACTCCCTGGGCTAGCCAGGACCGGGAGTGCCATTTGGTCACTGATGATTGGACCCAAGCGACCCTGGGGAGCCGGCACCAAGCGTCAGTATAGGCCTCGAGGAGGATACCCCTGTACTGAATGTGCGTGCACAGCTCCCGAGCCACCTTCGTGAATTACCAAGGGGCTGGTGCGAGACCAAAGGGAAGAGCCCTGAACTGGAAGAATCAGTTTCCTCCAAACGAATCGGAGGTACGTCCTGTCCCTTGGGTGAATAAGGAGATGGAAATACGCATCTCTGAGATCAATGGACATCACCCAGTCGTCCAGGTGCAAGGCATCACAGATGGTCATAGGGGTTTCCATCTGAAGGTGTCTTATGTGTCGGGACAGACTGCCCATAGGATCGCCTGTGGGGGGTGCTTGCCCTAGTGAAGGGCGAGGTCCCTCCTGATTTCGGCCCGACTCTTGATAGTGGCCTGCACATGGGTCCCAAAGAGGGAACCAGACCTAAGTGGCACAGCTCTCGAGGAAGCTCTGGTGGATGAAGAGCGGGTGACCGAAGATGGTAAGAGTACAGCATTTCGCCTTGCCAGGACTGAATTGAGGCACAGTGTGGCGAAGGCATCGGCCGAGTACTTGAGGCCTTTCAGCCATGGATTGTATGGAAGCAACCATTGCGGGAGAGACAGGTGACTGACGGAGAGAAATGGGCTCGTAGTCTTAAGAGCGGACACCAGACCACCCACGAAGGAATCCACCACTGGATCCACTTCCAGACCCCTCCTGGCAATCTCCTCCCAGTCTGCCAGGCAGCGCTGCGAGAGGGAGATATGCCACTGCTGGGCCCGAGACCTCTCTTGCACTAAGAGGAGGTCCTCCTGTGTGAGGGAGAGCAGCGACTCTGGAATGGCCTCATGGGCCCGTAAGGACCATTCTGTGGAACGGGAGTTTCTCTGGCCTCAGGATTTCCTGTAAGCCAGAGCTCCACGGAAGTCAGGCACGGAACCTGGAAGGATGTCCTGTGCCTCCGTGCCCCTCGCCTTGCTTTGGGCCCTCCTCACAGAGTCAGCCACCAAGCCCGACTCTTTTAGGAAAAGGGAGGCTGGGGCTGAGAGAGGAAGGGCACCAAGGCAAGCTCTGCCATAGCAGGGCAGGGAGCCTTGGCCTCTTGTGCAGTGGACACGGCTCCAGGTAGGTGCACTGCTTCGGAAAAAGAAAAGGAAGTGGGGGCAGAGCCCTCATCATCCGATTTTGAGTCCGTGTCCCCCGGCCCGCCTACAGAGGAGGCGATGGACCGTGGAGTGCCCGCGCGTGGGCAAACTCCAAACGGACCGGGGTCAGAAGCCCCGGGGAGCATCCCTGGGGGTCCAGAGGGGTCGGCAAGGCAGACGCTGCGCGGGTGGGGCCCGGGCATAAAGCGGGGCCACCAAGTATACCCTGCGGACGAGGCAAGGGGAAATCCCATAGATGGGAAATGCTGCCATGGCGCCATGTACGGTGCCATGGGAGGTGTCATGGGGTGAGTCCATGGAGTCCCCGGATCCCCAATGCCCAAGGGGCCAGACTGCTGGGGGTCGGTTGGCAAGACGACTAAGCGCTCTGTCCAGAATGAGACAGAGATGTGCCAGCCCGCAGCAGGTCGCTTGGCATTTGCCAAGGCGACCAAGCGCTCTGTCCGGAATGGGACAGAGGTTGGAGCGGGGCCACAAGCAGGCTGCGGGGGAGGAAGGGAGACAACCTGGGAGAATCTATGATCTGACGCCCGATAATAGGGGGGTTGTCTCCCTTGGCCCGCCTGGCGAACCAGGGGGTGAGCCATTTTCTGCCAAAGTGCTGGCCTTCCTGCCTCCCGAAGGAGACCCATACCCGTGTCGCCCTTCAGCCATAGGGGCTGAAGCAGTAGCAGCTGAACCGGGGTTGAGCTGTACGCAAGGGGCGAGTATGGAATCGACAGAACTGCAGCTGAGTCGATTAACCCTGGGGGGCAGTGTGAAGGCCGCAAAATGACGAAACGTCAACAGAGCCGCAGCTGAGTTGAGGGCACAAGCAGGCTGTGGGGAGGAAGGGAGACAACCTGGGCGGATCTATGATCTGACGCCCGTAATAGGGGGGTTGTCTCCCTTGGCCCACCCGGCGAACAAGGGGGTGTCCCGCTTGGCGAACCAGGGGATGAGCCATTTTCTGCCAAAGTGCTGGCCTTCCTGCCTCCTGAAGGAGACCCATACCCGTGTCGCCCTTCAGCCATAGGGGCTGAAACAGTAGTAGCTGAACCTGGGTTGAGGAGGGGGCGAGTACGGAATCGACAGAACCGCAGCTGAGTCGATTACCGTGATGGGGAGTGTGAAGGCTGCAAAATGACGAAAAGTCAACAGAGCCGCAGCTGAGTTGAGGGCTCGTAGCTAAATTGCGATGACTCAACCCGGGACGGACCTACGTTCTGATGCCCGCGACAGGGGTGTTGTCTCCCATGACCCACCTGGCTAAGCAGGTGAGCCTTTTTCAACAAATTGCTTGCCTTCCTGCCTCCCGAAGGACACCCGTGCCCAGGTCGCCCTTCAGCCAGTGTGGCTGAAATGCGTGCAGCTGAGCTGCACACAGGGGGCGAGCAGGTCACCCTTCAGCCAGTGTGGCTGAAATGTGTGCAACTGAGCTGTATGCAGGGGGCGAGTACGGAATCGACAGAACTGCAGCTGAGTCGATTACTGTGGCCACAAGATGACGAAAGGTCAACCCGCTGGTAATGGAGGAAGGGAGGCAACTGGGGCGGACCTGCGGTCTGACGTCCGTCACATCGGGGTTGCCTCGCCTGGCGAGCCGTTTTTTCCGACAAAATGCTGGCCTTCCTGCCTCCCGAAGGAGACCCATACCCGTGTCGCCCTTCAGCAGTTGAGCTGTACGCAGGGGGCGAGTACGGAATCAACAGAACCGCAGTTGAGTCGATTACTGTGAGGGGCAGTGTGAAGGCCGCAAAATGACGAAAATTCAACATTACCGCAGCTGAGTTGAGGAGTCACCGCAACAGAACCGCAGTTGAGTTGCGATGACTTCAGAGAGAGAAGAGAGAGTAGACGAAGGAGACAGAGGAGGGAGAGACAAAGGTGAAGAGATAGTGGGTTTTGGCGCACCGGGCAAACCTCCGGTCTGTGGGTTGGAGAATTCGGCGGACGAAATCTTCTTAACCCTCGATTTGCCACCCAAAGCTTCACGTAAGTTTCTCCCTTACACGAAAACATAGGCAAGACAACAAAAAACAGTAATGACAATCGATCGATTGCAAGCAAAGTAGCAAAATACTTAGCTGCTCAGAGCATACGAGGCAAGCTGGAAGATGGCTCCCGAGAAAAGAGGAAGAGCACATGCGCATGCGCAAGACATGGATACTCTCAGAGTTACGGTTCTTTCGGACTTTATTGTTTGTGAGGCAGGAATGGCAAATCGCTGCTGCTTATTGCATCAGTGAGCCACGGTACAGTATGTGTAATTAAACTGAAACTTTGTCTGATGCAGTATGATGCTTATCAAAATGCACAATTTGTGTGTGTGTGTGTGTGTGTGTGTGTGTGTGTGTGTGTGTGTGTGTGTGTGTGTGTGTGTGTGTGTGTGTGTGTGTGTGTGTGTGTGTGTGTGTGTGTGTGTGTGTTTTAACTCATCATAGATGAGTTAAAAACATAAACATGAAAATTGTGCACTTCCCCACATTGCATCACATGTTACTCTTCATAATCATTTTGTTGCTGAACTGACTGTGACAAGTTCATACCCACTCAAATAGGGCTCTGGCCTTTAAAATCAATTTACTGATTATCCTGTTCTTCATAACTGTCACTGTTAAATGAATATATATTCATTCAGTCTCATAGGTACAAATTAAGCCTGTCTTGTACAAGATGTGGTAACATAACCTATTGGACTAATCTGGTCATGTTTGGTATCATTTTAAAGCTATTTGTATCAGCAACATGGTCATTTACATATCAGACAGACTGTTAAAAGGCGCTGTAAAAACTAAGACTATTTAGCAACTAACTCATTTTTGTTCCCTCCACAGCACTACTGCTAACAGCAGGCATAATGTGCATGGCCTGCCCTCTCTCGCTGAAAGGAGGTAAGGTCACAGCTATGGGCTTCTGTGACTAAGGAAGCGGTCTGGAACAACCATGGTTTGGATAGGTGGTTAGTCTCACCTCCATACACTGGAAACTGCCAAATGAACAATAGGCTTCCCACCATGGTAGTGGCCCTAGTCACCTGTTATTTGTTGGTGTCATCACCCAGGATGTTTTCCTTTACAGTTGATGCAGAGGACAGGTCAATCACAAGGTCCATCATGTGCTTCCTCTGCATATTTTCCATATTTTTCTGTGTCTGGACATTGGCCCCTGACATGGCCGAATTTCTGGCAATTAAAGCTATGCACAGGTGATGAAACATAAAGAGAGACCTTCAAACTTAGATAACCTATTTTAACTGACTGTAAAACAACAGCAGCTGAGGTAAAGGATTCTGTTGGAACATTCTTGGAGCCCTTTATAGAACATAAAAGTTTCCAGACACCACAGCCAGTGTTCATGTGGAAAACCCTCATAAAACAGGGCAACATGGACATACAACTGCACAACCTTCGTACCTTCAACCAGCACGGCTGTTTAAACCGGCCGCCGGGCGATCACTTAGTTTTCGGACACGGTGCCAGCGATTTGCACGCGAGAGGCGTGTTTTCCTGCTTACCCGCTGCGCTACACGGCCCGTCAGCGGTTTTGAGCTGTGAGTCATCAGTAGCAAGCGGGACTGTGTGGCTGCCTTTGTGTGCCGTGATTACTACCGTTTCTACATTTCCCGCAATACTGCTTTGGTCATTTAGCCATATATGTAATTATCAATCTTACCGAAAAGTAGACTCTCTCCCCTACACATAGATATCAAACACGAACTGGTTTGTTGCCATAATGCATAACGGGATTACACAGAAAAGGAGGAGAACGATTCTGAAAATATCGCGCCTTCACTGTTTCATGAGAAAAATAAGCCAACTTCCAACAACGAAAACAAGAATTCACCAGTTATTACAGCAGAAAGAAACACATACAGAGGAAGAGTAAAGTATGTTTTAACAGACTGACTTATCAAACGGATCTTTTTTGGCTTCTTGTGGAGGTAGCGGTGGGTAAATCGAGATCACTGATAACGGCATAGATCCACATCTTTCACACTAGCACCAACATTTCACTGATGAGTCTTGTATACGGCAATCTCCTTACTGCCATAGTAGGAACGTATACACACATGTCCATGCAAGAGTCCAGATTGGGATCACGATACTGAGACGACCATTCATTAAAAAAAATGGAAAGACACAGAGAGATAGAGAGAGAGAGAGAGAGAGAGGGGGGGGGGGGGAGAGGGAGAGAAAACTTAATACATTTACGAGAACGTTAGGTTCACTGGTATTAAAAAGAAATAAAAACTCCTGAATATCATAGTTCATACCCACTTAACTACACTGAAATCTTTCTGTCTGCCTGTCTGTCGCTCTCTCTCTCCACACACACACACACACACACACACACACACACACACACACACACACACACACACACACACCACACACACACACACACACAACACAAACACACACAAACAAAAACAAACAAACAAAAACAAACACACGCACAAGAATACTATGTATTTTGCTTAACAATGATAATAATACTCAAAAGTCTTTAATTACTTATTTCATTCATGAAATGCATACACATAAACATCCAAGCAGACAGACAGGCAGACAGAGAGAGAGAGAGAGAAGAATACTTTGCACTTCGCTTAATGTCTTTGGGCCCTTATTGTCTCATGAAATGTGCATGCACACGCACCGCACACACACACGCACGCACAGCAGCACACCACGCACGCACGCACGCACACACACACACACACACACACACACACACACACACACACACAAACAAAAACAAAAGAAAATAAACAGAGATAATCAACGACTACAACATGCAAAACCTGACTCTGGTCATCTCAGTACACTGATATTTCAAACGAAAATGTCCAAGGCAACACTATACACAATTATCAAGCACAAAGGAATTCTGCCACAGTGTGTACGTGGTAAGCGTTATCCAGAGGACTGAAATGATACCAACATTCACTGAAGACTCTAAAGATTAATGAGCTGCCAGAACCAGTAACCACCAACCGCCTCGCCAGCATCCCTGTTTACCTTAGCTGTCACATGTGTTATTACGATACGCTATACGTGGCCCCTAAGCTGCAAAACATGAAAAATGAAAAACAGCCGTCCTCTACAGACAACATTCTTCTAATGTGTGCCTTTACTTATATTCGAGAACTGGCATTTGGATTTTACCAGCGTTGGAACATTGATCATTTCACGGTCGAAGATTGAAAATCATGTCAACACTGTCTTTCATTCTCTTTCTTCTCTGTGCGTTTAGTTGGACACTTACATGCACGTAACGTGTTGAGTTACATATCATTTTATTGAGAAAAATCTCAGGTTTTTAATGATGCACATTACAGACCAATACAAACAAAGCTCTTGAGAAAATTAGTGGAAAACTGAAGTTACTTGTTTGTAATAGTTACTACTGCGCTTATACGGCGTAGCGAGATCGCCGGTAACAAGGCAGAGCTACGAGCTCGTATTTCTAGGTCAGGGCAGCACTCAGTGGGCTTCGCGCTGCTACAGCTGCCGCCGCGGGACGAAAATAAGTGATCACCCTTAAACAGCCGTGCCAGGCATGAACGTTCATCTAGGTCTGCTATGATGAAACAGGACAAGGACAGGATAACAAGAACACAAGTCTTTAACTTTTACCATGCACAGACATTGAAACACATCTGCTTCACAACAGAGTATCGAAATTTTCCATCACCCCTCCAGCTTCCATAACACAAGCCTAAATAAAGTAAATTGAATGTAGATGTAACTTTTTTACAAGCCTCTAGAGCTAAACTTGGTTCAACCAAATACGACACCAAAACACATGATATGCATGATCCAACCTACCAAATATGACACCAAAACACATGATATGCATGATTCAACCTAATTTGAACAGATGAACCTGCAAACAATTTCTGAGGTTGCCCACACTCCACACACACACACACACACACACAACACACACACACACACACACACACACACACACACAAAAATACACATACACACGTACATGCACCTACAACTGCAGTAAGAACTGAACGTCCATGGGTGGCATGCACAGCTTCTCCAGCCAACCCACCAATCATTACCGAACTGTCAAAAATACACAGAAAAAACATCTCTGATCTTACTCCATGTTTATCTGTGACACACTGTATCAGATCGTATCACACAAAGTGTACTTTTCCTACCTTATGACAAGGGAAGCGCTGGTTGTCTATGCTGATGGTCACATCCGTATACCCCACATCTAGCCTTAAACGTTCAATGTTGTCAATCAGCTGATTGGTGTGGTCATTGCTAACAAACGCCGTGTCAATGCCAGACATCTCCTCCTCTACACCATCTTCCCCTGCTACACTGCAAACCTCTCTTTCTGTTGGATCAGCCATGGCCTATTTGAAATCAGAGGTATACACTTAAACCTTTTCAAACAAAAGTGATTCAGAAAACATATCATGATGGTCAAGACTCAAATGGTGCAATGGTGGTAATGCAGTTGTTTGAATTAAGAAACTATGTCATGCATCAAACTCTTGCTCAATGGCACACTCTCTAACCTTATCACAGTCATGATCATATGTCGGGGTGCTGTGTAGTTTTCTGATTTCTGTAGAGCTTGATCAGTCAAAAGAGGTCTGTCTCTTGCTCAGCTCTACCATTTTTACACACATTCATTGGCCTTGCAAAGCCAGGGCTCGCTGGCTTAATTCATATAACTATAGACTTAAGATTAATCTTTTGAGCTCAATCCCAACCAGCAACATAAAAAATGGTATGTTCACTGTCTGTCTTAATGTGTCAATCATTCTGGTGACATCAGCTAGGCAGATGACTAATCCCCAAACATGTTAAAGGCTTTTAAGCGAATGACTTTGTGCTCACAGGATCTGCCAATAATCACCAACAGATTTGGATGTACACATATGCTACTATCTGAGTGCAATGAGTCCCTCTTGAACAAATCTTAAATTCAAATGCCAAAGAGCAAAGATGGAGATCTGTTCATTCCACGAGACAGCTGAGCATCAAGAAGCTGGCTGTATTTGATTCAATAGTTTCTGACAATGGGCAATATCACATCTTCATCAAGCTTTGTCATGCATAAAGTCACATGCATATAGGGTGACAAGTGAAAATCTCATAATTATTGTACCTTTTGACTTTTAATGCCTTATCTACACTGCCCTTTATGTGAATACAAATTAACCATCTTTACAGGCTGATTGCTTTGCTTACTTCCCCCAGAAACTGGCTGATTGTGTAGATTATTTCAAAAAATTGCACGTTACTTTAAAAAAAAAGTCATTTTAAAAAAGAATGAAAAGATACAGACTTTTGAAATTTTCTACTGATTTCATAAAGCAAAAGCAGAAAAAAAGTCATTTACCTAATAATCTGGTGGTACACTGTGTATGAAAAAAAATATCCTTATACGTGTAGAAATATGAGATGAAGTCACTACTCAGAATGTCAATAAAAAAAATCTGCTAATTCCCGTACTTCCACCAGAAACTGGTCGAATGTCCATCTCCTTGCAAGCCATTGGCTGGCAAAGACAACTTACAATTTGCCTGCACTCTAATAACTGAATCAGAGTGCAGGAGCCGCTGTAATACTTAGTTCTGTAAAGTGCTTTCGCCATCTGGGGGAAAACTTACATACATCTTGAGCTACATGTGCATGCAAGAATGGTCATGTTAAAAAAATAATTTAGCTACATAAATGTCTCTGCAAACTAATACAAGAGCTTACACAACTAAACCACAAATCCCCATGATTTCACCAACGAAACACACAACGTGGATTCTTAGCCATTATTTACCTCCTTTCATTCTTAATCAAAAAATCTTTATCAATGAAAATGCTCTGTGACTAAGCTTAATACAGGAAAAAAAAGCAACCGCTGCTTTAAAAAATCTAACTCAAAACACAGCATCAATGAAGGCAAACACCAATTTGTTTAAACTTTCATCAGATGAGAGAAACAGCAATAATTTTCACTGCAAACACCATACCTTTATCAAGCATACAAACAAAAATCAAATTCTTAAAGTTTCAAAAGGAATAATCAAAATGTCAAAAACACACAGATCTACTTTTCTCAACTGCTGCAATCTGTCAAACTAACCTGTTAATTAACTTTGTAAACTGAACTTACTAGCAAAATTTCTGAAATGTCTGATCTTGTGTGGAAACTTCTTGTTAATTCTTTGACATGGCCAGTGTGCACCGTGGCAAGTTCCCAGCTGCCAGGCTGTTGTTGTTTGTTTTCTTCCCTGCTGATGCACCATTTTTACTGCTTTTTTACTTTATTTTACAGCTACTAAAGAATAATTAATGGTGAAGTATTTCATATTACCAGAATATTCAAAACATGATCTTTGCAGGCATACTATTTTCAAATAAGAATTACCAACACTTATACGCACTATTACGACAAGAACAACATAGGTCATGGAGTATAAACCAGACGCATGCTCATGTCTCAGTAGTAACTGTACTGTACTGAAGTCGAGAGGAACCTTTGAAACCTCTCTCTTCTCTCTCTCCTTCCTCTTTCTCTCACACACACATACACACACAGCGAGAAAAAAGAGAGAGAGAGAGAGAGAGAGAAAACAGTCAACTCAGATGGTAACTACAGGTAAGGTTTATAACTTGTGAATTCCCATGACTAATACCTAGCAGACAGTTTATCAAGGAAGACAGTGCAGACCTAACACATGGCATTGCAATTTCCTGGTCAGGGTGTGACTTTATTCTGTTATCAGTTAAAGCATCAAGTGTAAAGCTACACCAATCAGACTGTCCCTTAGCTAAAAACCTTTTGCTACACAGTACTGGTAGTTGTTCCGGACATTCTTTACAGAAAAAGCTGCCAGAATTTTCAAAAACTTGATCTATGTGGCACTATGTGGCCGGTCCTTCTGTTGGGAACAGATGCCTTACCGGCACCAGGGGTACAGTGCACAGGAGTGAACTTTTTAAGCACCGGCTCCTGGTCTATCACAAAAAGGTTAACTTGTAAACTGTATGAGCCTTAACTCCAAATCCCTCACCTGCACCTTATCCCCAGCTTCCAGCATTATTAGTCTTAACAGTAAAGCAAACAGCCATTTACTCTCTCATTCTATCCCTCAGCTTCCTACAAATCATAACAGCAAAGTTAAAACTTAACCTTTTCACTACTTCACATTATGAAAGGCAACCCAAGCATGGAACATCTGTATTGAGGAATTTGTAAACAGAGTCATAAGCAGAATGGAGATGTCGGCATGGATATACATTTGGACATGACCACAGAGACAAGTAGGTGAAACACTGTTAACACTCTTGTAGCAGAAGTACTGATTTTGCATAATATTCTCATTGTTCATGATGGCACCTGCACTACAGACGTCAAAATAGGAGCATGAACAGCAAAACAAAAAATAATCCAACTAAACAATGTTTACAAAGACAGAAGCATAATAACAGACCTTAAAACCAAAATTCTGATCTAGCCTGTTATGCTCTATGGCCATAAACCTGGACATGCAGGCCAGCAGATGAAAATGCAATTGAAGCAGCTGCGGTTCTCCAGATGATTTCTAAGAGTCAAACAGACCAATAAAAGAATAAATGAAAGAATTTTTATCAAACTCAGCAGTCCAATGTCAACTGCTGGCAGAAATCAACAGCAAAAGAAAACTGAAATACATCGGCCATGCAATCCACAAGTCCCACACAACCCTAATAACAACAGTTCTGCCAGGAAACACTGTAGCCAAAAGAAATCCAGGCAGACCATCCACCTTCTACATGAATATAACATCACCAGCCTCAGTGGTTTGAGGGTCAGTGAAGTAGCACAGAAAAGTCAAGATCTGAATAAATGTGGAACTGTTGTGACGTCTACTGCAGCAGCTACCATTGAACTTGATGATGCTGACAAGTGATGGGTGACTGGCTGATTACACCACCAACCCTGACTTTTGATGAGGTGTCGAGTGTGAAAATGACTGGCCCAAATACAGAATGTTAAGGAAGCCAATACAGTAATTTGATTGGCAAGGATCTCATTTACCATGACTGACTTAAGAGCCAGACAAGTATTACAGAAACCAAGAAAAAGCACAACCTTGGATTCCGAATGTAAGCTCCAGACAAGAGTGAAGGAAAGGATGGTCTATTACTCAATGATATCAAAAGTAGCAGAAAGACCCAAAGAACAATTAGGGAATACGGATACACTCAATTTAAAGCAACAGATCATTCACAATCTGAACACGGGTGGTTTCAGTGCTGTATCAGAATGGCACGCAGACTGGAAAGGATGATTAACCCACTCAGTGCCTTTAGACCATCAGCTGACGTCCTACATAAAGTGTTTCCATGATAGTGCTCTTACTGTCTTAGGCTGTCCACTGACGTCCTAGAGGTATTCAGAGTTTTCATTCATTACAATGTGAGCCAATGAGCACAAAGAAATGCAGAATAGTGAACAGGAAGTGTCTACAATATACAAATAGCATGTAAATTGGGATACGTCATAGGGAAGATCCCTTTATTGTTTCTAATGATTTGGTAAGTGGACCACATGATGTGGAGCTTGGCATCATGTGCAAAACGGCGACTCAACCTTGGACAAGCTGAGACAGTCAGTCACGTCAGCGGACTTACACAACTCTAGAGAGGCTGTTCAAATGATTTTGGAGCATGAGGACGATGGAGATGATTTGTTATCTGATGATTCGCTTGAACATGAGGATGAAGAAGACGACAGTGACAACCATGACACCGACATTCAACACTTGCTGGCTGAACCGATGTAAAACAAATGATGATGTCCGAGTGCCGAGCGTGCAGGACCTAACAGTAATACTTCGGACTTTGGACCCAGCAGCAGTGAAAGTGATGGTGAGAGGGGTCACGCACATGTTCATGGTGTGGAAAGGGGGAGGACAAGAAGGGGGACGAGGAGAGGTGCAGAGGAGTCATACCCCAGTTAGAAAGGGGTGCCTATTTTTACCGAGATGTACCGAGAAGTGCCGAGATGTACCGAGAAGTACCGAGATGTACCGAGAAGTACCGAGATGTACCGAGAAGTACCAAGATGTACCGTTGGTTGGTTTGAATCATTATTACCCGTTGGTTGTACACTTCTGAGTGAATACCCGTAAGCGTGAACATTGATTAGATCAGTTCAGTTCCCACCTTGCCTTGCCATACTCACAGGCTGTACTACAATCGCTTTACTTGTGGTGAGTGTCCATTTTATTTTCCTTTTTTATTCTCTATCTCCCCCCTCCCCCTTTCTCTGTCTTCCCCTCTCTCTTTCTCTTTCTCTCTCTCCTCTCTCCCTCTCTTTCTCTCTCTCCCTCTCTTTCTCTCTCGGTTTTTAAATGAATGTATTCTCTATCTTCTCCCCTCCCCCTCTCTCTCTTACTATTTCTTACTATCTCTTTCTCTCTCTCTCTATTAAATGTTTACAACGAAAAAACGATACCCCAAAATATCCCAAGTTTTGACAAGAACCCACAATGTAATATTGGTCTGTCTGTCTGTCAGTCCGTCAGCTTGTTAGTGAAGTATTTATCAATGATGTTTCGGTTTCAGATTTTGGACTTTATGCGAAGATGCCTAAACGCAGACCAAGATATCCCTGCCTGGTTTGTGGGCAGGCATGCACAACGAAGAGTGGGCCGAGCTCTCTTGAATGCTCAGAATGCCTCAGATAGGTACATCGGTTAGTTCTTTTTATATACATGTATTTATGTTTTCATATGTATCTATTTATAACTTGGTTACAGTAAACTAATGGGGAAAAAAGACGTCAATATATAGTGACCTCATATTGACTAAATGAATGTAATGACGTCAAATGTTGAAACAAAAACAAAAAACCATACCATACAAAATGATTTTTTATAGTAAACTTCTCTTTCTCTCTCTCTCTCTCACCCAATATATCTGGCATATCATATTTATATCCTCTCTATTTCAATGACACATAATATTTATATCCTCTCTATTTCTCTCCGCTTTTCTCTATATATATTGGGGGGGGTTTTCAGGAGGTGTGTGCCTATCGAGCCAGAGCTGTTTGCATTGTGGGGATCAGCGATTATGCCTTTTCCTGCAGGGACTGTGCCTTTGATGCAAATGGTTGTTTCAACATGGAGGCATTGCTCGAGAGGTATGGATCTTTCTTAACACTTAAACTGCTCAACTGGATGTGAAAATGCATTTGTCACTCATTACAATATGATGTGTAAGTCATATATTTACTAACAGGTATAAAGTGATATCAAACTCCGGTTGTTGTAGTACCCAATTGATATTGTAACAATACCGGCAAAACTAAATTGTAATGATAAAGGCAAACCAGAAATTGGCACAAAACTGGCTCCTTGAGGCCGTTACCAAACTTTAATAGCCAGAATGTTGCCTATTCTGGTTATTAATAGGCATGTTTATAGGGTTACTATATCCGAGTTTCACTTCTTCTTCTGATGCATCCATCGAGTGGGTTTTTTTTTCAGGATTTCTAGGTCTCAGGACAAACACATCGCTGCCATGTCTCAGGGAACTCCTCTTGAAGACGTACAGCGTTACTCTGCCACGTATATCTCCCGTGGAATCATACGGAAATTTAGGAGAGTCACGGAGAGTTTGCACAGCCTCGAAGACCATCCTGGAGCAGTACCAGCCGGTTCTCCTCAATACGCATGTTCCTGTGCATGTACTTGGTGATGGCAACTGCTTTTTCCGGGCAGTATGCCTGGGAGTGTTTGGGAGGGATGACTGTCATGCCCTGATGAGGTTGATGTGCAGCATTGAACTATTGAAGAACCCCAAATTCTATGATGTGCACTCTCAGGAATGTTCTGAAAATTTGCGCCATTCGTCATTACTTATTGACAATTATGATGAGGTACTTTCAAGAACATTGCAAATCGGTGAATATGCATGTCTTGTGACAATGACTGCTGCAAGCTCTGTGTTAGGATGTCCTCTTGCGTCTTACTGCCCCCAAACTGCAGGTGCTCTTTTCCAATCCAACCCGTTGACGAGAACAATCACTGGGAGAGGGGTCAGAGATTCTTTGTATCCATCAGCCCAGCTGATGTGGACACAACTCGTTGTACCCAAGAAAGCGAGCACTTTTGCCCCAACCACTTTGCCCTGCTCTGTCCGATCCAACCACCTGATCAGAAATGTGTCAGTGATGAGAGTGAAACATGTCATGATGATGGTGATGATTGCCGACGTGACGATAAAGTCCCAAAACATGATGAGGATAATGGTCATGCTGGCGATAGGTGTCATGATAGCGATGATGACGATGTTGATGATCGTGCTAGGGCCGACCTCATGACGATTCTCAGATGAGTTTTGATGGTCAGGGCGATGATGATGGTGATGATGACGATGTCGATGATCGTGCTAGCGGCCGACCCCATGACGATGGCCCACCCGATGATGATGGGCACCAAGATGATGACAATGGTAGCGAAAATTTTCACGCACCTGGTGGGGAACCTTTGACCAATGGTAAGTTCTTAGACATGAATACTCTTCTTCACGTTATCCACCAAGAGACTGGACCGCATGACATTGTTCCTCCGGGCAAGAAAGACAACATGTATTTTCTGGTTAAAAATGACTGTAACCTAAAAAGACGTGAACAAAACATGCACAGCCAATTCTATGATGACAGGGGAGCATGGAGTAGTAAAGGAACCTACGACAAAAACATACCTCCTGCGTGAAGGAGAGCAATACAGGATTATTTGCAAACGCAACGACATTTTCTGCCGAGAGATTACTAGAAATAAGCAGAGACAGTACCCTCCCATGGATCCTCAGCCTGCTCCGGAGTCTGTAGTGTTGCTTAACCGCTACTATGTTAGACACACTGCAGACTCTGGGTATCAGAAGAGGGTTTCATGGGGGAGTGTTCTGGAGTGGCAGTGTATGAATATCTAGGGACATGCCCCGAACCTAAGCCACACGGAGAACAACCACAGGGAACCCAGGTAACTACATTCGACTACAACCAGAAAAAATGGAGCAACTGAAAGAAAATTTGAAATCTAGAAGACCAGCTGAGGCTTACACACTGGATGACTCATTTCAGGGTCCACGCAATATGCAACAGGTATACAATGCCAAGTTCCGTTCAAAAGCAGCAACCAGGCCGAAAGGTACACATTCAAACAATTTTGCCGACCAAGTTGACCAAATTGAGGAAATGCAACACACATACGCATACATTCAAGCAATCATCAAACAAATGTCCATGCTTCATTCTGTATACAAACGAAACAGATTTTAGACATGAAAAGGATGTGTTCTCCACCACCATCTGCACACAGCACCGTGTTAGGAGTGGACAAAACCTTTAATCCTTGGTCCACTACATGCAACTGTTACGGTCTTTAAAAACCTTTCTCTGCAGAGGCGGGATTCTGGAGACAATCCTCTCTTTGTAGGGCCAATTTTTCTACACGGCAATAGCGATATTGCAACGTATGTCATGTTCTTTCAGCATATTGCTGGAAAGTTGCCAAAGAATTCCATGCCAGTCTTGGGTTCGGATGAAGAGCCGGCCATGAGGGAGGCAATGGAGTGTGCTTTCCCTAATTCATTGCGCTTAGTGTGCACGCTCCATGCCAAGAACTTTTAGCATTTTGCTGGCTGACAAAATTGGGTCCCTTTGAAAGAGAGGAAGGACTTGGTGAACGAAGTGTTTGGACCTAACGGGATTGTCATGACAGAGAGAGACCCACCCACAGTTTTTGACATGCTGCAACACATTGCCGATAAGTGCAGCAGCAATCGAATTGCAAAGCACATCAGGCGGCTGGCACCCATGTTGTCCGAAAATGTCCAAGCTGCGGTACGCCCGGGCTTACAGGTTGACAGTCCCTTATGGACTAACAACAACTGTGAGAGTGTCAACCATGTCTTAAAGCAGGCAACTGGCTGGAAGACCCTAAAGCTGCCAGACCTTATTCTGCGGCTTCACTCTGTTGTGGAAGCACAATATAGAGAAACTCGTCGGCCTTTTACGGGACGGGCGAATATGACCTGACAGAAACATTCCATCGGTTTAGCATACCACGCGATGTGTATTACTGAAAGACTGCAGCCCAAAAGTCAGGTCATTTGCAAAAGTTTCTCGCCACTGTGACCGATGTTGGTCTTGTGCGCTCCACAAACAGCCAGAAAACCTCACGTGCACCAAAGCATGGTGGAAAGAAACCCGGTCAGCGCAAGAGGCACCAATCAGAGAGAACAAAATGATGACGATGATGATGATGACGATGATGGTCATGCTGGAGATAGATGTCATGATAGTGAACCCCCATCTCGTGATAATGGTGATGATGGTCTTGATGCACCCGATGATGAGGGGGATGATGATGGTCGATTAAATTAAACATGTTCTGTGTAAAAATGATGATAATGCTGACAATGGTATGCAAGATATTATATTTTTTAATGGATGTCAGTTGTTCTGATTAATGATATTATTTTTCAAGAATGTGCAGTTATAATTAAACATGTCGATTACTGTTCTGTAACAAGGATGATAATGCTGACAATGGTATGCGAGAGATAATATTTTTTAATGGATGTCAGTTGTTCTGATTAATGATTGATGATTTTATTTTTCAAACATTTTCAAAAATGTGCAGTTATAATTAAACATGTCGATTACTACTCTGTTCCACTTTGTCTCTTGCATGAGTCTTGTTGTTTGTCTCTCTCTTCCTCCTCACTAAATTCGATGGGCACATCTCGGTACTTTTCGGTACATCTCGGTACTTCTCGGTACATCTCGGTAAAAAAAGGGACCGTTAGAAAGTGTGGCAGGGGAAGTGGCAGTCAGTAAAGTGTTGCGTTCACTGGAAATCTATTGCTTCCAAATGGACAACGGCCAGACATTCCTCATTTTATAGGAAATCCAGGATTGAAAGTAGAAAGAACTGGGGACGCATACATTCCTCGATTTATAGGAAATCCAGGATTGAAAGTAGAAAGAACTGGGGACAAGTGCTACAATTCTGTCAAGCTGTTTCTCATTGATGAGCTGACTGATTTACTTAAATGAGGATTCTTAATCTGGGCTTATTTTTCTCTTATTTTGATTACAGAATCTGATGAACAGACAGAACCAATTTGTGAGTGTCATGTAGTTTGACTGTTCAAAATCTGTCTCTGAGATCAATCACTTTTATGTTTACTGAAACCAGATCTGTCATTGTTTGAGCAGTTACTCGTTTATGTGTCTGCATGAGTTTAGAATCATTTCATGAACACTTTATGATGTAACTTGTTTTGTTTTCATTTATGTATGTAAACTGACAACAAAGTAGTCATTTTCAGCTGTTTTTTTGTTTGTGAGTGTGTTGGGTGTCAATCTGTGGAGATGGAATCCTCAAATTTCCCTGGCAACGGAGAGACACATATTCACATTTTCCCTCCCTTTGAAAGGGTTAAGATTATTGGCTGAGATACGATATCAGCCCTTTCAAAAGCACTTGTAATTTTCAACAGAAAACAGACAAAAACAGTAAACATTCAAAAACAGACAAGCCAATATTTTGGAAATGCACTGAGAACAAAAGATGAAAGGAAAATTTTACAAGGGTGAATAACTTTAAAATACATGAAAAGGAAATGTAGGCCTACTGTACTCACCTTTGGACTGGAATATAGCAACAGCTCACACAAACACAAAAATGAACAAAATGTCTACCTGTTTGACCTTTGGGTCTTCTACAGGGTACAGTAAGAAACCAAAAATGATGCTAGGGAACAAGACATTCTGATCCTGTGTTGCACAAATGTTTTTCCAAGGCATGTTATTCCCAAAAGAAAGATACTGCTATGCTATTTCAGAAGACCAAGTGATTTCTGATCTTTTCATTTTGCAGCCAGTCTGACAGCAAGAACATGTTTTTTTAACACACATCTGACCTAAAGGAAATGAATGGTTGGTGTCTAAATCAGGGTACTGGACACCCACCATTTTCATATACAGATCAAAACAAGCAAAAATCAGCAAAATATACAACAACAACATCTATAAACATCAAAAGTAATGAAAATTACACAAACCTTAAGCACGCACTTGATCTGACTGCTGATGTCTGTCTGTTTTCAAATCCTATAGTGGTCGAAATGTCCCCCCCAAATTTTTACAGCAGTTCTTTTTCACATGAACAGCAATCAGTCTTCTTTTTGTAGTCATTTAATCATAGATGCATTATCTCAGCGAGCATCACTGGCAGATCAGTCCTCTGCTGTAAAGATATGAAACAAAATCAAACACATTTAACTCATAAAACAAAACATCAAATTCAGATCAATCTTCTGCTGTAAAGATATGAGACAAAGTCAAACACATGATTAAACTCATAAGACAAAACATATCAAATTCAGATCAGTCTTCTGTTGTGAAGATATAAAACAAAATCAAACATATTTAACTCATGAAACAAAACATCAAATTCAGATCAATCTTCTGCTGTAAAGATATGAAACAAAATCAAATACATTTAACTCATAAAACAAAACATGCCAAATTCATCTAAAATGTAATACCTGACTTCTAACCATAATTACAAGTAAATATGAATCATTGAATGTAACCCAACTTGACCAGCTACTCATGAGTTGAGTGTGCCATGGCCTCACTGAGAAGATTGGGACCACACACGCAAATCTCGTCCACTTCATCGATGAGTCACTGAGGGGGTTGCTCAAATTTCCTGACCAACACTGCAAGCATCTAGTATATTTCTTGGGCCTGATAGATGCCAGGATATAATGGCTTCACGGAGAAGATTGGGACCACACACGCAAATCTCGTCCACTTCATCGATGAGTCACTGAGGGGGTTGCTCAAATTTCCTGACCAACACTGCAAGCATCTAGTACATTTCTTGGGCCTGATAGATGCCAGGATATAATAGTAAGCACAAAGCACAGCTTTATCATGCAGTCTCAATACTAGATGGAACTCCACAGCATCAAGGCTGTTATCCTCATTGTCACCATCATCATAGTGTTGTAAAAATTGTCTCAGCTTCTGTGGCCATTAAAGTGGCATTTAAAATGGGGCCAAAGAAAAAAGATGAGCACAAAGAAAACTGCCTCAGCGTGATGAGCCTAAAAAAAAGTGCACAATGGCATTCAAAGATCTGATAATTTCCACTATATCCATTCCCTTATACTCCTATCTCTTCCCCATTCTAGGGCTACTTCGCACAGTGGAACCACTAAAGCTTTGTTTGTTTTGAGAGTGTTTTCTACTTCAAAAAGTGCAAAATGGAGTAGGGACCCCACAATGTCACAAAGCAATAAACAGCACTGACCTACAAAATCTCACATGGATCAACTGCCCTGGACATGCTGGTGTTAGGGAAAATGAATGGGCCTATAAACTTGCAGGCAATGCCACTACAACAAAAATTCTCCATCAAGGAAATACGAGGTCCTTAGACTAAATCGTATCTTTGCATACAAAATGTGAGTCATCATACCACCAAACGTTTTACCCAAAAAGGAATAAAGTGGCCGGAAATCTATTATGAAAGAAAAAACAAGAGCTATCATTAATCCAAAGGAAAGCAAAGGGAAAAGAGGAAGAATACAAGAGGATAAACAGGGAAAACAGGAATAGGTGCAATGAAGCTATGAAAGCTTGGCTGGAAACAAAGTGCAAAGAAATAGAAGACCAACACAAAACAGATCCTTAAGGTATGTACAGAAACACTGAAGAACTGCCCACAGGAAAAAGATGTGCACATCAACTGGTTGCTTAAAATCGAAAGATGGTACGCTTATCATGGAAAAAGACAAAATATTAGAGAGATGGGAAGAGTACATTAAAGACCTTTTAAACAAGGACAGAAACAAAGAACACATTATAAGAAAGAACGTTGAAGAACCACCCATAATGACAGATGAAGTCTGACCAGCACTGAAAAACATGAAACCAGGAAAAGCCCCAGGACCAGACAATATTACTACAGAAATTATTTGAGGCCCAAGAAGAATTTGGTACTGAAAAAATAACAGACCTCCTAAATGAAATTTATGACACTGGAAAAAACCCCAAAGGTATGTCAAAATCAATTTTCATTGCTGTTTCAAAGAAAACAGAGGCTATAGAATGCGAACTCCATTCCAAAGGAAACAGGGGCTATAGAATGAGAACTCCATCGTACAAAAAAAATCAACTTGATGAGTCATTTAAAGAAAATCCTGTTACAAATAATCATGATGAGGACAAGGAACAGAATCAAAAGAGAAACAGCAGAAGAACTGTGTGGGTTTGTCGAAGGGAAAGGAACTATTATTGTCATATAGTAAACACATCCTAAGAACTATCATAGAGAGGTCAATCGAGTTGAATAAGGATTTATTTTTCTGCTTAGTTGATTATACCATGGCTTTTGATTGGGTAAGACACAAAGAACTGATCAACCAACTAGAAAGACTCAATATTGATGAAAAGATCTAAGAATAATCAGAAATATATACTGGGAACAAACAGCAGCAATGAGAATAGAAAACGAAATAAGCTCTTTCCAAAATATCAAAACAGGGGTCAGACAGGGTTGTGCTCCGTCACCAGATCTGTTTTCACTTTACAGCAAAAAAACCATGAGAAACCTAGAAGAATGCCCTGGGATAAAGATTGGAGGAAGAACGATAAACAACATTCGATATACAGATGACACCGTACATGCTAATTACAGAAAATGAAAAAGACCTACAAAACCTTGTGAATGTAATAGGAATAGAAAGCAAAAATGAAGGAATGGAGCTAAATAGCAAGAAGACTGAAGTCAAGGTAATAAGTAAAAAACAAGAAATCCCCTCATGCAAAATCACAGCAAATGGCATAATTTTGAGCAAGGTTGATAAGTTTACATACCTGGGAACGATCATCTCACCAGACGGTAGATGCACATCAGAAATAGCCAGCAGAATCAGCCAAGCCAAAACAGCATTCAAGAAGATGAAAAGCGTTCTTACTAACAAATGCCCATCAATTAACTCAATGGCGATGCTCCGCAGCTCCATGTCTCGACTGTGACGCTCCGCAGCTATAGCTGCGCAAATGTTACCTTTTTTTTTAACCAGACTATATGTATACTAAAATAAGGGAGATTATATTGACAGCAGAGTTTAATCATTTTTCTAAGTAGATTTCTTTCCCTTTGACCTTAGGAGACTGTTGGAACTCTGTTTTTGGCTTGTTTTCGCTGTACCCGAAACAAATAAATTTCAAAGATTCAAAAGATTCTACGCCTGTACTTAATCATTTTTGGGACAAAATATTCATAAAAGCAGAACTTATAATGACTTCCAGTGAAGAATGTATATCCTGTGACATGTTAATGCAGTTTTGTGACATGGATATTTAATGGATTACAAGCAGCAGTTTGATACGTCATGTGTGATTACATCCGGAACTTTTCTTTTTTTGCTATTTGTATGCCTTTTTCAATGGTAAACCAGAAAAAATGAAAGCATGCATAAACAAGCTGTCAGCACAGTTACAAAGTAGACATAATGACCTTTTAAAACATATATAACAGGATAGGTTTATCGCCGTTGGATATTCTCCATGATTTTTTTTATTAAAAGTACCAAAAACTGTGCGTCTCGAGAGTTTCAGCAGCCATTTTAGGGTGCGTCTCCAAAGAGTTAACATCAGGTAGAGAGTTCTTGAATGTTATATAGAACCAATACTGTTGTACGGTTGTGAGGTATGGACAGTCGGTCAACACACCAAGTCAGAACAAAATTGAGACAACTGAAATGTGGTTTCTAACAAGAATGTTGAGAGTTCCATGGACAGCAAAGAAAACACGAGACAGTCCTGAAGGAGGCAGACACCAGAAGATCATTAATAAAGAAGATTTGGAAAAGACAATCAACATTTATAGGCCATTTTATGAGGAAAGGTGTATTAGTGCACCTGGTCACAACAGGAAAGGTGGAGGCAAAGAAAACATCTGATAGACCCAGGGAGAGGACAGAGAGGGTGGGAGATAAACTTGCAGCGACAAGGGGTAGATTCGTGTGGAGGGCCATGATCGCCGCCATGCGGCAGGGCAGATGATGATGATCATCATCATTAATCAGTCTAACATTGATATCACCTCAAAAGTAACACTGCACAGACTCTTACAGCATGGAATGGAAAGCGTTTGGGCTTTTCCTGAAACAGACATGAAGGTGAAGTGAAGAAAAGAAAAAGAGAACAGGAGAACAAGCAAGTTTGTCAAACCATGAGTGTGTGTGTGTGTGTGTGTGTGTGAATGTTTGTGGGCTGTTTGTTGATTATTGTCTAGATATATTTTTAAGTTTGTCATATGTATATATATGTACGTTTCATCTTTGCTGTTGTTGTTGCTTTGTTTTATGCTGTTGTTGGTGGCCATCATGATGTATGGATATGGGTGTGTCTATATGAATGTATACAGTATAGATAAAAGTCTGTGCGAGCATGTGGATATATGCATGTATTTACTGTTATTTTTTATTTTCATTTCTTACTTCTTTATTTGTCTACATACTCCTTTATTATTCATTTATTTATTTATTTATTCACGAACATACTTACTTACTTACTAACCTACCTACCTACTTACTTCCTTACTCACTTACTGACATACCTATTTCCTCTTTTCTTTCCTCAGAAGTGAACAACAGACTGGCGGGGCTATGATTAAGGAAATACTGTCTTCACCTAGTTGACAGACAGCAGAGGCTTTGTGCATTGACTGGGAGGGGGAGGGGAATTTCTGTTTTGTGAGACAAGTTTATACAGAGTAACTAATTGTGTTGTGAATCAGACCTTTATTTATCTATTCATTTACATTATATATATGTTACCTTTTTTGGAGATAAGATACACATGTCATTTACATGTAACCAAGATTATTCCACAGATAGGCTGATACAATACTAGTATCAAAATATTATCATCATCATCAAGTGCCCTGCTGCATGGCGTTGGCGATCATGGCCCTCCATATGTATCTATCCCTTTTTGCCGCAAGCACATCCTCCACCCTCTCTGTCCTCAGCCACCCTGCAAGTCTGTCCAATATTTTCCCCCTGGGTCTACCTGGTGCTCTCTTTCCCTCCAGCTTTCCTGTTGTGACCAGGTGCTCTAATTCCCCTTTCCTCATAAAATGGCCTATAAATGTTGCCTGTCTTTTCCTAATCTTCCATACGAGAGATCTTCTTGTGTCTGCCTCCATCAAGACTGTCTCATTTGTTTTCTTTGCTGTCCATGGAACTCTCAACATTCTTCTCAGAAACCACATCTCAGCTGCCTCAATCTTGTTCTGGCTTTGCTTGTTGACTATCCACACCTCACAACCGTATAACATTATCGGTTCTATATAACATTCAAGAATTCTCTTCCTGATGTTAATTGATAGGCATTTGTTGGTAAGAATGCTTTTCATCTCCTTGAATGCTGTTCTGGCTTGGCTGATTCTGCTGGCTATTTCTGATGTGCATCTGCCGTCTGGTGAGATGATCGTTCCTAGATATTTAAACTTATCAACCTGTCTCAAGGTTGTGCCGTTTGCTGTTATTTTTGCATGAGGTGATTTCATGTTTTTTACTGATTACCATGACTTCAGTATTCTTGCTATTTAGCTACAACCCTTTATTTTTGCTATTTCTATTTCTATTATATTCACAAGGTTTTATAGGTTCCTTTCATTTTCTGCAATTAGCACAGTGTCATCTGCGTGACGAATGTTATCATTTTTCCTTCAACCTTTAATTCGGGGTATTCTTCTAGGTTTCTCATGATGTTTTCGCTGTAACGTGAAAACAGATCTGGTGATAGAACACAACCTTCCCTGACTCCTCTTTTGATATTTTGGAAAGAGCTTATAACATTTTCTATTCTCATTGCAGTTGTTTGTTCCCAATACATATTTCTGATTATTCTTAGATCTTTTCCATCAATCTTTCTAGTTGGTTGATCAATTCTCCATGTCTTACCTGGTCAAAAGCCATGGTATAAACAACAAAGCATAAATTTTATATAAATCCTTCTTCAACTCGATTGAACTCTCTATGATAGTTCTTAGGACATACATGGCATTAATAGGAAATTTTCCTCCTAAAATTACATTTAATCTAACATACTTACCATGGCTCACTGATGCAATAAGCGACAGCGATTTGCCATTCCTGCTTCATAAACAATAAAGTCCGAAAGGACCATAACTCTGAGACTACTTGTGTCTTGCGCATGAGCATACCCGTCCTCTTTTCAAGGGAACCAAGACCCTGACTGTGAAATTGAAGGAACCAGGAATGCGGGGAGGAAGGGAGGGACTCTGCATGAGCCACGGTAAGTATTTCCTTTTAATTATATATACTGTACCGTGGCTCAATGGTGCAGAATAGCACTCCCGGAAGGAGGGCTTATCTGGTTAACGCCTGGAGGAATGAGATGAGTCAGGGCGTGTGGCCGAGATAGGGTGTTGAGCCACCACAGCGGAAGCGATACCCCAGGATCCATCTTCGCACAGACGGGAGACGTCGCGCAGGTAGAATGGAATGAACGTGCCCGGGGAATGCAAATGCGCGGCGTCCAGGACACTCTGGAGGCTGGCATTGTAAGTGAACGACCAGCGACAATGCCCATGCTCTAATCTCATGGGGCCTCGGGAAGAAGACAGCCAAATCTGAGCCCAGCCTTGCATACGCATCCTTGATGACTGTCCACAGCCATCGAGAGATGGATGCGCGGCTAATGGCCTTCTTATAACTTTCGTTGTAAGAGAGAAACAGCTGGCGCTGCTTCTGGCGAGATTTTGTCATCCGGAGCAAGGATAGATGTCAGGGGATGAATGGAGATAGACGGAGAAGGAGAACCTGGCGACTGGTTCTTGGCCAAGAATTCCGGGAGTAGGCGGAGAGACATTGAGCCATCAGGTTCGAAAGCGACATCCCCGGGGAGTCCGCTAAGAGCGTGCACTTCGCTACAGTGCCTCCCCGATGCTAGAGAGAAGAAAAAGGCCATCTTGAACGAGAGGAACTTGAGAGAACACTCCCTGATGGGCTCGTAAGAGGGAAGTCTCAGGGAGGAAAGGACGAGAAGGAGATCCCACGCCGGGGTGCGGCGGGGGGTCAGGCTTCCTGAAGAGAAGCCCCTCAGATAATATCCCCCAGGAGAGGGTCGTCCGCAAAGGAAGGACCACTCAACTGGCTGATGGTGGTGCAGATGGCTGCCCTGCGTCCCTTCACTGAGGACACAGACTCGGAATCGGATGATGAGGGCTCTGCCCCCGCTTCCTTTTCCTTTTCCGAAGCAGTGCAATGGCTGGCATCGCACCTGCCTGGAGCCATGTCCACTGCACAAGAGGCCAAGGCTCCCTGCCCTGCTACGGCAGAGCTCGCCTTGGTGCCCTTCCTCTCTCAGCCCCAGCCTCCTTTTTCCTAAATGATTCGGGCTTGGTGGCTGACTCTGTGAGGAGAGCCCAAAGCAAGGTGAGGGGCACGGAGGCACAGGACATCCTTCCAAGCTCCGTGCCTGACTTCCCTGGAGTTCTGGCTTGCGGGAAATTCCTGAGGCCAGAGAAACTCCCTTTCCACAGAACGATCTTTATGGCCTATGAGGCCATTCCAGATTCGCCGCTCTCCCTCACACAGGAGGATCTCCTCTTAGTGCAAAAGAGGTCTCGGGCCCAGCAGCGGCAAATCTCCCTCTCACAGCGCTGCCTGGCAGACTGGGAGGAGACTGCCAGGAGGGGTCTGGAAGTGGTTTCAGTGGTGGATTCCTTCTTGGGTGTCTGGTGTCCGTTCTTCAGGACCCAGACTACGAGCCCATTTCTCTCCGTCAGACGCATTTTCCCGCAATGGTAGCTTTCATACAGTCCATGGCGGAAGGCCTGAAGTACTCATCCGATGCCTTCGCCAGACTGCACCTCAATTCAGTCCTGGCGAGGCGAGATGCTGTACTCTTACCATCTTCGGTCACCCGCTCTTCATCCACCAGAGCTTCCTTGAGAGCTGTGCCACTTAGGTCTGGTTCCCTCTTTGGGACCCACGTGCAGACCACTATCAAGAGTCGGGCCGAAATCAGGAGGGACCTCGCCCTTCACTCTGGTCCCGCTCGCCCTGCGGCGAAGCGCCCTGCTCCAGCGGCTCCCCCCTTCCCAGGAGCCTCCACAGGAGACATTTCACGCCTCCTTCAGCCCCAAAGGGGCTAGGGCAAGCACCCCCCCCCCCCTCCCAGGCAATCCTGTGGGTAGTCTGTCCTGACACACAGATGCTTGGGAAAGGCTGCCCGCAAGCCCATGGGACCTGCAGGTGATCAGGTTGGGGCTTCCGTCTTCCTTGGGGTCCAAGGATGGCCCCATTCACGCCCTTTCCCCCCGTTTCCACACTTCCTTGAGATCGCTTGGCCTCGCAGGCCCTGGATCAGGAAGTTCTTTCGATGTTAGCCAAGGGGGCCACGGAGGGGATTTCTTCCCGTTCATCTCTGGGATTTTATGGCCGCATCTTTGTGGTCCCCAAAGCTTCTGGGAGCTGGAGAGCCATCCTGGATCTCTCTCCCCTGAACAGGTTCCTCCGCGTCCTCCACTTTCGGATAGAATCCCCTATGTCGATCCGCGATGCTTTGCACCCGCACGACTGGGGGATATCCGTCGACCCTTGACTTGCCCGGCGAAGCATGGGCTGAGCTGTGTCCTGACAAAATGCTTGCCTGCCTGCCTCATTAAGAAGACCCGTGTCCAGGTCGCCCTTCAGCCAGTGTGGCTGAAATATGTGCAGCTGTGCACAGGGGGCGAGTACGGAATCGACAGAACCGCAGCTGAGTCGATTACCGTGGGGGGCGACGAGAAGGCCGCAAGATGACAGAAGTCAACAGGCAACAGTGTGGGAAGGGAGATAACTAGGGCGGCCCTACGGTCTGATGCCTGCAACAGGGGTGTTGTCTCCCTTGACCCACAGTGGGGGAAGGAGACAACCAGGGCGGACCTACGGTCTGGCGCCCGCAACAGGGGTGTTGTCTCCCTTGACCCGCCTGGCTAAGCAGGGGGTGAGCCTTTCTTCGACAAATTGCTTGCTTTCCTACCTCCGGAAGGAGACCCGTGCCCAGGTCGCCCTTCAGCCAGTGTGGCTGAAATGTGTGCAGCTGAGCTGTACATAGGGGGCAAGTACGGAATCGACAGAACCGCAGCTGAGTCGATTACCGTGGGGGGGCGACGAGAAGGCCACAAGATGAAGTCAACAGGCAACAGTGTGGGAAGGGAGACAACCGGGGCGGCCCTACGGTCTGACGCCCGCAACAGGGGTGTTGTCTCCTTTGACCCGCAGTGGGGGAAGGAGACAACCGGGGCGGACCTACGGTCTGACGCCTGCGACAGGGGTGTTGTCTCCCTTGACCCACCTGGCTAAGCAGGGGGCGAGCCTTTTTTCGACAAACTGCTTGCCTTCCTGCCTCTGGAAGGAGACCCGTGCCCAGGTCACCCTTCAGCCAGTGTGGCTGAAATGTGTGCAGCTGAGCTGTACATATGGGACAAGTACGGAATCGACAGAACTGCAGCTGAGTCGATTACAGTGGGGGGCGACGAGAAGGCCACAAGATGACGAAAGGTCAACCCGCTGGTAATGGAGGAAGGGAGACAATCGGAGCGGACCTACGGTCTGACGCCCGTAACAGTGGGGTTGCCTCCCTTGACTCACCTGGCGAACCGTTTTTTCGACAAAATGCTGTCCTTCCTGCCTCCCGAAGGAGACCCATACCCGTGTCGCCCTTCAGCCATAGGGGCTGAAACGGTAGCAGCAGAACCGAAGCTGAGCTGTACGCAGGGGGCGAGCACAGAATCGACAGAACCACACAGTTGAGTCAATTACCGTGAGGGGCTACGAGAAGGCCGCAAGATGGCGAAAACTCAACATTACCACAGCTGAGTTGAGGGCTGTGGTCACCGCAACAGAACCGCAGCTGAGTTGCGACGACTTCGAGAGAGTGAGAGAGAGTAGACGAAGGAGACAGAGGAGGGAGAGACAAAAGGTGAAGACAGAGCGAGTTTTGGCACACCGGGCAAACCTCCGGTCTGTGGGTTGGAGAATTCGGCGGACGAAATCTTCTTAACCCTCGCTTTGCCTCCCAAACGCTTCACGTAAGTTTCTCCCTTACACGAGAACATAGGCAAGACAACACAAAACAGCAACGACCATCGATCGATTGCAAGCAAAGTAGCAAAATACTTAGACGCTCAGAGCATACGAGGCAAGCTGGAAGATGGCTGCCGAGAAAAGAGGATGGGTATGTGCATGCGCAAGACACAAGTAGTCTCAGAGTTATGGTCCTTGCGGACTTTATTGTTTATGAGGTAGGAATGGCAAATCGCTGTCGTTTATTGCATCAGTGAGCCATGGTACAGTATGTGTTATTAAAAGTACCTTTCCCTTCCACAAATCCACACTGTTCTTCTGCTACTTCTCTTTTGATTCTAATCCTTGTCTTCATCATGATTGTTCTTCATAGGATTTTTGTTACATGACTCATCAAGCTGATTCGTGATGGGGTTCGCAGTCTATAGCCCCTGTTTTCTTTGGAACAGCAATGAAAATTGATTTTAACATAACTTTGGGGATTTTTCCTGTCATAAATTTCATTCAGGACTGTTATTTTTTCAATACCAAATTCCTCCAGGGCTTGTATCATCTTTGTAGTAATACTGTCTAGTTCTGGCGCTTTTCCTGGTTTCATCTCTTTCAGTGCTGCTCTAACTTCATCTTTCATTATGGGTGGTCCTTTAACTCACTCGGGACAGAGAGTTTTTCCCCTTGCGTTTCCCCAGGGACGGCCCATTTTGAAGGGTTAGGAAAAAAAATCACAAAAAATACAAAACGTAAAGGAACAAAATGAAACTTTCAGATCTGAATATTTACATGCTGGGTTAGTTCATGCCAAAATATTGAAGTTCTTCCTTGAATATTTCTTCTTCATGTGCCATGTTGAAAATACCCCAAATTTTGTGGTCAGGATCACAGTACAGTCACACACTCTGATCAGCTCCATGAACACACAGTCAAAGGTGAGGTCAGGAGAAGTGCTCATTCTGCTTGCCACTCAGTTCTCTTATGCCTTCTGTTATGACAATGGAATTAAAAAGTCTTCTGTCACAAACTGATTCAAGAAATCAAAAGGGGCGTGGCACTGAACTGGGACATGCAGGCCACAAGAGCCAGAGAACAGAGGCAAAGTGGGAGAAAAACTAAAATCTTCGTGCCAGTCATGCATGGGAAAGTAAATGAAAACTCCATCAGACATGCGACTCACTGTGATTGGCCCGCTAACCGCTCGCCTCTCATGACGTATACGCCCACCTCCCTCTCCCATTTTACTGTCGTCTGAAACTGGGTCACTGTCAGTACCTTCTTGCTGGCAGCTTCCATCACTTGATACACTTTCACCATTATCTTCACCATACTCCTCGATGTCCAATCCTTCAGTCTGAAGCACTTTGATCACTTCAGCAGCAGTAAAACGCCACCATCGCGATCTACTTTGTTCGAAAACTCGTACTCGCCTGCGACGCCATTTTCGACACGAATGAAGATTAGCCAGTCGTATGGGGTGCCGAGGGTCAACTGTTTACCAACGAGTGTATGGCTTCGGAATCTCACGAAGTAACTTTCTCCTTGACCCTTGACACATTTGCAGAGGCCAGTGTGGCTATGGTAGGTGTGCACGATCACAAGGGGAGCGTCGAAAAATTTTTAATTATCGAAACCGCTATCGCGTTCCGTCGTACGGAACCGTGCCTTTCATCACGACCGCTATAGTGTTCCGTCATACCGAGTGAGTTAACGTTCATTCTTATAATGCGTTCTTCGTTTCTGAGATCTTCAAAAAGGTCTTTAATGAATCTCCCCATCTATCTAATATTTTGTCTTTTTCCATGATGGGTGTACCATCTTTCGATTTTAAGCAACCTGTTGCTGTGCATGTTTTTCCTGTGGACAATTTCCTCAATTCTTTTGTACATACCCTGAGGATCTGTTTCGTGTCGGTCTTCTATTTCTTTGCACTTTGTTTTCAGCCAAGCTTCCTTAGATTCAATGCACCTATTCCTGATTTCTTTGTTTATCTTCATGTATCTTTCCTCCTTTTCCCTTGCCTTCCTTAATTCTTCCATCAAGCCTAAAATTTCCTTTGTCATCCACTTCTTTTTTCCTTTTCTATCTACTCTAGGGATTTCTTCACAAGCTTCATTTATCGAGTTTCTCAACTTTGTCCACTGTTCCTCACTGTCACCAACGTCTTCCAGAGCACTGAATTTGTTCTGAACATAAACATTTAATTTCTTATACATCGCTTCATCTGTTCTTAACAGTCCAAGATTTAGTTTGATGTTGATTTTGGTCTGTTTCCTTTTGTTTAATTTCAACCTAAATCTTCCCATTACAGGATTTTGTGATCACTGTTGCAGTCTGCGCCTGGTAGCGTTTTTGCTGTCAGCAAAAAATTTCTAAATCTTTTATTGATCAGGATGTAGTCAATCTGATTTTTGGTATTACCTCCTGGACTCATCCATGTCCATTTTCTTCTATTACACTACTTAAACCAGGTGTTTCCTACTATGAACTCATTCATCTGTCATTCTGTGCCCATTCCACAAGTTTCCCTCCCATTTCATTCTGTGTATCAAGGCCATGAGGTCCAACTATATCCTCCACCCTATCCTGTCCCACTTTAGCATTAAAATTTCCCATTATTATTGTAACTTCTTGAGATTTACATTGAGCCTTAGCCATCTCTAATACTTCCTAGAAGTTGTCAATTTCATCCTGAGTACTTGCGGATGTTGGCGCATACATCTGGATGATGTTGATATCAAATGGCTTGCCATCCAATTTAACCAGCAAAACTGTTGGACTCAGCCTGGTATCCCTTAACTACTTCTGATTTGTCCCTGTCAATTATGATGCCGACTCCTCTTTCATGTGTCGACTCCTCTTTCAATATACCAGAATATATTACTGTATGCTCTCCTGATGTTATCATGCCTGTCCCATTCCATGGCACTTCCCCTAGTCCTAAAATACTAATGTTAAGCCTTTCCATCTCCATTTTGACATTCTCTAATTTTCCCTTTTGCAGCAATGTCCTCACATTCCATGTTGCAATTTTTTTTTCTTTTAGCTAGGAAAACGTAGGCTAGGTAGGCCTCAGGATCTCGCCAGCTCATGGATTTATGTGCAGGCTTAAGGTTAATGCCATGATCACCGTACACATAGCATCTGTGATGTTAATGCATATGGAATTCGTTCCGAGTGCAGAGACGTCATCTTGAGAAACTGAAACTGAAACATCTGTTGTTTTTTCCTTTTTGTTTCATAGTTTGTCAAGAGTGTGAATGTGTGTGTGTGTGCATGCATGCCTGCATGTGTGTGTGCAGGTATGTGCATGTGTGTTTGCTTGCTAGTACAGCGGTTTGCTCTTCTTACATTTGCCACCTTTACATCCCACATCTGACAATGAATGTGGCCATACTTTCCCTCTCCAACCAGCTGCCAAACAGCTCAGTAATCAGCATAGCTGAACACAGCTACAACTCCTGTCACTCCATTTGACAGAGCAATGGCCAGTGGAGTTGAACTCCCCCATATCTCCTGTCCCTCTATTTAAAAGAAGTGACAATACTGGACTGAGTTCAGCTGTCGAGTTCTCACGACCACAACGACATGCTGGTGAAAAGATGTCGGTATGAACTTACGGTTCTATGTAGAGTCAGCCATTTGTGGCAGCTGCAAAGCATTAGAACCACTTGTTGCTCTGTGTACACTTGGTGGTGGTCATCGCTTTCTATCCATGTGTGGTAAAATTTGGAGCGATCTGATGATCATGATGAGCCTCTTCTCACTGTAGCTGAGGCTGTTGTCAGGTTGGGCTTTCTGAGTTCCTCTTTTCATTAACTTATCTACCTCTCATCTCCTGGTATCCCACAATGGCAGGGGATCCACTGGAGGACAACTCTTCTGATTTACTGGAAGGCCTTGTCAGGTTGGGTAACTTGTCCTGGAGGACAGAGCACATCAGTGATGGAGAGAGGAGATAACTCAACAGCATACATGTGTCATTTGTTGTTTGAATCCTGGAGGTGGCCTAAACAAGAGCCTCTGTTTCTTTTCACTACTTAAGGGATTGTTTGCCCATAAATGGACAGTTCCTCTGTTTCTGCTCGGTATCTGGTGCAGCATTTGCCTGTAGCAACAATGGCCCTTGTGGTTTGATTCTCCAAATGTCCCTCTCTAATTATCTCTCAGACTCTCTCACATATATGTGTGTGCACAAACACAGACACTGATACATAAACACACATAAATACACAAGCATACAATTGCTCTCTCTCTCTCTCTCTCTCTCTCTCTCTCTCTCTCTCTCTCTCTCTCTCTCAGTCAGATACACAAAAGCTCACATTATCATTCATGTTTAACATTAATAATAATAATAATAGTGCATTTATAGAGCGCTTTCCGAAACCTCGAAGCGCTTTACATCAGTAAACCATACATATATAAACCAAATAACAGGCTACAATACAAACAAACTCATCAAAAATTATCCACAGGAAATCAACAACCACACAGACACACCAAATAATCTCTCTCCCTCTCACCCCCCCCCCCCCCCGCCCACCCCTCTCCCCCCATTTTCAAACACACACACACAACACCCACACACACACACAGCACACACACACACACACACACACACACACACACACACACACACACACACACACACACACACACACACACACCCATAATGTGCACAATTTCATCCAGAATGTCAAGCAGGATCAACCCACTAGCCAAAATCAGGAAAAACACTGTTTAAAGAAGTAAGTTTTTAAACTTGTTTTGAAAGATGGTAGAGTTTTAGAGTGGCGGATGGACTGAGGCAACAAGTTCCATGTCTGAACAGCAAAAACTGCAAAGGCTCTACCACCGTGAGTTTCTCTGTTATATTTTGGCACACGAAACTTCTTGTCATCCACAGAAGAGCGGAGTGATCGAGAAGGTACGTAGACAGTCAAGAGTTCAGAGAGATAGTCAGGAGCAGTTCCAGAAATGATGTGATAACAAAGGCAGCAAATCTTGTATTTTATTCTTTGTTCAACCGGGAGCCAGTGCAGTGTCTGAAACAGGGGTGTGCAGTGCTGTGACCTACGTGCCTTGAAGATGAGTTTAGCTGCAGAGATGAGTTTAGCTGATGAGTTTTACATAACTCATGGTGATTACCAGAAGTAGGTTATATTTTTTTCTTAACGCAATTTGCAACATATAAAGAGAAGAAGTTATATATATATATATATATATATATATCAGAGATCAATGGTCAAGAAACACAACCTCAATACAAAAAAGAAAAGAAAACTGGAACAATTATTGCAGCAAAAACATGAAAGTTCTCCTTTACCTACTCCTCCTAAACCTAAACCAAGATCCCGCAGATTCAAAAGGAAGACAGTGACTGTAGAAAATGACAATGATGTACAACATCCACATTCAATTGACAAACACATTTTGATTAACCTGTCAAATGAAATACTCACAGAAACACAGGCAAGTGTCTTAAAATTAGGACCCAAATTTTGCCCAACACCCAGGCCTTTGATCATGAGCAGTTGGTAAAAGATGTCACTGAGGGTTGTCGTAGAGTTCGCCTCAAAGAACTGCACTTTGACACTGTACCAGAAGAACAAGAGCCCCCAAAATTCTACAAGCGGTCAGGCTTCATGCCACAGCCTGGTAGGAACAGAGCACTGGACGCATTCTGTGACACACTTCAGAGTAAGTAAATGTCCATCAATGTAGTAAGCGCCCCCATGACAACCTTAAGCCGCAACAAAGACGGGCACTACAACAGCTCAGAAAACTGGTACAAAACAGACAGATAAGGATATCCACCGCTGATAAGGGTGGTGCTGTTGTCATACAAAACATTTCAGATTACCTGACAGAAGCCTACCGCCAGCTTAACAACACAAATCACTATAAACAACTGGATAAAGATCCAACAATTCAGATCGCCAAAGTTTCCAACGATCTGGTCAACAGACTACACAGAGACAACCTCATAGACAACAATACATATAAATGGGCAATAGTGGAACCCCAACAGGTCAGATGTCACCGCTTCTACACATTGCCTAAAATACACAAGACATTGTCCAACCTCCAGGTAGGCCTATCATTTCCGGAACTAACGGACCCACTGAAAAAATATCCAAACTGGTCGATCACTGGTTACAAGAATATGTAGTGAATCTACCGAGCTATATCAGAGACAGTACTCATTTTCTCCGCACCTTACAAGACTGGAACCAAAACCATGGCCCTTTTCAAAACACCACTCTGGTCACCATAGACGTTGTGGGTTTGTATTCAAACATTCCACATGACGAACTCATCACTGCGCTCAAATACTACCTCAGAGATGACAACCAGCAGTCCATCACACCACCAACAGATCGAGTCATAGAATTAGTCTCTCAAGTTCTCTTTAACAATGTTTTCCAGTTTGAAAAAAACTACTACCAACAAATCTTTGGCACTGCAATGGGAACACCCATGGCCCCTTCTGTTGCCAACCTGTTTATGGGTTGGTTAGAATCTCAACTTTTGGCCAACAGCCCTGTCACCATTTCTGACCAGTTCTGGAAACGCTTTATTGATGACATTTTCTTGCTATGGACAGGCTCTGTTTCTGAGTTAGAACAGTTCTCAACGTACATCAACTCCTTCCACCCTACCATAAAGTTTACAGTGAACTCATCCACCAACCAGTTACCCTTCCTTGATGTTCAGGTCAGCATTCAAAATGGCTACCTAGTGACTGATGTGTACACCAAACCTACAGATTCCCATTCTTATCTACATAGCCTGTCTTGTCATCCTCAACACGTGATCAAAAACATTCCGTACAGCCAGTTTCTGAGACTTCGCCGCCTGTGTTCTGACCCTACCACCTTCAGTCGCCGCTGTGCAGAAATGACACGCTAGTTTGCCCGCCGAGGATACAATTCCAGGCTTGTACAGAATGCCAAACATCGTGTGGCTTCATCCCCAGATCACAGACCCTTCAATACAAACCCAGACAGACAGCCACCAGAACCCCCTTCATCGTCACCCACCATCCATCTAACCCACCCCTCCGTCAGTGGCTTAGGGAACTCCACTCCACAATTCTTCACACCAGCAGCAAAATGCAGAAGGCTGTTCCGGACCCACCCATCCTAGGGGAGAGATGTTGTCGCTCCCTCGTAACCTCCTCATGCCATCCTGCCTTCCAATCCCTCCTGACCCTGATGCCGGCTGTTTCAAGTGTTCAGCTAAACAGTGCATCATTTGTGAACAACACTTGATTGAAGGTGTAACTTTCTGCAGCTTCAACACGAGTGAAACTTTCCAAATAAAGCACAAACTGACATGTGCATCTACCAACGTAGTGTATCTCCTCCACTGCGATATCTGCCCTAAAACTCAATACATAGGACAAACGAAAAATTCTCTCAAAACCAGATTCTACCAACACCAGTCAAACATCCAAAAAAATACAGGCACTCAGGTCACCAAACACTTCAACCAAACTGGCCATTCACTTCAAAATTTAAAATGTATTGCAGTGGAGAAGGTGCACACTGAGAACCTGGACACCAGACTGAGGAGGGAGTCTTTTTGGATGAACAAAATGAAAACCATATTTCCTCTGGGCCTGAACTCTGTCAATTGACGTCACAACAAGACTACGTAATGTAGCCTATGTAAAATATTCTGACGTGTTTGTGTAGCATATCGTAGTCAGTGACTAAAGTCCCATTGAGGAAGGCGGGTGTACCGCCGAAAATTTTGGAAAATTTTTACATCGATTTGTTGCCTTTTCTGTGCACATACTGCTTCAATTATATATATATATATATATATATATATATATATATATATATATATATATATATATATATATATATATATTATATGTATATAGTGAAAATATAGAATTGGTACTCCAAAGGGGTAGTGAACATTTTCCTCTATTACAGCTTAGAAATTAACTCCCAGGTAGCATAAACGCTACTAATGTACTAAATTAACAATGGAGAAGCTGTGGTAGCAGCGATGGCACCACAATAATTTTCATTTTTAAGAAAAGTGCACTTTAAGTGCGAAAAACAAACAAATATGGCAGCTGAAAAGTTGCAGCTGAACATGTGCTTCGAATGTTGCAGTCAAACACACACACTGTTTCAATTTATGCGTGGTGATTGTTTTAAATCATCAATAAAACGTCAATTAAACTGTGACGACAACGCGATTAATTTTGAAAAGCGTGTTGCGTAATTATAGACTCCTGATAATGACCATTCTGTATTCACAAGCGGAGTCACGCTATGGTGTGTGCAGTGCCTGTTCGTTACACACAGTGCCATTCATCTCAAGCACAAGTTCAGCTTTTCATCTTGAAATAGATATGAATTACCTTACAACCGATATCATTAAACAGAAATAAAGCAAACTATTAAATTTCTAGAATTTTTTTGTGAATGGCGTCACACTTATGATGCACGGAACGCCACGATTTCGAAGTCCGATTGTAGCAGACGAACGCTGCCTGGCCAGTCGAGCGACCGTCTAAAACGACTAATCATATGTACACATCGAGTAATGACGTTTGTGCACAAGTGTGTACTGCTAAAAATAGCAGAAGCACAAAAATCTGTGTGGTGTCACACATCGTGTCCTTGTAAGAACGGAACGAGAATTCCCCGCGCGAAATCAGGTCAACCCTTCAACTTGCTTCAAGACTTTTCCAGCCCGTCACTGTGTTTGCGATGAGTGCACGATGCCTTTTTTTAATCTCTTTTTGATGTGTATATATGAGTTTAAATGTGTGGTAAAGCGTAATTTTAGTGAAATGGGTCGATAAATCCCAACACTGGCTTATTTGTCTCATCGGATTGTGTGTGGCACAGTGTGTCACACTTGATCGTTGATGAACGTAACGGCATCGTCTCTGTTTTAAGAATTTTAGCATGATGAAATATGCCCAGTGTTGTTAGATGACATGTATCAACACAAAAGATAAAAGGTCTTAAAAATCTAAGTGGAAAAGCCAGTTTTAGACTTGATCATTGCCTGAAGATATGTCATGTAGGCTACCTCATGGTGTCACATGTAATGTCAGCGGTGTCACATGTGAAAACGTGACACAAAACATGATTATCATGATGATACTTTTGATTTTTGCCTAGAAATTAATTTAATATATCTGGTTCTTATGCACACAATAGCTGTTGATCATGCAAAATAATGATAATGCACAGACTCTTACAAAATAGTGCAAACTGAGATCAATCTTAAATGTTTTCACAGTGGCGTCGCGTACCTCACGGTGTCACACTTTTCAAGTGCTTATATCTGTACAATATGAAATGTTACATTTGTGTTTTATATCTTGTTTGGTTCCTTTGTTGTCCAACAACCACAAGATGCAGCAATTATTTTGTATTTTTGTATATTTCAGAACTTTGAGCCATGTGGTGTCACACTGTGATGCACGCAACGCCAAGATATATTTTCGATTTATTATGCAAATTACTAAAAAACCAAATGAGACTTAACTTTTTAATTTATGTTCCCTTAAGCTACATTGCTTTAGCTTTCAAAATATGGCAAAAGTAAAACTATACCTCTATCTTTATTTTTGACTGCTCTGCAATCTTTTGGGTACCAATTCTATATTTTCACTCATATATCATTCTTTGCTAGTGGTCACAAGTGGGGGTCAGCATACAAGAACATAATTTACTAACATATGTTTTGCTTCAATTCATGTGAAATGAATGTGATTGTCTTGGCGAAATAATAAAGAAACAGCATGAGCAAGGTTGATATTGTGTGAACATTTTTAGAGAAAATGAAAACAAAATGCAAAAATAGTGGTCAAAATGGCGTCCGATTTTAAGACATGGCTAACCTGATTTTTTCAAAAGTGTGTTTTCAAGATAGTAGGACAATCATTTAACTAAATCAATGTACTTATGTCACAACAATAAGCTTAATAAGCAGTTCAAATGAATAAAATTATCAAATTTTCATTCTGGCTTTTTAACTCGGACAACAAAGATTATGGTAACCGTGTTACATGGCGTGTCCCATGCACACAGCATCCAAGTCGTGTGCTTCTATCATCTTGACAGCTAATTTGGAAACCCCAAGCCAGACAGAACGCAAGTTTGTATCACAGTAATTAATTCTAATGTGATTTTTAGAACGATTCTGCATTCCTAACTGAATAGGGTCAGATATTTTTCACCGTGTCCCAAATGAAACGACAGTTACCTCAAAACTTCTAAGACCGTTTTCCACCACGCGCTTCGAAAGTTCCGTTCAAACACTTTAGGGTAAGTGACCACTGCTCTTACGCACTGATTGATGATGTTTCCCGTGAAAATGCGCAACTCTGTGGGTCATGAGGACACAAAAACTGCAACATGTCCCACGTTTGTGTAATCAGAAATGCGGTTACCACTTGTAAACGTAGTCGATCGTCGATTCGCTGTTTGTATCGGCAACATTGCCTGTTTAGAAGGTTTGTGAACAATCTTCGGAGTTTGAAGGTAAGGAAAATGATTTTAGATGATTATCCACCACATAGTGTTGCTGATATTTTTATTTCTGGCTCAATACCACTTAAGTACAAAAGGCACTGTGCCTCAAGCTTTGTTGTCTGCTGTCCCATGATACGCCAGTTACTGCAAAAAGTCTGTGGTGTCTTATAATAATCCAAAGAGTGGATGTGCATGGTTATTTTGTAGTTTTAACTTGAGCTTAGAAGTTAGATACTGAGTTTAACTTTGTCTTCTATTATCATGAATCCTTTTGATGATTGGTAATAATGGATCATTGGTAACTCTGTTTCAAGGGACACTGACCTGATAAAGAAAGATAATTTAGATTACATCTACTGGTAAAAGAAGAACATGTCTCACTTCTGACTTTTTTTTTTTTTTTTATGTCATGACTTTTTTTTTTTTTTTTTTTGTCTTTTTGCAGGTTCTGGAGGTTGTTGACATGGAGGAGGGCAGCGATTGCGTGCTTCACTACTTGATCAAAAAGGACGGTGTCTCCGTTTGGGAAGATGAGGCCTGGCATCCCACATCCCAAATCAAAGACATTGTGCCACCACCAACTGTGACCAAGCCTTGTGCCTGGAAGACACCTGGCTTTCACTTTCAACTAAAACTAGACATAGAAGAACAAAACTTCTTTTTTTTTTGCATTCTTGTTTGAGTGTGTCTCAGATAACACAGTTACCTTTCAAGAAAACATTTCCACAACTCCTCTGTATTTGGCTGTTGGGAAATAAAAGCTTGCGAGAGTGTTGCTGTTCTTGCATTGTACCTGTGTGTGAAAGATGATTGAAATACTGTTATTTCTGTGTGCATTGTGAAAAATATAAATGAGTAGGTCACTCGCATTACCAGTCCCATGTGTTATTATGCCTGTTTTCGAAGTATTAGATGTAAACCAGAATCAACAAATTATTCATCCAACCTTTCAGTTTCACACAACATCCTCAAATCAAAAGTAAGTAAATATTACAATAACATCTCTAGTTTTATCCAAGTTAGTGTCCCAGTGTAATGCGTGTTACCTTTTTAGAGTAGAAATGTTAATTACCCTGCTGCATTCAAACCTTGTTAGCTGCTGCTTCCCTTTTCGCAAATTTATAAAGACTAAAGATATAGGTATGATAACACCAAATAACAGCTTCATTGGAAGTGTTTTAAATTTTTGGTCATGTCCCACATTTTAGAGACCACTAACATTATAGTAACAAAGAATGACATATAAATACGTACATACATTACATAACTATATACATATATATGTATAGAGATATATAGATACATATATAGATATACACATATATATATAGTTTTTTGCTAGGTCAGTCATAACTGTTGAAGATATGAATAATTAATAATTAGTATATCAACAGATACCATTATTTCCTGATTTATTCACAGGAAACTTAAGCAGCATCCTTCAAGAAAAAATTCCAATATTTTCATTGACAGTTGTAATGGCTCTTATACCCCGAGAGAACATTTTAAAAAAATATCAATAAACAATTCATTAACTGATTCCTTAAGTATAGTGTGTATGTATCACATGCATTATTGTTACCTAGGCAGACTTAAAATGAATTTCAGTTTTTCAACTTAACCCTTTGACTAGCAGCACTCTTAGGCAAATTGATCTAATTTTCGGTTAGCGCATTTTAAAACATTAAATACAGATAGGTGCATATTGCGAGTATTCTTTGTTTACATTTTCATCCATTCGTCCCTCTGTCTCCACAACAACACTTCCTGGGGCTGCATTAGACATTCCTGGGGCTGTATTAGACCTAGCACCTCTACCACCTCGTCTGCCTTGACCACAACCACGCCCCCTTCGGATTGATGTGCTTGTAGAGGATATTATCTCCTCAGAATAGTCGGAATCTGAATCGAAAGTATCAGGCTTATCTTCGACAATGTTTCCTTCATCGTGTCATCATCACTCACCTCTCCATCACTTGGAACGTCAAAAATAAACCAATGGACATCTTCCACAGAGTATTGGGGTCAGAACCTGTCCGCCATCTTTACTCACATGAAAAAAAAAATCGATGAAAATACTTAAAATCCAAGCTGAAAAACTCAATTTCCAACACATGCGGTGTCAGCCATTTGCAATGAGAATCTTTTGAATATTTGTGAGCTAAAAGTCACTTGGTTTGACCACGTCATAGATGTCAGAGCTACATTTAGAACAGTGACTTATGAACCGCGCGTACATGTGCGGCTGCTAGTGAAAGGCTCAAAGAGCCATTCTTCATTAACTATTGAGCTAATAACTAACAAGTATCTTCAGATATTCTTTCAGTTGTTCTGAAATGTTGTGTTTGATTATCACCATGTCGTTTTGGTTAGCAAGTTTCAAGATAGAAACTGAAAAATTTTGGGTGTTGTGACCTATTTCGGGAATCTCAATTTTTGTTTAAACCAGCTAAAGAAATTAATTAATTAAATTACTTAAAAGGCCATTAGCCCATAGTCATCCGGGGCGAGTGAAAACATTCTGGTGATATTCACCTGTTGTTGACTGGTTCAGTAATTTTATTAAAGTTATGGTGGATAGTTACTTTTTGTTGACTGGTTTATCTGTTTTAAAGTTAAGTTGCTTTCTGTAAAGAGGACAGACACAGTCAGTTTTGTTGTGTAATCCAAAACATCAACAATTTATATATATCAGGACTAGCGTAATCCACTCGCCCGATCGCCCGAGGTGAGTAAAAAACCTGTCAGGCGAGTCAAAATCAAAAACTACTACTAGCCCGTTGGGCGAGTGACAATTCTGACTCTTGCAGTTATAATCTATTTCGAATTTTTAAAACTTTCCGATCTTCCGACTGATTTCTTCTGCAATGATCAAGCCTACCAACGTTTGCGCGCAAACGAGGCTAATCTAGGGAAAGTCAACTCTTGCTTCCCGTAGGTCTGTCAGTGAAGGGAGTAGGTGTGGTACAATCGAGTGTTTACAGATCAGCGATCTTTCCTCTGTCAGTTTTGGTCGAACGGTTAGAAGCTTCTAATTAAGTACGGAAACCAGAAAAGATAATGTAACATATGTCCTACCGAAATCATGGATGGGGAGGGGAAGAGAATGTGTGTGCTATTGGCAAGGAAATTCAAGAGACAAGAGCAAAAACTGATGTATCATTTGATAAGATGATTCCATCAAAGAAACTAGTTTAAAGGTATAGACGCTACTTGACGATTTTTCTTGCATTTCCTTCACATGTCTCTCAGAACATAAATTTCAGTTTGGGTGGATTAAATGTTTTCAAAGTCTTTTCCCTTCACTCTGTACTACTGAAGTCAAGAACACACACACACACACACACACACACACACACACACACACACACACACACACACACCACACACACACACTAAAGAGACATAATACTTATACAACAACTAGAAAATTTGGAAAAAAACAAAAACAAAAACCAAATAAAGTTAAAAATACAACAAAACAAAACAAAAGAACACATACACACACACATCAACCAATCAACAAAAGCCAAAAGATACATAGTTCAGTACCACTACAGATGCAGCCAACATAGCGGTGTGGCTGGTGATCCAATGAAACAAAATGATTTTTTTTTTAAAAGCTGCAAACTAACCATCTCTGTGTTCAAAACTGCCAATTATTCTGCTAGACTTGCTTTTAATAAACATAAAGTCTCACCAGTGCCAATATTTCTCACTATTTGTATTACATGTGTACTACACACATTATATGTATACTCTCTCTCTCCTCTCTCTCTCTCCTCTCTCTCTCTCTCTCTTTTAATGGTTTCATACTGTCTCTTTCTCTCCCTCACACACACTCACACTTTAAAAGTAAATTATTAAAATTATGAAAGGGGAAAAATATTGCAGGATGAGGATGAAGTAATTTGCAAAACGTAACAAATGATCAGTAAGACTAAAATAAACTAAAGAACTCCCTCTCACTTACACACAGAATCCATGTAAACCTTGAGATCAATCATCTGCCTTTCACGTCTTCGTGTTATCACTAGATTTCCCACTGTTCACCTCCCCACCCACCCACCCGACTGATGAAAGTCTCCAGAAGAAAGTTTGACCACCTTGCAACAATGGCTTGTTCTGCTGAATATTTTTGGTCATCATCATAAAGAGAATTTCACTATTTTTCAGGGCAACATGTCGGGCTAATGAAAATATCTGCGGGCTAGTAGATCTTAAAATCCACTAGCCTGGCTGGCTATTGGAAAATTTTAATCTTCTCCAGGCCTGTATATATATATATATATATATATGATTATGAAGTAAATATGGTTTAGTTTTTGGTTCTAAATGAACGAGAGGTTTGAATACATGATGAAGGGTATTTTTAGCAAATCAGTCATTGAGGTTGTCATTCAATTTGGTTTGTTTACATTGTACTTCTCATCGCACATGCGCAGATGTGTTTATTATTCCAACAGCAGATGTGTTTATTATTCCAACACACTGTAATTTCACTTTCTCCAACAAACAGGTGTTTAGGCTATTTTACTATTATTGTGCTGTTCAAGATTTCTCCTTTCTATATGAAATGATGAATGTAATAGTTTTCTAGGAAATGTTTAGGCCTACACGAGAACAGCACAAATTAAAAACAATAAGTACCCGCTGACAAGTTGGCTCCCGTAAATTTAGTTTTTATTTACACCATCGTCTTACAATACATTTTCAATTATGTATCGTGCCAAGCCCAAGGGGGTTAATTAAAGTAGATAGAGGTGCCCCTATTCAATAGGGGCACCTCTACTTTAATTAACCCCCTTGGGCTTGGCTATTGTCTTCCCTGCTGCACTGCTGATTTTTGACAGCCGTGCACTGCTGCAGAGCTGGTTTGTGTTGCAGACCTAGTGCTGTAGCCTGTACCACTGGCGTGTTAAGGGTTAAACTAGGCAGATGGCTTAGGAAGCAAAACAAACAAAAATGTAAAGCTACAAACACTCAAAACAGCGGGAAAAAAGACACAACAGCCAAACACAAAACAAGAAAACCGAGATAACGACATCCGACATGTCTGATGTCAAACAACAGGCTTGAACAGCAACTGAGCAAGACAAACATTGTAGACTGCAACGTTCTCAAATCACAAAATATTAGAGTGCAGCATAATTACGACACCTGACTCTTCTGTATTACTGCTATTGTGTAGTTTCTGCTGCCAACATAAAACAACAATAGTTTAGAGCAGCAAATTCAGATTTTTTTCCCCGTATTTTCCTCACCTGTTCCTCCGAGAGAACTGCTACGAAAGAAGACCGGAAGCAGTAAACCGTCTTTTAACCGGCATACACGAAAGCAAGCTTGTGAGTTGGACATGTTATATCCTACGTGACTGACTATTCGCGCACACAAGCACACTAGTGCACACATTGCACTTTGTTAAATGTCCATGTGCGGCAATGCCTATGTAAACAAGACATTGAATGATTGCTGACAACAAGCCCAACCAAACCATTCATAATTATGGACCTGAACAGCCCAAAAAACATGTCGCATGCAGTTATGCGCTCCGTGTATGTGTGTGTGTGTGTGTGTGTGTGGGGTGTTCGATAGAGTGAAAGTTTACGCAATTTTCTGAAGACGGCGTCGCATCGATTTACTAATGCCCTCACACCACAAATTCAGTTTCAGTTTCAGTTTCTGAAGATGCCGTCTCCGCGTTCGGAATGAATTCCATATGCACTAATGTCACAGGTGCCATGTGATGGTGATCATGGCACAAGCCTTAAGCCTGCACATAAACCCACGAGCTGGCCAAGTCATGAGGTCCTACCTAGCCTATGTTTTACCTGACCTACATCTTGGCTACATGAAAATGATATGTGTATACGTGTATCTTATCTTCAAAGAAAAGAACAGACAAATAAACTAAATAAAACTTGAAGGTCTGAATTACAACACAACTAGCCACTCAACATAAACTTGTCTCACATCACAGAAAGCCCCCCCCCCCTTCCCCCACTTAACGTATCAACAAGATGAAAACAATAGTTCCACAATCATAGTCCCGATGGTCTGTCGTCCATTTCGGAGGAAATAAAAAGGGAAATGCAAAGTAAATAAATGAATAAATAAAGGAGTAGGTAGAGAAATAAACAAATATGAGAAATAACAAATAGCAGTAAATACACACACATACACACACATGCCCGCACACAGACACATACACACTTATACATTTATACATGCATACTCATATCACACAGCATGACGGCCGACAACAACACCATCACCAACAGCAACAACAAGGAGGGGACACACAGAGATACAACAGTGCTCACACATACACCAACCAAAACAGATGCAGCAGATGATAAAACGAAGCAAAAGGTAGACAGATATCATGACACACTTATTGACGTGTAGACAACAATCAACAAACAGATCACACACAAGCACAGTGTGACAAACTTGCCCATTCTCCAGTTGTCGTTTCTCTTTCTTCGCCATTCCTTTATCTCTGTTTCAGGAAAAGCCCAAACACTTTCCATTCCACGTTGTAAGAGTCTGCGCAGAGTTACTTTTGAGATGGAACCAATGAACCATACTTGATTAATGACACCTCTTGTTTTTCCTTTCGTAGTAGATTTTCAGCCACTTCTTCTATCTGTTCCTTTTTGGGTAAGACGTTCGATAGTATGATGACTCACATTTTGTTCGTGAAGGTACAATTTTAAAGAAGAAAAAGAAGAAGAAAATGTGCAAATTTGACCAGAAAGATGACAAAATCTGAATGACTCCCAAAGAAACATTTCAGAATAGCGTACGACTTTTATATAGTCTGTCTGCAAGAAACTAAAACGCACCAGGAAAAACCAATGGATTTTGAAGAATTCGCAGTAATTCAGAAACATGATGGTAGAGGACTGGCTAAAGTCATCAAAAAGAACCTTAAAGACAGAGTGTCCAAGACAGGTGTCCATATTAGACCTAGAACGATGGAGTACTAATTCATGTGAACTGTTGTATATACGCCTTCAAACGCCAAATAAAAATCGGAAGAACTTTGCATTCGTCAATGCTTATGTACACCTAGGACCCTGTACCTCGAAAACAACGTGGAACTTTCAAGAAGAAATTGAAGATGAGCTAGGAGACAGTACTGTGGTATGTGGCGATCTCAATGCAAGATCTACATTGCGGGATCAGAATGGTACTAACACCCAGTGACATGCCCTGGAAGAGATGCTGTGCGATATCCAGCTCAGTCCACCCACAACAACGTCTCTAACCCATATTGGTGCAAGACAAGGTGACACAGCACTCATCTGTCCTAAACTGGCACCACTAATGAGTGCAGAGACACTGAACACACATGGCAGCGACCATCTGCCGGTTGTATTCAGTAAAAATGAAATGTGCGTCACCTAGAAACTCCGTAACTCAACCTAAAATCTGATATTGTTTGTAAACTCAGAACTATGAAATCAAAATGGAAAACAGAAAAAGACCACAAATGCAATGTGCCATCAAACGAGTTATCTGACGAGGCCGTATCCAGACTGTTGTCATACAGGGCAGTTCCAAATGGAGTGACAACTTGTAGGCCTATACTTAACTTCCTTACCGCATGGTATGCCATTAACATGTAGGGCAGCAATGAAGGTCAAGTTCTCGTGTGTTTCAGGGCTTTGAGATCTTCTTTTGTTCATCAGGCGTTCTTGGATCTTCCCTCTCTTTCGTCGTCTATCTGGCATCTAGTGAAGGGTAGTTCCAGTGATGTTATCCTGCTTTCATCTCCAGAACATCGCCCATATCTCTTGGGTGCATCGGGCAAACAAGGGTTTGGTTGGAGCTGGTGATGGACATGAATTTTCGGAGGTTCTTAGAGCGGAAGGTTGATAGTTTGGTCAGATCACTTTCTATCATCCTCCAAATGACCATGCCAAGGCCATGGATAATCAATGTGGAGCTGAACAGCCCACATAATCACGTCACTTACTTGCACACATTAATTAAAACCGAGGGCATGGTAGGCTAACCATTTCTGTCACGTTTGTACCACTTACATAATTGTACTTTTTGCGTCGTACATGTCAAGATCAACTTTCTTCCTTTCTTACTGATCTTGTCGCATACGTCGCAAATCCTCATTGGCACAAATGCGACGGAAAAGGATACTGCTCTCGATGAAAGAACAGGTCAAGATTCTTAGATATACTGATCGTGTGCGGAAGCAGTTCAAAGTACTGTGACTGGTTCTTCTTCCAGACGTTTCTTGCATATTATTTTATGAAAAATGAATTTCTGTATTGTTCAGTACGACTGTAGGCAGGAAGGGATTTTCAATGTTCTGTTGTTACGGGTGGTCATGCTATTGGCAAACATCTGTTACTTTCATCATCATCAGGTGCCCTGCCGCATGGCGTTGGCGACCATGGACTTCCAACCTCTCTATCTCTCGTTGCCCCCAGCATCTCCCCCACCCTCCTCATCCCCAGCCACTCTGCAAGTCCGTCCAGCATTCTCTCCCTGGGTTTACGTGGTGCTCTCTTTCCCTCCAGCTTTCCCGTTGTGACTAGGTGCTCCAAATCCCCCTTCTTCATAAAATGGCCTATAAATGTTACTTTATCATTCTCATTTAAAGCCCAGCCGACTGTGTAGAGCTTACACGTGAAACTGGCCCATTTTATAGTCTATTCGACTTTTATTCTATCCATTGGTGCAATAATATTAATTTCATTAAATTAAGTAAGTAAGTAAGTAAGTAATAATAAATTAATAATAATAGTAATAATATTCGCTCTTTATTCCTATACATTGGTGCAATATAGAATGCGAACTCCTTCGTACAATCAGCTTTATGAGTCATGAAACGAAAATCCTATTAAAAATAATCACGATAACGACAAGGAACAGAGTCAAAAGAGAAACAGCAGAAGAACAGTGTGGATTTGTCGAAGGGATAGGAACTATTAATGCCATATACATCCTAAGAACCACCATAGAGAGGTCAATCAAGTTGATTAAGGACTTATATTTATGCTTTGTTGATTATACCAAGGACTTCGATCGGGTAAGACATGAAGAACTGATCAACCAACTAGAAAGACTCAATACTGATGGGAAAGATCTACGAATAATCAGAAATAGGTATTGGGAACAAACAGCTGCAATGAGAATAGAAAACGATATAAGCAAAAGAGGAGTCAAGCAAGGTTGTGTTCTGTCATCAGATTTGTTTTCACTTTACAGCGAAAACATCATGAAAAACCTAGTAGAATGCCCTGGATTAAAGGTTGGAGGAAACATGATAAACAACATTCGTTGCCCACATGACACCGTGCTAATTGCCGAAAAATGACAAGGACCTACAAAACTTGTGAATATAATAGAAATAGAAAGCAAAAATAAAAGGTTGGAGCTAAATAGCAAGAATACTGAACTCATGGTAATCAATAAAAGCCATGAAATCACCTCATGCAAAATAACAGCAAATGACACAACCTTGAGACAGGCTGATAAGTTTAAATACCTGGGAACGATCATTTCACCAGACGGCAGACGCACATCAGAAATAGCCAGCAGAATCGGCCAGGCCAAAAGAGCATCAAGAAGATGAAAAGCATTCTTAACAACAAATGCCTATGAATTAACATCAGGAAGAGAGTTCTTGAATGTTACACAGAACCGATAACGTTCTACAGTTGTGAGGCGTGGACAGTCAACACGCAAAGCCAGAACAAGATTGAGGCAGCCGAGATGTGGTTTCTAAGAAGAACATTGAGGGTTCCATGGACAGCAAAGAAAACAAACGAGACAGTCTTGATGGAGGCAAACACAAGAAGTACATTGGTAAGGAAGATATCCTCCACCCTCTCCTGTCCTACTTTAGCATTAAAATTTCCCATTATTATTGTAACTTCTTGTGATTTATATTGAGCCTTGGCCATCTCTAATACTTCCTAGAAGTTGTCAATTTCGTCCTGAGTACATGCGGATGATGTTGATATCAAATGGCTTGCCATCCAATTTAACCAGCAAAACTCTGTTGGACACAGCCCGGTATTCCTTAACTGCTTCTGATTTGTCCCTGTCAATTATGATGCCTACTCCTCTTTCATGTGTGTTTTGCGCAGGCTTAAGGATTCTGCCAGATCACAGATGGCAGACTTGGTGGAGCGCATGTGGAATAGTCCGAATGCAATGAATCCTTCTTGAACAAACTCCAAAGCCCTGGTGTATGATATTGTCGAAGGCCTTGCTGTAATCGTTGAAGGTAATGAAAGTTCATTGTTTGTTGTTCCTTACTTTTTCTATCAAAACCCGTGTAAGACAAATAACATGTCTGTTGTGCCCCTGTTGGGTCTGTAACCAGTCAGAGAGTTCTTCTTTACATTTGTTTCATCTGTTTAGTGTGATGATTAGCATACTTACTGGTGTGACTGATAATCGATGGTTTATAGTTCTGCAGTCCTAGGCGTTCTATTTTCATATAGCATGACAAATTCTTGTAGCTTCCAGTCACCAGGCCATTGACATGATTCCCATATTCTTGTACATAGATGATGTAAGGCAGTTACACCTGCTTCTCAAGTGTTCTTTAACAGTTCGCCCGACACATTGCCCAATCCAGGTGGTTTTCCTAACTTGAGTTGATCTCTGACCTCGCTGTCAAGAGGTTTTGGTTCCAATTCATGAAAGTCAAGGCAGGGAATATCATTTGGGAGTTCTGGTGTGTTGTCAAGAAAAAATTCTTTACTGCGCTCATGCCATCTTGATAGAATATCTTCCATCTCTGTTAAGGTTTCGCCCTCTTTACTGTCTTTGCTTTGTTTTTTTCCTTGAGCATTTGTGGATTTCATCTTTCTTACTTGCTGAAAATTTTCTTTTGTTTTTCTCTGAACATATGCCTCTGTGATTTTGAGCATTCTTCTTTTATCCATGCCTTCTTATCTCTTATGATTTTGGTTGTTATTTCTTGTTTCAGTCTTTTGTAATCTTCTACCTTGTTGTTCCCTCGTGTTTGGCTTTTTTCTTTGGCTAGTCGGAAAACTTCATCGTGTATGTATGGCTTTGGTGTTTGTTTGTCTGCCTTACTAGTTTTGACTCCACGGTTTTGGTGCATACTTTTTTCATATCCTCCAGTATATCGCTTGACAAAGCTTCGTTTGCTGTGCATTCTAAGAGAGCAGAGAAGCGGTTGTTTGTTGCAACTTGATATTCAGCTTTGATTTCTGGATTTTTTACTTTATCTAGATCGTATCTGATTTGCTTTCATTGCTTTGTGTTGTTTGTATGCTTTCGTTCTTAGGGTTGAAGTTACAGGCACTTGGTCTGTCTCACAATCCGCCCCTGGTTTAGATTTTGTATTCATCACTGAGGTTCTCCATTTCTGGTCTATCATGATGTAATCTATTTGATGTTTGCTTCCGTCAGCTGATGATGTCTAAGTATATTTCCTTCTATTTAAATGTTTGAAGACCATGTTTCTGGTTGCCATATTGCTGGCTTGACAGAAAGTAGTCGCTAGCATACTGCCCGGTTCGTTTCTACTTCCCAGTCCATGAGGTCCTATACTGCATTCCCTGTCTTCATTTTAGCATTTAGATCCCCCATTATTATAATATTTCCCTGCTGAGTATCTTGTCTTTTGTTGTTTGTAGGTTATTGTTGAACTTTTCATTTTCTTCTTCTGTGCTTTTGGGTGTGGAGACATAAGACTTGGACGATATTTAATGGAGCTGACTTGGTATTTAGCTTTGCATGACTATTCGGTCACTGATGACATTGTGTTTTTTTAAGCATACTGCGTGATATTTGTCTAAAGTTGTATCTACTCCATTTGAGCCTCCTTTTTTTTCACTGAAGAGTATTGTATGATCTCCTTTATTGAAGATGCCTTCCTTGTTCCATCTAGTCTTCTGATTTTCAGGGGTGGTGCTATTCTGAAGTTGTGAATTATCTGCGCAAAAAATAATGTTTCATTTCATGCTGGCTGATGATGCTGGCTACGGGTGAAGAATAAAGGCTGAACTGGACAGGCCCTAGCACAGAACCCTGAGCAAATCCGCAAGAAAGCCAAACAAGCTCAGACTGATTTTCGTTGACGACAACTGACTGAACGCGATCAGAGAGACAGGAGGAGAACCAAGAAAGAGCAGAACCATGAATTCCAAAAGCGTGCTACATTACCAAAGAGAAGAATAGAATGATCAATGGTATCAAAAACACCAGACAGATCGAGGAGTATTATGAGAAAAAATTTACCAGCAACAGAAGCAAAAAGAAGTTCATTGACTATGTAAAGAAGGGCTGCTTGGTGTGAAAAACAAATTGAGCAGGATAGCTGGCCTAAGCCCCCCCCCCCCCCCCCAAATCTTGTAAATTAAAAGATCAGGCGTCATTTTTGTAATTTTTAACATATTGGGCGCTTTTTGGTTTGCAGCCGCTGTCACGTCTCCGCCAGGAGGTGTAGTCGCCAGTTACAAGTCAAGTTGTCATATTTGGAACTTTTTCAAGGCGATCAAGTATATTATGGATCCTGTGCCAGCTGTGGCTCCATATACGAGGTCTGATCTAACAGGTGCTAAGCATGGTGTTCTTTTGGATTCCTATAGACACTGTCATGGGCCTACTTTGTTACCGGTCTTTTTGCAAACTCTGTGTGATAAATGAAACGTAAATTTGAAGTCGTTTGAGATTTCTGTGCCAATGGGTGGGTGACGACTTGTTAAAAAATGCTTTATACAGGTGGGATGATGTTACTTTTGTGCTGAAGATTTTTTTTTCACTGAATTGTATCCCCCATTTGTGGACCGAGGGATAATTGCACATCTATTTCTTCGTTTCTTTTAGTATGTTTGTTTCGATTTTTTAAAGATCTTATTGGAAGATTAAGTGATCTTGGTAGTGTGACACGGTGATATCACAAACTGGTTTACATTTTGACTAATCAAGTTAATTTTTAGTTTGAGCTACACGAGTTCTAATTTCGTAAAGTTCATGGGAGACAATGTCGCAGTTGTCTGGAGTTTGGTTTGTCATGACGTCGCTGTCCACTTTTGTTTTCACTTATCATTACTTAGCACCAAAGACATCCTTATACTAAGATTGCTCACGCCGCCTGACCTGTGTGACAACCAAGATGGCCGCCAAACCGCGCGCTGGAACCATTCTATCCATGTGCTCGTGCACTGGCAACGTGAGAATTTCATCCAGTGTTATCGCTGCTGTCATTAAAAAAAACACTGTGGTAGCATGCATTGTTCGGCAGGTTGTACTGCAATGCAAGTGCAGGAGACAAGGAATCTGTACATTCATTTTACTGTTATACACATGTTACATTGATTGTATGTTTAGTGACAGTTCAATTGCATCAAATCAGTTATCTGTGATGAACTAAACACGGTGTGTATGTATGTATGTGTGTGTGTGTGTGTGTGTGTGTGTGTGTGTGTGTGTGTGTGTGCGTGCGTGCGTGCGTGCGTGTGTGTGTGGTGGTGGTGCTGTGTGTGTTTGTGTGTGAGTGTGAGTGTGTGTGTTTGTGTGTGTGTGAGTGTGTGTGTGTGGCGTGTGTGTGCATGTGTGTGTGCATGCGTGCGTGCGTGAAAGAAAGAGAGTGTGTGTGTATGTGTGTGTGTGTGTGCATGTGTGTGTGTGTGCATGCGTGCGTGCGTGAAAGAGAGAGAGAGAGAGAAAGAGAGAGAGAGAGAGAGAGAGTGTCGTCTCTGTGTGTGTGTCTGTGTGTGTGTGTGTGTGTGTGTGTGTGTGTGTGTGTGTGTGTGTGTGTGTGTGTGTGTGTGTGTGTGTGTGTGTGTGTGTGTGTGTGTGTGTGTTAAGCCTATGTATGTTTGCGTCTATGCGTGATTAGGTCACGTCATTTTCCTGGTATCAGAAAAATACGAGTAGTGGAGGGGCTGCCTACCACGTTGTCCCGTAAGAGTCTGTGTAGGTCCTGTAGCTTGTCAAACAGAGAAAAATAAGTTTCAGAAGGCAGAGTTTTAAGCAAGTATTTCAAAGTGATTCCTGGAACGGAAATACCGTCTTTGAGGAGATCAACCCAGAGAGAAGAGTACATCTTGATCTGGGTTCGAAGAACCTACAGAAACAGGCCTCGTCTTTGATGAACCCTGACAGAGAATCACCCCCACTGCCTTACCAAAACCGATGGAAGGCAACGGGAAACCACCATTGTATCATCCCTTGAAAATCATTGCCAGCCACATAGAATGGCATAAGAAAGAACGTTAAAGGACCACCAGTAATGAAAGTTTTAGTTAGGGCTGCGTTGAAAAAGATGAAACCAGGAAAAGCCCCAGAACTAGACAGTATTACTTCAGAAATGATTGAGGCTTTAGATGAATTTGATATTAAAAAAGTAACAGTCCTCCTAAATGAAATTCATGACACCACAGAAATCCCTGAAGATATGTGAAAGTCAAGTTTCATTGCACAACTAAAGAAAGTAGGGGATGTAGAATGTGAGTTCCATCGTACAATCAGCTTGACGAATCCTGTGACAAAGATTCTATTAAGAATGATCATGATGACACAAGAAACAGAATCAAAATGGAAACAGCAGAAGAACAGTGTGGATTTGTTCAAAGAAAAGGAACTATTAATCCCATATACATGTACATCCTAAGAACTCTCATAGAAAAATCACTGACTTGTATAATGGTTTATGTTCATGTTTATGTTTTGTGGATGCCACCAAGGCTTTTGACCAGGTAAGATACAAAGAATTGATCAATCAAGTGAAAAGGCTCAATGTTGATGGAAAAGACCTAAGAATAATAAGGAATATGTATTGGGATCAAACAGTAGCAATGAGAGAAGAAAATGATTAAGCTCTGTCCAAAACACAAGAATAGGTTTTAGACAGGGATGTGTTCTTTTGCCAGATTTGATTTGTTTTCACTTTACAGAGAAACCATCCTAGAAACCTAGAAGAATGCCCTGGGATAAAGGTCGGAGGAAAAATGTTAATCTTTGTTATGCAGACGGCACTGTTCTCATCATTATCAGGTGCCCTGGCGCATGGTTTTGTTGGTGATCATGGACTTCCATCTGTCTCTATCTCTCGTTGCCCCTAGCATCTCCCCCACCCTCCTCGTCCCCAGCCACTCTGCAAGTCCGTCCAGCATTTTCTCCCTGGGTCTAACTGGTACTCTCTTACCCTCCAGCTTTCCCGTTGTGACCAGGTGCTCCAAATCCCCCTTCCTCATGAAATGGCCTATAAATGTTGCCTGTCTTTTCCTAATCTTCCATATGAGTGATCTACTTGTGTCTGCCTCCATCAAGACTGTCTCATTTGTTTTCTTTGCTGTCCATGGAACTATCAACATTCTTCTTAGAAACCACATCACTGTTCTGGTTTTGCTTTACTGTCCACGCCTCACATCCGTACAACAGTATTGGTTCTATATAACATTCGAGAACTCTCTTCCTGATGTTACTTGATAGGCATTTGTAGGTAAGAATGCTTGTCATCTTCTTGAATGCTTGGCCGATTCTGCCAGCTATTTCTGATGTGCATCTGCCGTCTGATGAAATGATCGTTCCCAGGTATTTGAATTTATCAACTGTGTCAAGGTTGTGCCATTTGCTGTTATTTTGCATGAGGGGATTTCATGTTTTTTACTGATCACCATGACTCCTGCTGTTTAGTTCCAGCCCCTTACCTTTGCTTTCTATTTCTAGTATATTCACAAGGTTTTGTAGGTCCCTTTCATTTTCTGCAATTAGCACGGTGTCATCTGCGTATCGAATGTTGTTTATCATTTTCCCTCTAACCTTTAATCCAGGGTTTTCTTCTAGGTTTCTCATGATGTTTTCGCTGAAAAGTGAAAACAGATCTGGTGACAAAACACAACCCTGTCTGACACCTCTTTTGATGTTTTGGAAAGAGCTTACATTGTTTTCTATTTTCATTGCAGCTGTTTGTTCCGAGTACATATTTCTGATTATTCGTAGATCTTTTCTAATTGCAGAAAATGAAAAAAAAAACTACAAAAAATCTTGTATCTTGTGAATATAATAGAAATGGAAAGCAGAAATAAAGGACTGGAACTAAATAACAAGACTGAAGTCATGATAATCAGCGAAAAACAAAACAAAACAACAAAAACAACAACAAACAAACAAACAAAACAACAAATCCATTCATGCAAAATAACAGCAAATGACACCGCATTGAAACAAGTTGATAAGTTTAAATATCTGGGAACAGTCATCTCATCAGATGGCAGATGCACATTGGAAACAGCCGGCAGAATCGGCCAAATTAAAACAGCATCCAAGAAATTGAAAAGCGGTCTTACCAACAAATGCCTGTCAATTAACATCAGGAATGAATTCTTCGGTATTATGTGGAACCAATACTACTGTCGCAATCCGTAATGAGAGAACAGACTTGATGTCCACTGTCCTCCAAGGTAAAGTGGAAGGAAAGAGAAACAGAGGACGGCCACCTGCATCACTTGCTAGAAACATCACAAACATCAGTGGCAAGAAACTCCAGGAGGTGGTCAGACTTAGCCAAGATCGAGAGTGCTGGAGGCAACTTGTGAGGACATCATGTGCAGCGGCCAACACTGTTCCCGGTGACGCCGACAGGTGAGACAGGTGAGAATACTACTGTATAGATGCAAAGAGTAGACAGTCAACACGCAGAGTCAGAACAAAACTGAGGCGGCTGAAACAGAGTTTCTAAGAAAAATGCCAAGAGTTTCATGGGCAAAAATGAAAACAAACGAGACTGTCTCACAAGAGGCAAAAAGACCATTAATGAAAAAGATTAGGAAAAGACAGAAAAGGACATTTTACGAAGCAAGAGAGATTTGAGCACCTAGTAACAGCAGGAAAGCTGGAGGAAAAAGGAGCACCAGGTAGACCCAGGGAGAAAATATCAGACAGCTTTGCGGAGTGGATGAAGGCAGATTGGGTGGGAAATGTGCTTGCAGCGACAAAAGATAGATTTGTATTCGTATTTAGTTTGTTGACTCCGGTCAGGTACTCGTAGGAAAAAAAGCCCTTTTGTTCTTTCACCCCAAACGCTTTGAGATATTTTGATCAATTAAATCCAGAAGCCCAAACGATACAGACATCTAAAAATCTCAAATTGTCAATCACTAGACACATATACTGATTGTTCCGTATAGCTACAAATTTGAAATGAGGTGGAGGGGAATACTTTCGGTTTTTGAAACTTTTTTTTTTAGGGGAGGGGGGGGGGAGGCGGCTTGAACGAGCTAGACTAGTTGTCTTCTAGTTCCTCTGCCTTCCTGTCCTCCGGTTCATTCTCCTCTGAATTAAGGTCAGAGTCATCCTCATCTACCGCTACCTCTGTGATGTCATCAGAGACTTTTAGGGGTCTGGTCAGAGATTTACTATCTAAAAACCGCGGAATCAGGTACGTTTTGATCACGTTCAGATCCTATTTTGAGCTGTTAAAGCCCGCCATGGGTAGTTCCCGGAGGTAACTAAGTTGTCTGAAACGGATCGACACCTCTCTTCGTTCTGCCACCTCCAGAGGAAGAGGGTTCAGGACGATCATCACATCCAGCTCGTCAAATGCTTCTTTAAACTGCTCGTGGAGGAAAACACACGACCATTCCGAAATACTTTCCATATGATCCACCATAGCATTCACGAGATTTTGACGGTCCCCATTACTGACAAAACAGCTTGGCTCTTTGAACTCAGGTACGTTCGATGTCAAAGAAACAGACAGAGGAACGTGTCTAGCTAGGTAAGTCGTATTACTGTCCGATTGTTTGTCCGTGGTAGATCGTCCTTGTCAAAATACACTTCAAAATCAAAAATGGCTCTGTAAACAAACAAAAAATTAGGTCAGTTGAAGTACTTTGTTCAAACAACTCTTGCATCACGGACTGAGGCGGTGTCTTTAAAAGTTTCCGACGTCCAACTGCATTGACACGTTTTTTCGTGTTCACCTGATCTCATAGCTGAATGAGATAGTTTCCCTACGAGCTACAGGCCAGGGCGTGACTTGACATGTCGATATTGACATGCGCAAGAAATGTTTGTAATGCAACAGCCAAAGGATGTCTGCACACTTGTAGTCGCTGCGGCAAACGGGAACGAGTGAAGGATGACAGTTTTTCATCAAACTCAAAAGTATCTATACTTAAAAATACCACCTTTGGAGATCCTTTGGAGTATATATAAACACGACATTCCGAGCCCAGGCCCTTTGTCAAGTGAAAGAGAAGTGGAAAATAGTATAATAGAAAATAGAAAAAAAGTACATAATAGTGCAGCTAGGCTGGTTTTCAGAAAGCGAAAGAACACCTCAGCAACCAGCCTATTGAAGCAGCTCCACTGGCTCCCTGTGGAAGCAAGAGTAGAATATAAATTAGCTACTCTGGCTTATCAGCATTTTGATGGTATCTTGCCTATCTACCTCTCTTCTGCGCTTAAAACATACAGGCCTGAACGCAGTCTCAGGTCAAGCAACCAGAAGCTTCTGGCAAAATCAAAATCAAAATACAGAACCATAGGACACCGAGCTTTCCGTTGCCAGACCCCACTTGTCTGGAACGATCTGCCTTTTTCTCTCCGCTGTTCATCATCTCTCTCTTCTTTCATGGTGGGCCTCAAGATTAATCTTTTTGATAAAATAATACTACCAGTAATGAAACATGATTTTTAATCTTTCTGATTCAGTTATATTGGTACTTGCTTGCAACAGATGTGCTAGTGTGCGTATTTGGGGGGGGGGGGGGGGGACTAGGAGTGGGAGTTAGTATAATTGACCACTAGGCATAGGGCTTATTGGAAAAATGAAATAATTAAATGTAAAGCGCAGTGTGTAGGAGAACAGCGCTATATATCTGACTGTATCTGTAAATGGCTTGCCCTCACCTCCCTCAGCCCTCAGATATGGCGTTCCTCAAGGATCCGTCCTGGGTCCAGTTCTCTTTGTTTTGTACACGCAGCCTCTCGCAAATATTATTCTCCGCCATTCTGTATCACATCATAGCTTCTCAGATGACAATCAAATTTACAATTCTGGTCCCATCTCTAATGTAAACAACATCGTACAAACCACTAAAGCCTGCATTTCCGACGTGAAAGACTGGATGACTTGTAACAAATTACAACTAAACCAAGACAAAACTGAAATGATTTTCATTACTCCTAAAAAACTTCTCAACTGTGACTTAATTCCATCTTCCATATCACTGAATGGGACAGACATCACCCTCTCCCAAAAAGTTAAGAATCTAGGTGTCACCATCGACAACACTCTTAACTTTCAGCAGCATGTCTCAAACATCTGTCGTGTCTGTTACCTTGAACTTCGTAGAATAGGTTCCATCCGTCATCTCCTTACTCTCGAAGCTACTAAAATATTAGTTTGTGCTTTCGTTCTTTCTCGTCTTGACTATTGTAATTCCCTTCTGTCTGGTTCCCCAAAACGGCTCCTTGACAAACTTCAGAAAGTACAGAACCATGCCGCTCGGCTAGTATTTCGGTCTTCCAAATTTCAGCATGTCTCTCCTCTTCTCCAAGACTTGCATTGGTTACCTGTGTTGAAAAGGATCCAACATAAAATTGCTGTTCAGTGCTTCAGATACTTCGACAATTCTATTCCCTCTTACCTGTCTGAATATCTTCAACTATACGTTTCATCTCGTCATCTTCGTACCTCAGCCGATACCCGCTTATTTCGAATCCCAACTTTTCGAACAAAATCATATGGTGAGCGATCCTTTTCTTTTCAAGCCCCTTCCTCATGGAATTCACTTCCCTACCCGCTGAGGCACAAAACAAGTCTTCAGTCATTTAAATCTGGCTTGAAAACGCATCTCTTTCCTCTCTGAAATTTATTAACCTAAAAGAGCTATGCTGTCTGCGCGCTAGCGTGCTTCTGTGTATGTTATTGCTGTGCGCCTATAGATATGTCTCGGGGTGGGAGGAGGATATGTGTGTGTGTGCCAGAGAGTAGGTACTAATATTTGATATTATTAACGGTGTGTATGTGCTTGTGGGATGGAGTGACAGAGGTCCGCCATGTATGATGAAAATTATATTAGGCCTATGTTTCTATGTTCGATGTAATGTGTATTGTACAGTTTGTAAGCGCTTAGGGCTTTCCAGAAAGATTAGGCGCTCTAAATGCCCTTAATAATAATAATAATAATATAAAAGTCATTTATTATTGTTATTAAAATAAAAGTAACGTGGAAAATAAAAATGACGTGGAAAATAGAAGTGACAGAGCAGTACTGGTGGGGGGTGGGGTGGGGAGAAGAGGGGGGAAACAGTAGGGATTAGTAGGACAAGGAAAGGGCCCGGGCACCGCTACGCGTCGGCAGTTCTGGTGTTCAGGCCCGCCGACTGGACTGTTCCCAGTCGGTGGATGATGCAGTTCTCCGTGTATTTCCTGTATCGTCAGTCTCTGTTTTGCCACACTGCTGAAATCTGTGCATTGACGTAGTTGTGTTGAGGGCTATTGAAATGTTGGCCCATTGGGTTGTTGTAGTTCAGTTTCATGGATCTTAAATGTTCCACAAAACGGTCATCCAATGAGCGGTATGTCTCACCCACATACAGTTTGGAGCACACTGAGCATGACAGGATGTAAACAATGTTGGTTGATTTGCAGTGATTTGATTTTGAAGCTGCCTGATGGTCCAGTGACTGAAGTGGAAGTGCTGATGAAAGGACCTGTTTTGCACTTCTTGTCTTCACAGGGTTTGCATCCTGGACGTTTAGGGTAATTTTGCCCATGTTTTGCTTTTAATTGAGATCTCACGAGCAGATCTTTGAGGTTTTTGTCCCTTTTGAAGGCGATCAGTTGTGGTTTTGGAAATATGTCTGTTAACTCCCTGTCCTGCTGGATGATGTGGAAGTTCTTTTTCAGGATGTGGCACACAGGAATGTTGTGGGGATGGAACGGGATGACTCCGATTCCACGGTCCTCTTTCTTGGTTTGTGTAGTAGGCATAAGGGCATTCTCCCGTGTCATAGACTGTGCACGCTCAAGTGCCTTCTGCACTATTTCCTGAGGGTATTGACGCGCTGCAAAGAAGTTGGACATCTTCTGTGACTCGTTTCCAAAGTCAGCTTCACTGCTGCAGATTCGTTTCAGTCTCTAAAACTGTGAATGCGGTATGCTGTTTCTAGTGGGTTCAGGATGGTTCGAACTGTACAGTGGATGTATTTAAATCAGAAATATGTATTTTTCTGACGATTCCAAATCAAAGGAAACGAAATTCCTGCAAAGTGTGCTGGAGGTAGTGCGTGCCATGACCACTGTCTATACAGGCTTTTGGTTGGTTTTTGTAAGGCATGCCAAGAAGCACCCTTGTGGAGAGGGAGACAAGAAAGAAACAATCCATCTTGACACACAAAAGCGTTGTTTTGATTCTTTTGTACAGTGTGTAAAAAAAGGATTGTTTTGAATAAAATAGGGAGCTCATCATGACAGCACAACTGATCAGAAAATCAGGGAAGGGTAAAACGAAATAAACAGAATATTCTTGACGAAGTACTACGAATTGGAATGCTCTTTTTGCACCTGCTCCAATAGATCGCTGTCACTGAGGTCTGAAAAAACAAACAAACAAAAAATACCTTCTTTTGAGGTAATAAGGCGCATCGCGGATTCTCTAACGGCCCATTATTGTTCTGACAGGCGTGAAAAAAAAAAGTTACCCGTCTCTTTGTGAATTAAAAAAGCTTTTTGCTTTGCTCATGGAAAAGGTCCATGACCGAACCGTTCCAGTCAAGATACGAAGCTGCCTCAGCGCATTGGGTCCCAAAACATCGCATACATGGATTGCACTTTGCCAGGGCGTTTATGCGTTTTGATCACATTCGAATGTTTCTCATATACCTCTGTAAGTTTAGGGGCTAAATGATCTAACAGCTGTTTTTTTTTCTTCAAAGAAGAGAGCGAGACTCACCACTCTTCAAAAACACACTGAACGTAACAGAAGTCACAATACTTAGACTTCGACCAGATGAAAATAACCACCATAGAAAACTGTTTACCGTTGCTAAATCTTTTTAATCCTCAGATCGGAGAGCTGAAAAACAAACAAGTGCGCATGCGCACACATATATTCATACGCACGCACGAGCACACATCACCAGACTGTGCAACTGCCACACACGATCCACAACATTCTCCCCACCTTGGAGACTCCAACAAGAATATTTCTAATAATAGCCATACATTTTTTATCATTACGCGTACGCCTACAACTTACAAGTTCACATTATTTGTCAATGAACACAATGAATATCAAGGCAGTCTCTGGCTTAATAGATCCACCATTTAGGATAATCTAAAGGATATCTTTATAAGATCAAGTCTTTGGTTCCACACTATATCAAGTCTGTAGGTAAGTGTATAGTTTCAACACCATATCAAGTCTTTGGTTTAAGCACCATATTCAATAAAGTCTTTTCAACACTACACCAAGTCTTACATTACTACAGAGATGACTGAAGCCCTGGATGAATTTGGTATTGAAAAAATAACAGTCCTCCTAAATGAAATTTATGACACTGGAAAAATCCACAAAGATATGTCAAAATGAATTTTCATTTTACGTCCAAAGAAGACAGGGGCTATAGAATGCGAACTCTATTGCACAATCAGCTTGATGAGTCATGTAACAAAAATCCTAATAAGAATAAAAAATTTAAAAAAACGCGCAGGCACGAGCACACATCACCAGACTGTACTACTGCTACACACGATCCACAACAACCACTATCATCAATGGCCCTACGTTTTCTGGACCGGAGAGACTGAGGATCTTCAACTTCTGGAGTTGCCACAGCCAAAGAAGTAGCTGGAGAAGGCGCCGCTGTCACCGCCGCAGTCTTGGAACGTGCACAGTTTTTACGTGCCTAGACCACAGGTCCTTCTGCGTAAAGAGCGCGGGGCAGGCAGGGCACACATGCTTCAGGACGTGGTCGTGATTACTGCGTATATATGACACGATTACGATTGTGCCAATCGTCAAAGACCATCAGACACTTCGGACATAAAACCACCTTGTCTGCCACTTCACTGAGAGAGGGATCTCTCCGTAGGGATAATAGCGGTGGTAGTAGTCGTAGTGGTGGTGGTGTCCGACATCACCAATCTGCCTTAGCCGTCTTTGATGCCGCCGTTGCTGCTGCCCACGGTGCCGCCGGTGCCGGTAGTAGTGTTCTTCAGCGTCTTCACGATTACGCAAAAATGAATGACGCGAAATTTATTTTCGGTCCCGTTCTTTATATAGCCACAGACAGACCAAAAGGCCCAGTCCAATCATAATTCCACTAAACTGCTGCCGTGATTAAAAAATTTCACTGATTAAATCTACAACACACACACACACACACACACACACACACACACACAAATCATTCCAGACTCTCTGTTGTCTATCTACGACACGATTATCTTTGACGCACCCCACATTCAGATTATGACGTCACCCTCAATTAGGATCCCGGGGGTGGGAAGTCCTCATTTAAGGCATCAGGCATCGAGTATTACGCTACTCCCAGTATGGGCTGTGTGCAGATGTCGTTACTCCTCGCCCGGAGGAGTTATCTTTCCATTCCTACGGTATTCGTCGCGTCTGAGAGTCCGCGAAACGTTCCGAGTCGGTTCCACACTTCTGCTCGGTTTACCACGTTGGTGCCAACAGGAAAAAGAAAAAAGAAAATCATGAATGAAGACTGGAAATAAAAAAAACTAGAGATGGTGAACAGCTGTTGTGTAAAAGGATGTCACAACAGACAAGATCGGGGAAAAGACAGGCAATACTACAGAATACCAAGTGTTGTGGACATTGAGGGGAAAGGATGTGGAGGAGCTGGCATAGACGGAGAGAACGGCTGGCACAGCTTCAGGTCAAAGGCCTGACATCTGATTCAAACACGACCCACACATGTGTTTGTTCGGACCACTTTGTAAATGGTATGTTATGTTCAGGCCTGTTTCTTTTCGATAGTAAGTGCTATGTTATATTCAGGCCTGTTTCTTTTCGATGCGAGATAGATCTACTTTCGCTTTTGATCTCTTCCCCGCGAACCTTCTGTGTCCTCTGGCACAGATGGCTGGCTGCGGGCATACCGTTTGAGATGTGAATGTATTTGTGCATCGTAATTTCATCTTGTTTTCAGTCACTGATGAATGAATGGGGCGTGTAAATTACTGATATAAACAAAGAATTATTTTTTATCTGCAGATTTGCATGCTAGCTTTCAGTTGTTTGACTAGATGCTATTCTGTACGCAGAACACTGAACTATTTTGTTTCTATTTCAAGTGTGTGTGTGTGTGTGTGTGTGTGTGTGTGTGTGTGTGTGTGTGTGTGTGTGTGTGTGTGTGTGTGTGTGTGTGTGTGTGTGTGTGTGTGTGAACTAAAATGTTTGTAGAGTTTCCAAGACCTGAAATTTTGTTCCTCCTATCACTACCCATATCCCACGCCTGGGAAATACAATAACAACTCATGGCTTTCTTCTTTTTTCTTTCTTTTTTTTTTCTTGGGGTGGGTGGGTGGGGGGGACATTTGTGTATTTGTGTGCTTAACTGCAATCTTTCATTTGATGTAGAAATGGGCGTGTGTGCGTGCGTGCGTGCGTGTGTATGTATGTCTGTGTGTGCATGTGTGTGGTTGTGTGTGTGTGTGTTGTGTGTGTGTGTGTGTGTGTGTGTGTGTGTGTGTGTGTGTTGTGTGTGTTATCAAGCAGCTTACATACTCCTGCAGCTCTAGCAGTACATAAACCTTAACATAACTGGAAACCAGTTATAAAATTTAGTTACACTCACTCACACACACACACACACACACACACACACACACACACACACACACACACACACACACACACACACACACACACTGTTTCACAAGTGTATGCTCTCTCTCTCTCTCTGTCTCTCTCTCTCTGTCTCTCTGTGTGTCTCTCTCTCTCCCTGTACTTATGACATTTGCAAAAGCATGGACTCAGTGGCCCCTCCCCCACATGATGACCCTTGTGAGGAAGTCAGCCATGACTCAAACAGTGATGTCCACGAAATCCAGCCTAGTGATCAAAGTGACGATCATACCGATGTCAGTGACAAAGACACCTGTATCAGTGGTGCGGAAATGGAAAATATGGGTGAGGTCCTAGCTGAAGATGTATGTGAAGCGACCAAAGAATCGGGTAAAATTAATACTGAGAATGTGAGTACCGATGAGGTCACTGTGCTCAGTGTCAGAACAAAGTCAGCTGATCACACTAACGTTGTGGCACACACCTCAGATCAAGCATTAAATGATACACACACAATAACACAAAACGCGAACGCCAAAAGCTTGTCAAGACTCGCATGCTGACAATCTAGTTCTAGATTCTGATGATCTAGACACAAACCAGAGCATACAGACACGTTCTGTCACCCATGCTCTGCGACCTAGACGTGCTGCCTCCCACACACGGATAGACGGTAAGAGCAGTGGCCATGCTCCACCAAGGTCTAGCAGTCAGAGCAAAATTACTGATTCGTTTAAGAAAACGCAGGCTAAAGATCTGCCAAAAACAAGAAGCAGGTCCCAATCTTCTAAGACCAAACCCAGTGTGAGTGAGGCCTCAGGTACTAACAGATAGGATATCGGCCGGGCCACAATATCAGGTAGACCTGTACGATTTGCCACAGGCGACGACAGTTATATTTGGAATCAGAACACAACACCACCATCGGAATCAAAATGTACTTTGCGTGTAAATACTGCAAATAAATTACATGTTAGTTTCCTTAATTATAATGTAAATGGCCTTTTGGAAAAACGAGAAAATAATGATTTTGCCAATTTTCTTCTCATTTATGACTTTATATGTTTGACAGAAACATTTGTTGCAACTGACTTTGAATCACCACTTTTCAGTGACTTTGTAGTGTTCACGTCTAAAGCCAAGAAGCTGTCTCATCAAGGGAGATATTCTGGGGGTGTTATCGCAATGGTAAGGAAAATCATATTCTCGTTTTGTTGAGCAAATCCCAATAGAAACTGAAAACACTTTAGCTATAAAAATCCACAAAGACCTGTTTTCTGTAGACAGAAACATACTGTGGATTTGTACATATCTTCCTCCGTGTGATTCTGTCTATTGGAATAGCCAGGAAGGTGCATATGGTATTGAAGTGCTGGAGCAATGCATTTTAGATCTATATGACTTGTGTGGTGATTCTTTTCTATTGGTAAATGGGGATCTAAACGCGAGAACAGCGAATACTAATTACAGTTTTAGTGGAGAGGTCGATGATTTCGATGTGAATGTTTATACCGAAACAGATTTCCCAGAATTTCACAGGACAAAAACACAAATAAATTTGGTTGTCAGCTGATTGAGTTATGTAATATGTTTGAATGTATGATTTTAAACGGATTGCGTGAAACGGATTTTGACGATGGATGTACATATATTGCGTCCTCTGGGACTAGCACAGTAGACTATTTCATTACTTCCATTGATTTGTTTTCATCTATACACATCAAATCAATTGTTGTTGAGAACATGATGGATTCTGATCACCTTCCAGTTGTTATGATGGTTGAAATTAAAAATGATATCGTTGAGGCTGGTCATGGTAAAACAAGTCAACCCAAAAACGAGGTTTGTGAGAAATTTATTTGGAAACATGAACTGGAAGCCGAGTTCCACAAAACTTTGAAAAGCAATGATATTCAAGACAGACTTACTTTGGCCACAAATACTCTACATTGCGATGTGGATAGTGGTTTGAATACTTTTGTACAATGTCTGAAAGATGCTAGTGCCTGTATGTATAAAACGTAAAAAGTTTACTGGAACAAAAGATCAGAATGGTTTGACAAGGACTGTCAGCAAGCAAAAAAAGAAACAAGGCGTAAACTAAATTATTTTAGGAAAACTAGGAAGGAAGAAGATAGAATTTCATATGTGGAAGAGAGGAAAACGTACAGACGTTTACTAAAGACAAAGAGACAAGCATTTAGGAAACAGAAAGTAGATTCGCTAACCATGGAAATGACTAATTCATCACAGTTCTGGAAACTGCTAAGAAGTATGGGTTGTGGAAACAAAGACAAAGTCTCAAATGATATCGATATTAATGTCTGGTTCGAGCACTTCAAGAATATTTTTCAAAATTATGGGGGACATGTTGGTGAACATTGTGATATTGAGGTAGATCTATCTGAGGAAAGGGAGCATACTCTAAATAGAGATATATCTGAAGAAGAGGTTAAACGAGCAGTTGGTAAACTTAAGACTGGTAAGGCAAGCGGAATTGACAGCGTTTCAGCTGAAATGTTAAAAAATGGGGGAAACGATGTCATAGCTTTTCTAACAAAACTGTTCAAAATAATTTTTGACTCGGGGATTTATCCAAAAGAGTGATCCAAAGCCATTATCATCCCCATTTTCAAGAAAGGGGATCCTGAAAATGCAGATAATTATAGAGGTATATCTTTATTAAGCATGATATCTAAATGTTACACAACAATACTGAACAAGAGATTATACACCTGGTTAGAAGCTAATAATTTGATCTCAGAGAGCCAGGCAGGTTTTCGGAAAAGATACTCAACTGTTGATCATATATTTACACTACATGCTATCATTCAGAAATGCATGCACAAGAAAGGGATGAAATTATATGTTGCTTTTGTTGACTTTAAAAAGGCTTTCGATTCGGTCAGACATGATAAACTCCTACATTGTATTAGAAAGGAGGGTGTTAAAGGGAAATTTCTCGCATCATTAATGGCAATGTACAAGTCATTGGTGTCATGTATCCGAGTTAACGATAAATTTTCAGAGATGTTTCAATGTCCGGTTGGAGTAAGACAAGGTTGTGTCTTGAGTCCTACATTGTTTTCGATATTTATAAATCAGTTAGCAAATTGTATGGGTGATAAAGGAAAACATGGCATCCAATGTTGGAAATATTTGTTTTACTCTTTGCAGATGATGTGGTACTTTTCTCAACTACACCAAATGGTTTACAGAATCAGCTGAACGTTTTAAATACGTGTTGTAACAACATGAAATTAAAAGTAAATATTGACAAAACGAAGGTCATGGTGTTTAGAAACGGAGGATTCCTCGGAAAACGTGAAAAATGGTCATATGAAGAAAATAAGTTGGAAGTGGTGAATAATTATTGCTATTTAGGTTTTAATTTCACGACAATGGTAAGTGTCAAAAAAGGTACTGCACATTTAGCAACCAAGGGAAAGAAAGCTGTCATACAGCTAAATAGGGTTCTCCAAAAATTCAAGGAAATGACAATGGATACTTTCTTTAAAATATTTGACGCAAAGGTACAACCCATTCTGTTGTACGCATCAGAAGTATGGGGATTAAAACGAATGGAACACATAGAAAAGGTACATATGATGGCGTGCAAAAGATTTTTAGGCGTGCCTGTTAAGACACCAAACAAGATGGTGTACGCTGATCTGGGAAGATATCCATTATTCGTTAACTCTGTGGTCGCATGCTTAAGATATTGGTTTAAATTGCTACAAATGAGTGCCGAAAGATTTCCGCATAAAGCTTACCAAATGCTTCTGGAATTAGATAGAAATGGAAAGGATTGTTGGGCATCAGAGGTAAGAAAAATCCTGTGTGATACAGGTTTCAACATTGTATGGCTGCAACAGGGAGTTGGGGATGTAAAACTATTTTTAAATATATTTAGACAAAGACTTGTCGATCTGTTTATCCAAGAATGCACTAGTATTATTAGAGATGGTGACAGATATGAGTGCTATAGATCATTCAAAACAATTTTTGAAAAAGAAAAATATATTTCTGACATGGATACATACTGTCTCAGAGTGGCAATCACACAACTAAGATTTGATGTACTACCGCTGAATAACAATTCACATCGTTATAGTGAGAGTATTCACAAAAGGGCATGCCCTTTTTGCAAAACTCATATCGAAAATGAATATCACCTTATATATGACTGTCCCACTTATACAGATATTAGAGTAAAATTCCTCAAAGATTCAGCTAGAATGCCACTTTATCTACTGCTCAAAGCAGAAAACTCTCATCATAGATACAATGTGTCCAGATTTGTTTTTCATGCCATCAACAGACGCAAAAAAATCATGAATGAATAAACTAACGAAAATAAGTCATCACCAGTACTATATTACTGTATTACATTAGTAATTATACAATGCTGTATAGGTATAATAAATGGTAAAACTATTAACACTTGTTCCATTATATTTTTGTAGTCATTTCGATATAAACTGTGTACAGACTGTAAATTATGCACAAAAACGCGGGGGTAAAGATAATTTTGAAAAATCGAATTGTTTATTGATACTTGTTTTACAAATATTTGGTAAATTGATGAATCATTGATTGACTGCTTAACTGATTGTTTGATTAATTCATTGATTGATTGATGGATGCACTGACTGAATGATTGATCCATTGATTAGTTGCTGACTAGGTACTGATCGGGAAAATGATTTATATGAAACTGATCAAATTGTTCGGTGACTCGCTAACTAGTTTGGTTTATAGATGAGTAATTGTATTAGGCGACAAACTTAACTGGTAGAGAAACGGTTCAGTATTTTAACTGATCGGATTCAGATGGCTAATTAAATGATAGAATGGCAGTTGATTGATTGATTGATTACCGTTGCCACGGTACACTGAATGTACTAAGTATTTGTTTGATTAGATGGATAAAGTGAAGTATGTTTCGCAAGCAAGGTGATTTACCAATTATTTGTTGATTGTGTGATGATTGTATTACTTGACCGGCTGTTGGCTATACAGAGAGACTAATTGCTTGACCAGTAGATGGAGGAATGGAACGATATATGTATATGTATTAAATATCTTTATGACTTGTTTGATGCCTTAATGCACTGATGAAGCTTAATTATAATCAAGTACTATTTAGTGTATTACTTCATTAAATATTAGATTTAGTCAGCAAAAGAAAGATCTGTTGACTGTTACACCAACGAAGTATTCAACTGAGGAAAGCGCGGAAAGTGTCAACGTTCGACGATGCAATCATACGCATTGCAATATTGGTGTAATCCACAACCCCCCCCCCCCCCACCTCCCACCGACTATTGTATTGTGGCCTAAGGCCGATGTACATTAAAAAATTCTGAGTTCTGAGTTCTCTCTCCCTGTCTCTCTCTGTCTCTGTCTCTGTCTCTTTGTCTGTCTGTCTGTCTGTCTATCTCTCACAAACATACGTGCGCGCGCGCGCACAACACAGTATATATGCATACAAGTGTGTGCGCGCACACACACACACACTCAGACACATACCCAAGCATGCACGCGCATAACACAACACACCACACACACACACACACACACACACACACACACACACACACACACACACACACCACACACACACACACACACAACACAGCTCGTGCAGAAAACACCGAAAAGCAAAAATAAAAGGAAGAACAGAGCTTGATAGTAGTACACACTGCATGAAGCATACCTCAGCTGAGACAACCACATTCTGACATCCATCAGGTGTGTATGTCCAAATATCACGGACCCAGCAGAAACGAACAGCCGATATGCCTTCAGACTTTTCATCATCATCAGGTGCCCTGCCGCATGGCGTTGGCGACCATGGACTTCCAACCATCTCTATCTCTCGTTGCCCCCAGCATCTCCCCCACCCTCTTCATCCCCAGCCACTCTGCAAGTCCGTCCAGCATTCTCTCCCTGGGTCTACCTGGTGCTCTCTTTCCCTCCAGCTTTCCCGTTGTGACCAGGTGCTCCAAATCCCCCTTCCTCATAAAATGGCCTATAAATGTTGCCTGTCTTTTCCTAATCTTCCTTATGAGTGATCTATTTGTGTCTGCCTCCATCAAGACTGTCTCGTTTGTTTTCTTTGCTGTCCATGGAACTCTCAACATTCTTCTGAGAAACCACATCTCGGCTGCCTCGATCCTGCTCTGGCTTTGCTTGCTGACTGTCCACGCCTCGCATCCGTACAACAGTATTGGTTCTATATAACATTCAAGGACTCTCTTTCTGATGTTAATTGATAGGCATTTGTTGGTAAGAATGCTTGTCATCTTCTTGAATGCTGTTTTGGCTTGGCCGATTCTGCCAGCTATTTCCGATGTGCTTCTGCCGTCTGATGAAATGACCGTTCCCAGGTATTTGAACTTATTAACCTGTGTCAAGGTTGTGCCATTTGTTTTTATTTTGCATGAGGGGATTTCAGACTTTTATAAGCCCTTAATTCGTCTGTTGTACAGGTGCTGATCCCATAAACAAAATAATTAACTATGCTGATATAGTTTATATCAGGGAGATTATCTGGATGCGCAGACCACGATTACTTCGGAATATCATAAAGATCAACTCCATCTATATCCAGAATTTTTTAATGATACTTATGTTTCTCCTTTTCATTGAGTTTTTCTGCGTATTTCAATGCCGACGGTGCTTGCGTTCGCTCTGTGGCGTCCATGGCTACAGCCGTCTTGTACCGTAGTGAAGGGAAGGAACTCCCAATAACTTGCCGAACTGCACACAGTCCATACACATACTTATCCCCCTGTTACCCACATGGACACATTTTCAATCTGCGTTATATGATTTTATTTTCCGTTATTTACCCCCTTCACAGTTATACGATGTGTTTTATAATTTCTGGTCCGTGGATCAGTCATTGTTTTTGCAGTTCTAGTTTTATTGTATGGAGGTTTTTTTGTTTTTTTTTGTTGTTTTTCCACAAGTTTGATAGTAAGATATTTGTAGTTTCCAGTTCATTTTACGATTATGATTTCCACTGTTTTAAATTTTGTTATTCATTCCTCCACGAGTTCAGGATTCGGTTTTATTATTATTTTTATTATTATCATTATTATTTGGTTATGTTTTTAAGTTCATGCCTTTTGACTCGAGGCATGATTCATGTTATGATTTTCGGTTTGTATTTCTCATTTTTAACAAGCAACGGTTTTACTTTCATTATATGTACGCGCTCACAGTCTCCAATCACATATTTCCCTTTTGCAGAGCCCGAGATCCTCCTGGGAATCGTAGCCATCTATTAAGTCGTGACACTAGGGCTCGCAGTCAACTTCACTCCAGAACACACTGCAAGATCCAGTTTTGATTAATTCCATCACTCTCACTACACACTCCCAGTGGAAACCTGACTTTAATATCCTATATTCAACCGTTCAGTTTAAACACGTAATAGACCTATATACCAACCAAATTAAGAGAACTTAACATGACATTATTTTTCCGACTTTGTGTCGTAGTCGAAAAAAATCAGAATCAGTGTATTCAAATGCCATGAAACCTTCTGCATAACTAGCTCCCAGGCTGGACCATCATTTCAATGATTCAGTAATGTGAGACATACTAATGATATCTAGATCTAATTTCACATTTTCTTTACACCACCCACCACAAATCATTATTGAACCATCACCCCATTTGGCGTGAAGTATAACCATAGCCTTAGAAGAAAACAATAAGTTTGGGTTTAATAAAACAGTCAATCCACCAGAAACTGATACTTTTTCTTTTTCCCTGAAAATTTTCACGATATATCTAACAAGCATCATTAGATAACAATATTTTCATTTTTTCCAAAATAATAACTGCACCCAGGCATAGCTTTAATTTAGATTAACGTTCAATTCCAGACCATAATCTGAATGCTTCTGTAACCACAACTTAATCATCAAGATGAACATGCCACGTTATCATATATTAGGTTTTATACACAAAATTTATCTAAAATTCATGACAACCTATACATACCAACATCACCTCTGCGCACACATTAAACAAACGAGCTGCTATTTCCATATTAAATAATAGTCATTCATATAGCCTCCCACACGTGGATCTCATGCATACTTAGCACGTAAATTTGATAAAATACACACATATAGCCGACACGATCAGTGCTTACACATCAGCACACTGTTCGGTCTTCAGTTAAAAGCAAAAGCATCTCTGCGCGTATGGACAATCTTCATTGATACCTGGCTTCAAACCAAGAACACATCAGGCATTACACTACCGAGGTTTTAGATACAAAATACAACTGACAAACCATTAACGCACTTGTGCATTACTACGATGGGAACAAACACACGCAACACTGACAAGATTCTTTTCCATTTTCCTTGATAGCAGTCGGTTGGGTTTTAAATAAAAATAACAATAAGAAATAACAATTTTCCTTGATAAGGAATACCTGGAGCCTAATGCTATTATCCTCTGTTAATAAAGTGTTTTGAAGTGTTCTGAAGTTGTTTTTCAAGTTTCTCCATGTCTTTCTCTCTTACCCTGTCTCAGCTACTTCCAACTGTATACGGGCCGGTGGACCAAGAACTAGTTCAACTCTTCTCTCTCTCTCTCTCTCTCTCTCTCTCTCTCTCTCTCTCTCTCTCTCTCTCTCTCTCTCTCTCTCTTAAAAGACAAGGTTCATCAATCACCTTTAGATCAATGCTCTTGGTTTTCTTTCTAGAAGAACAACAATAACAACAACAACAAACAGGAACATCAGTAACAAACGCAACAAAAACAACAGCAACAAAACTTGTAGAATTTGTCCGAGTAGCCTAATCCACTTTTCTTTGCAACCAACTGGCACAGAAAATATTCAGTTAGCGCCGTTATGTTAACAAGAAACACTTCAGGGTGCTGCCAGCACGTTTTTCCCTGCGGTCATCAGGCCTGATTCCCTGAAGTCAGAGGCCAAACCACAAGTCAGTTAACAACAAACACCCGGGGGTTCTGGATGGGATCCAGAACCAATGCCTCACCACTCTCCGGACAATCACCTCCCAAGCTCCAGACGCCATAGGATAAACATTTCATCACGTAAAACGGGGCTGTCCACGCGCTGCTTGACTCATTCGGACCCAGTCATCAGTTATGTTGTTTACAACCCGAATGGCAAGGTCGGGAGATACCCAAAAAAAAAAATCGTGACATAGGGCTAGCCACACAACGCGCAGCACCCAGGTCCACCCTGGCTACCGAACCAAGAAAGAATGGAAGAGCCCTCTCTTGTCTTATTCTTGGCCTTCTTCTCTCTATTGGGCACCTGCCCAGCCCGCATAGCTGCCAGCTCTGTTCCCCTTAGTATAGTCTCGACAGTTATCAGTCGAAAGCTCCCAACGTTGCTTTACTACAACCGCAGGGGGTATTCAAATGGCCACGAAAATGGTCACGCATGATGCTCTAGACACAGCCTAATTTGCTGTTCAGCTAGGTCTGACATGCTCCCAAAAGGGCCCCAAGTTTGCCATCTTTCTGAACCGCCAGCAGATCTTTCCCTGCGGTCTTCGGGAATGATTCCCTGAAGTCAGCGGCCAAGCCACTTGTCAAAGTTAACAAGAAATACCAGAGGGTGCTTGATTGGTCCTAGGGCACCAGTGCCTCACCACTCTCCGGATTATTACCTCCCAAGTTCCCGACACCACATGATAAGCATCTCATTAAGCAAAGGGAACTGTCCATGCACTGCATGGCCCATCGGACCTACTCATCAGTTACCTTGTTTATAAATCGAATGACATGGTGGGGAGGGGGGGGGGGATGACAAACCCCAGAACACAGCCACACAAGGCGCACCAACCACATCTTGGTTTTCATTCAACAAAACAACTACTACAACAGCAACAACAGTAACAAACGCAACAATAACAACGACGACGACAGAAGGTGCAGAATTATGTCCGAATAGTCTAATCCATTTTCTCTTGCAACCAAATGGTACAGAAATTATTTAGTTAGCACCGTTATAATCCTATTATAATCCATACTGTATGTCAACCGATCAATAAGGTTGTTTAATCAGAATAAAGATTAAGAAGGATCAAGGCTCAGGATAAAAGAAGATTAACTATATACAGTAGAAAGCACTAGGTTGGTATTAACGACTGCCACACGAACTACTGAAGCTATTTCAACTTTCTGAAAACAGAGTTGAAATCACTCTGGATTTGGCTGCCGCGTGTTTCAGGTACGCTCCGGTCCATCACTTATGTTTCAGATTTAGTTTGTGTAATGCAAATCAAAGTGACTGCTAGGTTTCATGCAAATAGAAATCAAAAACATATGAACATAGACTGAGAAGATTACTAAATCAACAAAAAAGAGAGACGCAAATTTTCGGCCAACTGAAATTTTGTCAAGGGATCACAAAAGACAAGAAATAAATTCAGTAGATGTAGGACAAAAACAACAGACAGCTGTCCTGGTAATTTGTTAAGCCTTGGACGATGACCCGTGAACAGATCAGATAACTTACAACACATATCGTTGAGTTAAAGAAGATAACTCAATATATTTGTCTGTTTTGTCCCAAATCTAGATATTTTCTTATTTGTTGTCTTTTTTGCACGCTGGCCAGAGACCCCTCGGCCAAAAATTAACTCCTCTTTTGTTTCTTTTTTCGTGTGTTTCTGATCTTTAGTTTCGGCACTTATAAAAGGAGATGAGTCTACATAATATTTCCATGTATATTACGCCACATCTGTAATGCAGCGGATCTAAAACAATCGTTGACGATGCCTCGACCATGAATCATTTGCAAATTATATAACCAAATTCCTGACAGATACCACTCTAGGTAATGGTACGAGCTCATATGTTTGCTACTCAGTTATTCTGCAAAAATGCTACAGGGAGATGTCGTTATGGCGTTATTTCTAGTCCTCAGACTCAAAGTTGTAAAACATATCAAGAAGGATGTTTATCTTATGTCACTGTGTCAGCACGCAGGAAACGTTTGAAATGAATTGACATAACATCTGAAAATGTTTCACTTGATCTGTCTCATGTGTGTAGACACCATCACGAAGAACTGAAAAGACCAATACCTATGAGTATAATGAGAGCATTACGTCTGAAACAAATCTGTTATGAAATCAGATTTATTTGTTTTACATGTTATTTCCTGTTATTTCCCTTCCTTCTTGCCTTTACTCCTTCTGTGTGTCCTCCCCCTTTCTTTTATTCCTTTATCCTTTCTTTCTTTCTTTCTTTGTGTTTAGATCGATTCCACTGCCACAAGAAAGAAGACAGGTACTGATACAGGTATGTAGACTACAGTATTTGTTCCGTGAAAGTTTTTTTAGTTTAAACGTTGAAAAGGCAGAAACTTCTACCGTTCCTTGCTTTGTTAATTGCTTTATTGTAGATTAATGTTGTAATTATTCTTGCTATACCTATTTGTATTGCATTTTCTTTTAATGTCCATTTACTTTCAGCTATGATCATTGTTTCGTTGATGTTAATATCCAGTCAGTTTTGTCTGCATGACTAAGGGATGCGAAACAAGATGTTTAGTTAATTTGAAAGAAAAAGTGTGTACGTAACACGTGTGGATATGCTAATGAATGCACATTTATCAGTCACAATGTACATGTATATTGTGAGATGGAAGTAAAATGAAAATGGATTGATGATGTTTTTGAAAACGGGAAAAGTATCTTATATTGACCACAATCGTGTCTAATTTTCCTTTTCCAGATCCTAAAGCAATACAGGCAGGCAAGAAATGACCGCCTGACTGGAAAATAACTATCCAACTTTAAACAGTCAGATATACACGCAGACAGACAGACCAGCCACAGAAACAAAACATAAAAATGGAAACTACGGTAAGCACTTCAAACAGATTCAGAAGAAATTTTGGGTCGTTTGCCACCACCATCAGCAACAACAACAACACAAATCTCCAGCCACGACCGGAAAAAGAGCAGTGTCTCTTTGATATTTACAAAAAAGAGGGTGACCATTTCTTTGTCCGGAAGAAGTACAAAAAGGCCGTGGATAGTTATACTATGGTAAGTAAAGAAGAATTTGGATATTGATCACGGAGAGAGAGAGAGAGAGAGAGAGAGAGAGAGAGAGAGAGAGAGAGAGAGAGAGAGAGAGAGAGAGAGAGAGAGATCGGTTGATACATTAACGAGGGAAGAAGTGAATGGGAGTGTAAAGGGGCGAGGGGGAGAAGGGGTGACGGACTACAGCTAGATTTGCTGAAAATACGAGTGTGTGTGTGTGTGTGTGTGTGTGTGTGTGTGTGTGTGTGTGTGTGTGTGTGTGTGTGTGTGTGTGTGTGTGTGTGTGTGTGTGTGTGTGTGTGTGTGTGTGTGTGTGTATGTGTGTGTGTGTGTGTATGTGTGTATTTTAAATTTTTTCCTGTTCTATTTTCTACGCCACTTTAATGGCCATAGAAGCTGGGACAATTTTTCAAAATACATGCATTCCTTTTGTGTTGGTGGTAACACAGGCGCTGACACACAAACGTGGAGATCTAACAGTGCTGATCGCTAGATCAAGGTGTTACGCCAGCATGGGTCAACTTCAGCAGGCTCTGATGGATGCTGAGGCCGCTCTCACTGTCAATAGTGCTTACGCTCCTGTGAGTCATAAAAATTGTCAGTTTTTTTAGTCAGTCAGTCAGTTAGTTCGTTATCAGGTTAGTTGTTGGGTTGGTGAGTTAGTCGATTGATCTGTCGGTGTGTATCATCTTTTCTTTGGTTGGTTTTCAAGCTGGTCGTCTGTCACTTCATCGGTCACTGAAGTGGATGTTAAGAAATGATGGTTTGATCATCATTATTAACATCGTCGTCATCAATAACGTTTTTTGTTACATCATAAAATATTGTCGTTGTTATCATTAGCATTCTCGTTGTTATCATTAGCATTAGCATTATTATCATTCACATTGTCGTTGTAATCATCAATAGTGTCGTTATCATCGTTAATACTGTTGTTGTCATCATTAATATTGTCTTTGTCGTCTTAACATTGTCGTTGTAATCATTAACATTGTCGTAATATTGTCGTTGTAATCATTAATACTGTCGTGATCATTACCATTGTCGTTGTCATCATTAACATTATCATTATTATCATTAACATTGTCGTTCATTACCATTGCCGTTGTCATCATTAACATTATCATTATTATCATTAACATGTTTTTGTTTTTGTTTTTTGTTTGTTTTTGCTGGTCTTGTTTGCTTGAACGCGGGCTGTTGCACTTGTTTGGATATTGATATTGTCGTTGTCATCATTAACATTGTCGTCATTTCCATTGATATTGTCACTGCTATTAGTAATGTTGTCGTTGTTGTTATTATTGTGTCGTCATTATCATAAACATTGTCGTTATCACTAAAATTGTCGTTGTCATCATTGACAATGTCATTGTCACCATTATTGTTGTCCTTGTCAATATTAATATTACTGTTATCACCATCAACGTAATCGTTGTCATCATGTACTTATCATTTGCATCATTAGCATTGTTGTTGTCATCATTGACATTATCATTGTCACCATTTACAATGTTCTTGTTATCGCTGACATCGCTGTTGTTATCATTAACATAATTGTCCTCACCTTAAAGGTCACTGTCGTCATATACATATATATAATACTATATCTATATATCTATATATATATATATATATATATATATATTAATATATATATATATATATATATACACACACACACATATATGTATATACTGTCAATGTTATCATTAACATCATTGTTGTCACCATTAACATTATTCTCGTTATCATCAACACTATCGTTGTTATCGTTGATATTGTCCTTTCATCATTAATAATGTCGATGCCATGATTACTATTATTACTATTGTCGTTGTTCTCATTAAGAGTGTCATTAATATTTCCGTTGTCCTTGTTGTCATTAATATCGTCGCTGTCATCATTAACATTGTTGTTTTTGACAACATCATCATTGTCACCATAAACATTGCCGTTGTTACCATTAACATCGTCGTTGTCATCGTTATCTCTGCCATTATCACTGACATACCGTTGTCATCATTAACATTCTCATTGTCATCGTTAGCATGGTTGTTGTCATCAGTAACGTTGTTGTTGTTGTTATCATTAACATTCTCGTTGCCATCTTTAACATTGAAGGTGTTATCATTAGTATTGTCATTGCCATCATTAACATTATCGTTGTCGTTATTAACATTGTTGTTGTCACCATGAACAGTGTTGTTGTTATCATTGATACTATTATTCTCAGCAATCTCAGACAAATTGTCGTTGTATCGTTAGTTCTGTCTATGTCATCATTAACACTGTCGATGTCAGCATTAATGTCGTCATCATCAATAACAATGTCACTGTCATCAGTACAATTGTTGTCATCAATCATAGTTTTGTTGTCATGATAAACATATTCCATAATCTTATTGTCATTACCATCATTGGGATAACCATTGTCACCATTGATATTGTCGTTTTTATTCAGAAACATCACTTTGACCATCACAAATTTGCTAATGATACAGAACTACAGACAGCTGCAGTCCCTTCAAATTTCCAGAACATTTCTCAGCAAACTGTGCTGTTTATCAGAGAGATAAAATCATGGATGAACAAAAACAGACTTAAGTTAAATGAGAATAAGACTGAACTTCTTGCCATCGGTGACCATGTTCGTCTTTCTGAGATAAGGCCTGATCCTCTAACTCTCTCTTTTGAATCGGTGCCTTTTCAATCCACAGCAAAGCACCTGGGTGTCCATCTTGATGAGAAACTGTCTTTGGACAAGCACATTTCTTCTGTCTGCCAGTCTGCTTTTATTCATCTCAGAAGGATCAGTTCAATTCGATCATATTTTTCTATAAACGACACAGCACGACTTGTCGTGTCTTTGTATTGTCAAGACTGGACTATTGTAATGCAATTCTTGCAGGTCTCCCATCCTTTCCTATTAAGCGCCTTCAGAGGGTACAAAATAGTGCAGCTAGGCTAATATTGAGTAAGTGAAAGACCACCTCAGCAATCAGCCTATTGAAGCAGCTCCACTGGCTCCCTCAGGAAGCAGAGTACAGTAGAATATAAACTAGCTACTCTGGCTTATCGGCATTTTGACGGTACCTTGACTATCTACCTCTCTTTTGTGCTTAAAACATACAGGCCTGAACGCAGTCTCAGGTCAAGCAACCAGAAGCTTCTGGCAAAATCAAAATCAGAATACAAAACCATAGGCATAGGACACCGAGCTTTCCGTTGCCAGGCCCCACTTGTCTGGAACGATCTGCCTTTTTCTCTCCGCTGTTCATCATCTCTCTCTTCTTTCAAGGTGGGCCTCAAAACTCATCTTTTTAATAAATACTACCAGCAATGAAACATGATTTTTAATCTTTCTGATTCAGTGATGTACATAAAAAATCAGTACTTGCTTGCAACAGATGTGCTAGAGCGTGTGCTGGGGGGGGGGGGGGGGACTAGGAGTGGGAGTTAGTATAACTGACCACTATGCATAAGGCTGATTGGGAAAAATGAACTAATTAATGTAAAGCAAAGTGAGTCCTTACCTATGAATAGGAGAATAGCGCTATGTAAAAGTAATTTTTATTATTATTATTATTATTATTATTGTTATTGTTCTTATTAAAATTGTCGTTGTTGTTGTCATTATTAATAACGTACCTGTTATCATCAACATTGTTGTTATTATCATTAACATTGTCGTTGTCATCATTAATATCATCATCACCATTAAACTTGTCACCAATCACATTGTCGTTGTTATCATTGATATTGTCGTTGTCATCATTAATATTGTCTGTCACTATTAACATTGTCGTTGTCATCATTAACATTGTCGTTGTCATCACTAATATGTCACTGTCTTCATTTACATAGTCGTTGTCATCAGTAACATTGTCTTTGTCATCATTAACATTGTTGTTGTCATCATTAGCATTGTCGTTGTCATAATTAGCATTGTCGTTGTCATCATTAACATTGTTGTTGTCATCATTAGCATTGTCGTTGTCATAATTAGCATTGTCGTTTTCATCATTAACATTGTTGTTGTCATTATTAGCATTGTCGTTGTCATAATTAACATTGTCGTTGTCATCCTTAGCATTGTCGTTGTCATCATTAACATTATTTCTGTCATCATTAATATTGTCTTTGTTGATTGTACCAAGGCTTTCGATCGGGTAAGACACGAAGAATTGATCAACCAACTAGAAATGATCAGCACCAAGTGGACCCAGACAGAAATTATTGGACGGACTTGCAGGGTGACTGACGACAGAGAGGGTGGGAGATGTACTTGTAGCAACAAGGGATGGAGGGCCATGGTCGCCAGTGCCACGCTGCAGGGCACGTGATGCTGATCATGAATCACCATCATTTTCTTCATTAATATTAACATTAACATCATTATCCCTGTCATTATCATTATTACCCGTAGTAGTAGAAGTGTCTATAGCGGAATGGCTGCAGCAGTAGCAGCAGCAGCAGTAGTAGCAGCAGCAGCAGCAATAGTGGTAGTAATTGTAGCCGGCAGCATCAGTAATATTGATAGCAAAAGCTGCAGCAATAGCAGTAGCTATTCTGTTAATAGTAGTGTTCATAGTAGCAGTAGTGTGTAAATTGGTCGCAATAGTAGTTTTCGTTGTAACAGTGGTAATAACACCAGTCATAGAAAGAAGCAACAGCAGTAGCAGTATTGTTTCTCACCGTTGCTTGATGATCTTTTAATTAGCATATTTAATATTCTTATTGTTGTCACAGTTTCTGTAACGGCAAAGCAAAAAATGGTCCAACTCAACAACATATGGAAAGATAGAGGCATATCAAATGGCCTGAATGTTAGTCTTTTAAACTGTTTGATCTGGCCAGACATGATTCATGGCTGCGAAGCTTGGACTCTGAGAAAAACTGACTGCAGAAGAACTGAGGCAGTAAAGATATGGTTTTTATCGGAGACTACTACGTGTCAAATGGACAGACAGAAGAAGTAATGAAAGTGTCCTGGAAGAACTTGATACCACCAGAAAACTACTAGCAGACACCAAGAGGAGAATACTAAAATACATTGGCTATGTGTCACGCAGCAAGAACAGGAATCTCAGCGACCATCTTTCAAGGAAAAACGGTGGCAGAAAGGAAGAAAGGCAGACCTCCAATCTCATACATCGAGAATAATTTCAACATCAGTGGCCTAAATATTCAAGAAATTGTCCACAAAAGTCAAGTTAGAGCGGCCTGGAGAGAGATGGTGGTGTCAAAATGTGCAGCGACCAACACCGAACACAGTGACACCGACAGATAAGACAATTTCTGTGCTTTTTTTTCCGCTGCTGCTGCTGCTTTAGTGATGTGTTTGTTGCTTTGGTTCTTTTTGCTGTAATTAAAGAAGTTGGTATTGGTGAAAACTGATATACACATTCTTTTAATTTTATTTTGTCTTTGTGAAGAACTGCTAATGAATCAACAGAAACTGTTATTTTTTCGACTGAAACTGAAGAAAATGTATACGTTTTCACGTGAATGCTTAGGGGATATATCTGTCTGTACAGGCGATGTACCAGAAGGCCCAGGTGTTATACAGTTTGGGACAGTACGATATGGCGCTGCTGTTTTTTCACAAAGGTCTTAAGCTGAATCCTAATGCATCTGATTTTACTGAGGGCGTGGAAAAGGCTGAGAGTGCTCTGGTCCATCTCACTCCAGGTGACACATACGGTGAACGATAGACTGCTTATGTCTGTTGATGCTGTCTGTTTCATCTGTCCGTTCGTCTGTTTGCATTGAACTGGACTGGATTCATTGTGTCCCAGCCACAACAGAATTTCCCGTTTGAAATTAGCGCCACCGTATTTTCTTTTTTTACCTCTATGCGTAGTTGTTATGTTTACCTATGAAAGTGAATTCTTCTAGGGTTTTTTTTTATGATATTGCAATAATGTTCAGCAAACATTGTATTTATTTGTGTTTTGTCAAAAAAGAATTAAAAAAAGGTTTGAGAAAAAAAAGAAGAATTCTTCTACAGAGTTTGCTCAGGAAAAAAAAACACTACTTTTGTTGCTGTGGGATCTTGAACGAGCGCAAAGTGCATAATGCTGCACGGTGGACTTCGGTTTATCATCTCATCCCAAAGACTAGCGCCCAGATCACTACTCAAGCATTTGAGTGGGGGAGGAGGTGTCACCAGACTCAACCCCAAATTTCTCATGTCATAGGCGTTTTAGCTAGCCATTTGCCTGCCTCATTGCCCACCCCCCACCCACCCTACTCCACTCCATTCCACCCACCGCACTTGATCTCTCTCTGTCTGCTTATCTGCCGATTTGACTGTCTGTCTGTCTGTCAGTAAGTATGTATTAAAAAAAGGCATGCACATGTGATCAGGAAAACACCAAGCACACAGTAAATAAGAGCAAATGAATATTCAACAGTACCCATCCACAGTTGAGAAGAGAAATCGTTGCTGATGCAGTTTCTTCACGAGTGTCATAGTATAATGTGCAAACGTCGGATTTCCCAATCGGAAAATTGTGCGTTTGATCCGTCAGGACACCTCCTCCTCGTGGATAAAGGGTGGAGATTTTTTCTGATCTCCCAGCTCAACACGTCTGCAGACTTGCTAGTGCCTAAACCCCCTTCATATGTATAAACATGCAGACTGTAAAACATGTACGTTAAAAGTCCTATAGGTCATGTCAGTGGCTGGTTTATGGAAACATTTTATTCTTTGCTGTTGCTCTCGACGCGCGGATCTCCATCTCCATCTCCATCCACTCCAGCTGCATCTATCCAGCAGTGTGATTTTTCGTCCGCACCACTTGGCTTTTCTCCATCTTTTGACAGTTTCACGGTGTGTTTGTTTAATGCCCAGTCTGTCTGTCCACATAACCAAACCGATTATATTGTTGATTATGTATTTTAAAATAATTTTGACCTTTTTTTTTATAACAGAAACTCGGTTGAAAAGTCATAGTCATGAACCTAAGATAAACAGCTCCCTCCACCTGGCTATAAAATAAAGACCTTCTCATGCCCTTCTTTAGGTGGTGGTCTTGCAGTCCTGTACAGAGATATCTTAGAAGCATCTCTATCTTTCAGCCAAGCCCTCCCTTTTCCACATTCTTCTTTTGAAGTTCTGGAAGTCATTCTCAACATCTCCAGTCAAACTGTCATCTTTTCTTGTCTATATCGCCTACCTCCTAGCAGCACTAACAACCTGAGTGATTGTGTATTTCATCCTGAATCTGAATGTCCCCTTGATTTTTATTCCCTTAGCCAAGGTAAATTGATTGTTTGGGGTGACTTTAATTTTATTTTCAGTTTGACAATCAAACTTCTTCTCACATCAAGCATCTATGCCTTTCACTGTTCTTTTTCGGCTTGTAACTAAGCCCATGCACAAGAAAGGCCACATCATTGACTGGATAATCGCACGTAATTCTGATCAACTGATTTTTTCAATCAGTGACGAAAGAACTGTCTTATGATCAATTTGGTGTCTTTGCCTCTCTAAATCTCATAAAAACTCCCAGAAATAAGCGTCTAATCATTCGCCGCAACCTTCAGTGTATCGACCTTCACTTCTGAAGCGACTGAACTACTGTCACAAGTCAGTCACTCCACTGATTCTGCTACTTTATATATGTCGATTCTCCGCCGTTTGCTCGACAAACATGCCCCTTCCCCCATACGTGTTCTGCCCGATCGCCCATGTGCGCCTTGGTATACACCTCAACTACACAAAACAAAGCAGAATGTCGGAGAGCC
>CM060312.1:43531126-43576126 GCA_030674185.1 Monoplex corrugatus | reverse complement strand
TCAAAGGTGCAGGCAGAGTCTCGAATACATGAGTTTTGAAGTTATGGCGCCAATGTCAAGGTCCAACAGACCAAAAGGGGAGGGGGGAGGGGGGAATTGACATCAACACGGTTTGAGTGAAGTCTGTGACAGCTTTTTCTCGGGACATTCTGACAAAATTTAAATTCTGTATTTGCTGTTGTAACAGCCTTCAATTGCTCTTGCTTCTCTTTCAGTTTTTATTTTGTTTCATGCTTCTTTGAGGTCACAGCAGAACATGATATTTGTCAGTTGCTGGTGATATACAGTTGATTAACATTGGAAACAAAGCATCTTTTGAGAAATCAGTTCGGTTAATGAATACATACAGTAAATCATATGGTCCGTTTTCAAATGCAGAGAAAACCCAAGCAGTTTGGCTTAGAAGTAAAAAAAAATACTCGACCGATTAATACATGGCAAATCTAGGTTTTCAGCAGAATCTAAAACATTTTAAGATGTCATGAGTTTGGCTTACACAATACATAAACAAATGTGACTCTATCATCTATTCTAAAAAGCTTGGTCGAAAAGAAGCATTAATCCTTTTGGACGAATAGCAAAACTAATATCCCAAGTTTTAGCTAAACTCGTACACCTGTAGATGTTGCTAACTAATCCGTCTGATGATCATGTTTCAGAGCTTCAAAGGATATGTTAATAATTTATGTAGAAAGGAAAACAAGGGAGGAAATGGTGTTCCTGATTTGAAAATATGTTTTTTAGTTCTAAAACTCACTTCAATAAGAAAGCTGTGAAATGTTAGCCACAAAAGGGAAACCTTTTGCATAAGCATGTATCCATTTCTTAAAACCATTTAGAGTGTTTTGGTTAAAGTTTGATAAATATGAAGAAAAGATACAACACACACACAAAAAAACATATACATTTTTGTCTTAATGAACAAAAATCATTCAAACTGCTTGCTGAACCTGTGTTATTTAACAATATTTTAAAAGGTAACATAATTAAACATGTGTAAGCTGGATTAAAATGGTATTTATTGTATTGCACACTTCATGAAAGAGGGAGAACTCTTTTGAACGACGAAATCTAGCGAAAAATATGGTGTAAACGTAGACGTCTTTACTTTGTTAGATGTGTAATTATCTATTAAAAACTGTACACAAAAATGTAAGATAAAGATTAAAGACAACACATCATTGCAGACAACCCTCACACTAAAAACGATCTACTCACATAGAAAAGAAAAGGTACTAAAATATTTTATGATATTTCAATATCAAAAGACGATAGCCACAAATATTGCTCAAAATGGAATGAAAAACTTAAGATACAATCGTATGGAAAACCATATTTTGCAAAATGCACAGTCTTTTTAAGGGTACGGATGTGCGGCCCCTTAACAGCAGTGTCGTATCCATACAGCAGTCAAAACAGAGCATTTTGGGTTTCTTTTCGGCATCTCTTTCTATTTATCACAAACATATGTATTGTAATTCATGCACTGAATATAAAATCCACCTCGAAGATGGGATATTTGAAAAGAAATCACGATTTCTGTAATAAAACACAATAATCCACCCTGCCCCACCAGATGACTGAATGCATACCATGACATTGTCTGCTTAGGGTATACCATGAGAACTGGGTCAAGGCCGTTCTCTGCACTGGTCAGGAACTTTATCCCACACATCGTTAAGTAGGCCAACATTCAACATCTGGCACACATCACTCAGCTTAGGACAGAGGGCAGTGGTAGGAATCAGCTGACGGCGCACGCTGGCTGGAACTTGGTTTGATCCGGCGAGAGAGAGTGTATTGCTGCCCACTTACAGTGTCGCTGTTCACTCAGCTCTAATGTCGTGAATCTAGGATCTCCCAAATGAGATGGTTGCACTCTGACAGCCGTGACAGAGGATCTGACATCGAAAACTTTCCACTAGTGATGTACTGCCAGTTAGTGGTAATCAAAGCCAGTCCTGATACAGCCTCATTAGCATAGAGTTACCTTTTGACCACTGCACGTGGCGAGTGATCTATAACCGGTCATCCTTTGAGCTATTTTTATGCCGACCCTATTCCTGTTTAATTTAAGAACAATGGCGTCTGAACTGTGAACGAGTTGCGCTCGCAGCAATAAAACAAGACGTGTTTATACTTTAAGTTAGGCAGTAATAGTCATTCTTACTGAGGGGTCTGAAAATGCAGAACAAGTATGAAGAAAGTGATTTTAACCCATCAGAAGGGATGGAATTGACCAACATGTGTCCAACAGAGAAGGTGAAAGGAGAGAGGAGTGGGTGTGGTGATTGACACAGACAATATGTGTAGCGCGGCACTTATGCAAATAACCCACCAGCTGATTTGACTGAGGTGGTTTTGTTGTTTCATGATGAATGTCTGCCCTGAAGATTATTTTTTTCAGTTATTCCGCCATATACAGGTGGCCAAACACAGGCTAAAGTTGTATGGTATTACAGACCACGCCCTCATTCATTTTTTGACCAAATGTTTGTGACCTGATGGTTGATGAAACAAAGAGATGCAGTAATCAAAGCCTTCTGGCATACGGGGAGTTAGCAAATACAATTTGAGTGTGTGTATTTGTGTGTGTGTGTGTGTGTGTGTGTGTGTGTGTGTGTGTGTGTGTGTGTGTGTGTGTGTGTGTGTGTGTGTGTGTGTGTGTGTGGTGTGGATGTTTGTGGATGTTGTATTATGAGTGTGTTTATCTGGTGTATGTGAATGTCTGTGCGTGTGTGTGTGATGTGGATGTATGTGTGTGTGTGTGTGTGCGTGTGTGTATATGTTTACATGTGCATACACCTGCACTTTTATGTGCATGTGGATGTTTGTACTGTATGTGTGGATGTTTGTACTGTGTGTTTGTGTGCACCCTCTGTGTGTGTGTGTGTGTGTGTGTGTGTGTGTGTGTGTGTGTGTGTGGTGTGTGTGTGTGTGTGTGTGTGTGAGGGTGTATGATGTATGTGTATGTTGTATGTACATGTTTGTATGGTCTGTGTGTGGATGTGTGTTTGGGGGGTGGGTGTCAGTGTGTATCTGTGTCTGTGTGCCGAGCTTATAGTTTTGAAACCTTGTGCTGTGCTTATTCAGTCAAACAATAATCATGTGTTAAAATTTCAAGGGTGTGTGTTTTGTTAATATTTTGTCATGATTTTTCCAACTCTGTTCAAACACTTGGTATACTGAAGCTAACTACAAATCGCCAAGTAGTCAGCAACATTTTACTGATATTAGCTGATTTGTATAAAGTAGAAATCTCATCTCAGGTAGCCATTGTTCACTCTCTATGGGATCTTCATTGTGATTTGTGTGGAATACAGTCCACTTTTCAGGAGCAGTGTAAACTTCACCTATATCCAGTTGCAACCATCCTCGAGTTTTTGTCATAAATTCGTTTTATTCTCACCACTGCCAATAAATAGAGTACTATAAAAGTTACAGACTTGAAACTCTGTAATTTGTTCATCCAATTAAACATTAACCATGTGTCAAAGTTTCAAAAGTGTGCATTTTCTCAATATTTTTATGAATTGTTTTAAACTGCCTGTATGCAGGAAAACATCAAATGACAAATTTACAAGTTTTCAGTAGTATGTTACTGGTTTTGTTTTATTTGTAGAGAGTAGAAACTCTCAGGTAGCTATTGTTTTACTCTCTGCTGGTAGTTCCAATGTGATTTATGTGGGAAACAGTCCTATTTTTAGGAACAGAGAGAACTTTCCTTATATGCTACTGCAATCACCCTCAATGTTGTTACCATAAAAATATACTTTGTTTTACAATTGGCACGAAGGTTAACAGCTTTGAAACTTTGTAAAATGCTTGTTCAATTTAATGATACGTATGTTTAAATTTCAAGAATGTAAGTTTGGCTATTATTTTTTAATTATTTTTTAGAAACCTATACAAACACCCAGTACACAGAGGAATGTTAAATTCCAAATCGCCCACTAGGGAGTGAGTGAATTAAATAAAGGTGCCCACACACGAAGCTTTCAAATTCAGATTGTACATGGAGTACTTGCAACAAGTATCGTTTTAAAAGAAATGAAAACTGCCAACAATAATCCATGTAGCTTTTGTAGGGAACATAAAGTCGGCATACTCATGGAGGCATCAATCTATATAATACAACAGCAAAATTTGAAAAAATTTGAATAAAGATGTCCTGTGTTGTTTAACATGAAACTCAATGAAAAAATGGGGCAATCTTTGGATTCAAGGTGGACGCATTTCTTGACTACCCTAATAATGTTTGCTAAAATATAAGTTTATAGATATAGTTTATAACACTTTATGAAACATTTTTGCTGTCAAGAAAAAAAAAAAGAAATATGAACACAAAACTGAAGAGTATGATGCAAACTTCAATGGTAAGTATATCAAATTTCAAGCTAGTTATTTTATTCTGCAAATGTTGATTTCTTCATCACAGATTACTCAATTATGACTTTTCTGTACATGTTATGTCGAAATTATTAGTAGCAATGATCATGTAAAGTGTGTCCTTGTATTGTATGCCTTACTTTGAACTTACTCCAACATGTATTACGTTGTTGACTCTAATTAAATGTGTTTTAACTGACCAGTTGCTTTATAGTTTTCCTCTTCGTCTGTTTCACTTTTCTATTTCTTTATGCCTTCTTTTGTAAATTTTAATTCATCCCTCGGACTGAGTGTGTTTGATATTAATTTGTAAATGCTATTGTGCATCGTCAAGAAAAAAATAATGCAAGGAAGTTTGATAAAAAAAAAAAAGAAAACAAAAAAAAGAAAAACGAAACCACCAATCATGCAGCTGGCCGCTGAGAAATATTGGGACCGTGAGTTCTGGCCTCTTAGAGACCAGTAGCTGATCAAGGACAACAGGAAAACGGCAATTACGATTCGTGAATTGGGGAAGATAGGCATTGACTCTGCAAGAGACCAGCCTTGCTGCTGACGACACTTTGCAGGAGAAAGACTATATCTGCTTCTTGCAGATCCCCTGCATGGTATCGACCTTGGCAGTCAAGAAAAGCCAACTACCAATGATATTCCCTCCTACTGGCAGTTAAGAAGACATCCTTTCCTTCAGGTTTACAACATTGTCCACAAAGTGAATGTCCTGAATGTCCACACCCCAACGCTGTACTCACCTCAAGAAATAAAAGATCCGTTCTGTGAGGATCTTGATGCTATCTTCAACAAGACTTCAGAATCTGAGCTCATCATTTTGCTTGGTGATTTCAATTATAGAATCAGATCGGACCGCAGCTCATGGCCAGACGTCTTGATCACTTCGGCGTTGGCAAGATGAATGACAACGACCACAGACTGCTGTCACTCTGCTCCTACTGTAAGTTGTGCATCATCAACACGGTTTTCAAGACGAAGTCTTGACGTAAAGTCTCCTAGAGACACACACAACCTGGACGCTGGCATCAGCTGGACATGATCATTATCCAAAACAAAGAAAGAAAGAAAGAAAGAAAGAAAAAGGTGCCCTTAACAGTTCTGATTACCCTTATCAAAGGCATCGGCTCAGTAGCTTCCATTTGCAATTGATCCTGGGCAATTCCTGGAAGAACCGTGTGCCAAACAGTGACGTTCTGCACTAGGCCAGCATACCAAGCACAAATGATGACTGCATGGTTGGCATACAGAGTGGCCGCGTCCCAAAAGATATCCTGTACGGACAGGTCGTCGACAGTCTGTACATGCAGTCATCGTCATTGCAGAGGAGACACGGATTCGACTGTGAATGGATAGAAGAGAAAGGCGGAAAGCTGCGGCAGCCACCACCCAGCCACAGCCATTCGTTTTCATGTGTGTCAGCTGTACCAGGACAGCCACTCAGGGATCGGTCTGTTCAACTATAGTCAACGCTGTTCTACATCCAACTGGATCCCTGTCCAGGTGTATCCATTGTCTAATAAGGCAGACGGAGCCCTCCATACGAATCTATCCGTTGTACAAGTACATCTCCCACCCTCTCTGTCTTCATCCACTCTGCAAGTCCATCCAATATTTTCTCCTTGGGTCTTCCTGATGCTCTTTTTCCCTCCCGCTTTCTTGTGACAAAGTGCTCTAATGTCTCTTGCCTCATAAAATGTCGTATAAATATTGTCTTTTGTCTTTTCCTAGTCCTCTTCATTAATGCTGTTTTTGTGTCTGCTTCCTTCAAGACTATCTAGATTGTTTTCTTTGTTGTCCATGGAACTCTTAACATTCTTCATAGAAACCACATTTTACTCCTCAATCTTGTTCTCACTTTGCGTGTTGACTGTCCACGCTTCATATTCGTACAACAATATCGGTTCTATGTAACACTCAAGAACTGTCTTCCTGATATTAATAGGTACTTGTTGGTAAGAACGTTTTTCATTTCCTTGGCCGATTCTGTTGGCTATTTCGATGTGCATTTGCTGTCTGGTTAAATGAGTGTTCCCAGCGGTGTCTCAAAGTGGTACTATTTGCTATTATTTTGCATGAGGGGATTTCTTGTTTATATATATATATATCCCTCCAGAAATGTGACATCGATGAAGAACAATGGGAAATCACGGCCACAAACAGGTCTGAATGAAGGCAAGTTATTCGCAAGGGAACAGAAGCTTATGAAAATGAAAAACGAAGCAGCCTAGTGGAAAAGCGTGCAGGAATAAAGGCCAGAACAACCCTACAGAGTGTTCCATTGAGTGTCCACTATGCGGCCGCCTGTATGCATCACACTTTCCTAGGTTGGACTTTATCGGCCACGATAGTCGACCATACACTCCTTTGTAATGTTGTTAGGTATAAGTCTCCTGATATAAATGTAATCTCCATTTTATGGATGCAGTGTACTATGTACGTGTGTGTGTGTGTGTGTGTGTGTGTGTGTGTGCGTGCGTGCGTGTGTGCGTGTGGTGGTGTGTGTGTGTGTGTGTGTGTGTGTGTGTGTGTGTGTGTGTGTGTGTGTGTGTGTAATCGTGCGCTTGTATGTGCATGTGCGTGAATGTATAATGTATGCATCTTTTTTATGTACCTTCATGCTCGTGCGTGCAAATTATAAGTTTTGTGTACTGTTTGGACTAATCTTACCAAATTCACCATCATTTTGGTATCCTCGTTTCCACAGCCTAATTTCACACGGCGCTACCAACCCTTGAAAAATAACACAACTGACAGGAAGCCAGAGCAGGCACCGCTCACACCCAGTTTCCGGACACGCCAGGTCTGCAAACTAGTCTCTCTGGAACTGCAAAAGAAACCACCTGTCACACTTGACCAGGTTCCCCAGTCTAATGGCCGTGACGTGACCAGGTCCAGTCATCCTGATCAGTCAGCCATGCGTAGTGTGCTCAGTCAGCTGTACACGGATAAAGCTTACTTTGAGAAAATCCTTCGGGATATGGGTAAAGATCTCAGCCACGTTAAATTGATATAGTTTGATGGATTACTGTTATTAGTATTGTTGTTGTTGTTGTTAGTAGTAGTAGCAGTAGCAGTAGTAGTAGTAGTAGCAGTAGTAGTAGTAGCAGTAGTAGCAGTAGTAGTAGTTGTTTTGTTACAATGATGATTACAATTGTGATTGTTATCATTAATCTTGCTGTTGATGTTATTGTGGTTTCTCTTTTTTCTTCTTATTGAAATTTTTTTTATAATCATTCTACTTTCCTTTGTAATTTTGTTAGGTATAAGTTTCCTGTTATAAGTATAATCTCCATTTTATGGATGCACTGTACTACTGTCAGTTTTTTCTTCAATGACAATAATACTAACAATAATTTCATATGTTTGTCGTGAAGAGTACATATCAAAAGCGTACTGGTTGCACTTTACATTTCACACGGTGACAGCAACAGGAAATAGCAAGCAAGAATCGACAGCTTATATAGAACAATAATAGACATGAAAATCAAATCAATAATAGGTACCAGAAACATCAGTTAAAAAACACCTAAAATACCGCAACAAAACAAAAGAAAAAGAAAACTCCACCGTCTTTGAATGAGTAAAAATCTTTCTCTGCCCTTTTCACACACACACACACACACACACACACACACACACACACACACACACACACAACACACACACACACACACACACCACACAAAACACACACACACACACATTCCTTTAGATTAGTTGCTTGAGTTTTCCGATTTATGAGCACAAATCTTAGCCGTTTTGTTGATATTTTGGAAAGAGAGATGTTTTGAAGCGTTTTTTTTATATATATATAATTTATAAGGCATTTGTTTTGTCTTAAATACGCTGTGAAGGAATTCGTATTGTTGACCAAAGAACGTAGATTTCTTTCTGCAAATAGTTAGGGAGTACAGAGATACTGTCAATAGAGAGGTTCCTTGAGCTTGATTGCGCAGTAAGGTTTGTACGGCAGAAGTTTGACATATTGCGTAGGCATAGTATTTAAATTTACATATTGAAAACAAAGTGTGTTAACTTTATACTGAATTCGTTCTTCGATTGGGAGCCAGAGTAGCTTCAGTAAAAGTGTGTTTGCACTGCACGTTTGCTTTCCCGATGAACAAATCAAGCTGCACGAATCGCACTGTTTTGGATTCGCTACAATTTTGATAACTTGTCATGAGACAGTCTGGATATAGGACAGTTCCAGAAGTCCTAACCTAATCTAGATTGATTTAAAGCCTAACACAGCTTTCAATGGCTTTCTTTTCTCTGTCTTCTTTAATTGTTCTATTGTCTACTTTTTTGTGCCTATCCATCCATTTGTTAGTTCACCCTCTCCTGCCCCACCTCACACGTCTCCAGGTCTTAGGGAAATGACATAGAAGGATCCTGAACTTTCCTGGGTGCTGCACATCTTTCTTTTTTGCTGTGCCTTCTCCAACCTTGAAGAGGCTGAGGTATCTAGTTGCAGCTCGACGGATTGGAGCAATGTGTTCATACCAGGGCACGAACCTGGTCCCCCTTTCATTTGACAACCTTGTTCTATTGTTTTCTATCTCGATTTTTGGGAGCGAGTGGGCTAGCCCCTCTGCTGTCCTGTTCTCCGTACGCTACGTTATCTTAGTGTAGATTTGTAGATCTGAGCGATTCTGTCCCGTTCCCCTATACCATACCATACTTTTCCTTACTATGGAGTGTACGTCCGAGCTATTCTCTTTCATTCTGCATACCATTCCACACTTTATTAATTAACCACAGAGAGTAGATCTGACTAATAACTAGGCCACGTCTGTCCCATTCTCCTCCCTATACCTTTATTTGCCTTCCTATAGTGTGTAGATTTTTGCCATTCTGAAATGTATATAAATCGCAGAAGCACAAGAATAACAATAACCACTGTCTCATGCAGAAAACACTGGCCGGTTCCACGAAGAGGTATTCCACATTGCGGGGGATGGGCTGGCCTTTATCGCAGAACGCATGCTGTTCTGGGCGCGGTTTGGAACTCCTGCTCCTTCCTCCTCTCTCCTCGTCGGGTCAGAGAAAAAACAAGAGCATAATGGTGGAAGAAGTCTGAAGCCTTTCTTTTCAGAGCGTCAGGGTCGCGTCCGTTTTGGCGAGACATCATCTGATGAGAAGATGATGTCAAGAGAAATGACGTCACATCGTGTGGGAGATGTTGATGAGGATGATATGACATGTGGAGAATTACAAGAGGTAGATCTATGTTTCTTAGACAGTTTTGTATTTTTTTTTTGTTGTTGTTTTGTTGTTGTTGTTTTTGCTTGTTTCATTGTTTTGTGATTATCAAATGTACAAGTATCTGATTTCTTTTCTTTGTAAAATGGAAGGTTGACGATACATTTCTTTGTTTATTTTGGTTGTTTCTTTGTTCTTTTTCCATTTTCTTGGATGTGTGTATGCTCCATGTTTTGCCCGCAGTGTGCAGGACGTAAGTTGCTGCACAGTCTGCATACTCCATCTTCAGTTGGCATGCATGACACTGATATGCAGGAATTTATACGTGCATGCGCATACACCTAGAGGGGTCAGGTACCAGCAGGTCTGCACACATATAGATCTCGGAGATCGGAAAAACTCCACTTTTACTCATTAGGTTGGACGTACTTAGGCAAGATCGAATCACAGACCTTTCGATTGGAAATGTGACGTCATAACCACTTCAATATCGCGGTTGCCATGTTTGTTTCAGGACTGGGTTTCTCATTTATCAATTTAATGTATTTATTTGTTTTTATAGTTTGTTTCAGTGAGAGAGAGAAATTGGGGGGTGGGGGAGGGGAGAGAGAGATAGAAAACTTAACATTGTTCTCGTTCTTTATCTTTGAAGGCTTGTCATCGATGTTTCTTTAAGGCCAGCGTAAGTGATACAGCACTTGAAAAATTGGGGACATCTCGATACGTCCCAGGTTCGACGCGTCCCAGGCTCGATATGTCCCAGGTTCGATACGTCCCAGGTTCGACGCGTCCCAGGTTCGATACGTTCCAGGTTCGATAAGTCCTAGGTTCGATACGTCCAAGGTTCGATACGTCCCAGGTTCGATATGCCACACACACCCACACACTCACATCACCACACCCACACCCACCCCCCCACCCACCCACAAGCACACCCACACCAGCAACACCCACACCACCCACACCCCAACCACTTCCCCACCACACCCACACCCCACACCACCCATACCCCACCACCCACACACCCACACACCCGAAACCCATACCACCAACACACACCAAATACCCACAAGCACACACCCACACCCCACCACCACACACACTCCCACACCCACCCCACACCCACACCACCCACACCACACCACCCACACCACACCACCCACACCCACACCACCCATATCCCACCCACAAACACACCCACACCACCCAAAATCACTCCCACACATGTATACCCCTTCACCCACACACCCATACCTCCACAACCTCATAACCCCACCACCCACACTCACGCCATCCACACCACTCAGACCACCACCCACACCTACACCACCCCCACCCCACTCACAAGCAACACACACCCCCACACCACCACACCACACACCACACCCAACACCCCCAACACCCCACACACCCCACCCCAACACTCCACCACCCCCACCCACACCACCACACACCACCCCACCTCACACACACACCCACAACCCACACCACCCACACACACACCAATCCACCCACACACCCACACACCACCCAACCACCCGCACATCCACACCCTACCCGAACCCAGACCACCCATACCACCCACACCACCAACAACCCACCCCCAACCCACACCAATCACACCTCCACCCACCCACACACTCACTCTCACACCACCCACACCACACCACACCCCATCCCACAACACACCCACACACACACCACCCATACACACACACCCACACCACCCACACCCACACCACCACCCACACCCACTCACCACCCCATACCCCCACCACCACCCTATACTCACACCCCACACACCCCTACCACCCCAGCCCAAACACAAGCACACCCACACCACCCACACCTACACCACTCACACCTACACCACCATCCATACACCGACGCCCCACCACCCCACAACCCCCAAGAAACAACCACACCACCCACACTCCAACCCACACCCCCACTACCCACAACGACCCACACCCACACACCCACACCCAACCCACCAACCACACCACCCACACCAGCCGCAAGCATACCCATACCAACACCACCACACCCCACCACCCACACCATCCACACCCACACCCCCACCCACACCACCACACCCACACCTCACACCACCACACCCCCACACACTCACACCACCCACACCCCAAACTCACACCACCCACATCCCCCAACCACCCACCAACCCAACCACACCCACACCACCACACCCACACCACACCACTCACACCCACTCACACCCACTACCCCCACCACCACCCCCACACTCACACCCACACACCCCACCACCCCACCCAAACACAAACACACCCCCACCACCCAACCCCCACCAAGCCCACACCCCACCACACCCACTACCCACACCAACCCACACCCCCATACCAACACCCACACCCACCCACACCACCACACCACCCACTCCACCCACCACCACACCCCACACCCACACCACCCACACCCACCACCACCCAACCCCACCACACCACCCACAACAACCCACACCCACTACCCACCCAACCACCAACCCCCAAACAACTACCACCCACCTCCCCCACACACCACACCCACACCCACACCACACCACACCCACACCCACCCCACACCCACCACACCTACCACCACCCACACCACCCACACCACACACCCACACCCACACCACACCCACACCCCACACCCACCACCCACACTATCCACCCACCCACACCAAACCCCACCCCACCCACCACCCCCACCCCACATACCCGACACCATCCACCACAACCCCACCACCCCACACATCCACAACACCCACACCCCCACACCCCAACTCCACACTCCCACTCCCCTCAAACCCCACACCCCCCACACCCCCACACCCACACAAAACGTGTAGAGGTATTTGGGTGTGTGTGTGTGTGTGTTGGGGTGTGTGTGGGGTGGTGGGTTATGGTGGTGTGGTGGTGTGGGTGGGGTGGGGGAGGGAGTTGGGGTGTGGGTGGTGTGGGTGTGTGCGTGATGTGGGGGTGTCGGTGTGGGTGGGTGGGGGTGGGTGGGGAAGGGTTTGTGTGTGGGGTGGTGGGGAAGGGTTTGTGTGGGGTGGTGGGTTATGGGTGGTGAGTGTGGTGTGGGGTGGGGAGGGAGTTGGGGTGTGGGTGGTGTGAGTATGTACGTGGTGTGGGTGTGTGTGTGTGGGTGGTGGGGTGGGGTTTGGGTGTGGGTAGTGTGGGTGTGGGTTGTAGGTCGGGTATGTGGGGGTTAGGGGGTGGGGGTCAGGGTTGTGGGGGTAGTGTGGGTGGTGGGTGGGTGGTGGGTGGTGGTGGGTGGTGGGGTGTGAGTGGTGTGCTTGTGGGTATGGGAGTGGTGTGGGGTGTGTGGGTGCTGGGGTGTGGGTGTTTGTGGTGGTGTGTGTGGGTGGGTGTGTGTGTGTGTGTGGGTGTGGGTGGTGTTAGATGGGGGTGGAGGTGGTGGGGGTGGGTGGGGGTGGTGGTGGAGGTGTGAGTGGTGTTGGTGGTGTGAGTGTGGGGGCGTGGTTGTGGGGTATGTGGGAGTGTGGATGTGGGGTGTGTGGGGCATATCAAACCTGGGACGTATCGAACCTGAGACGCGTCGAACCTGGAACGCGTCGAACCTTAGTCGAAAATTTTGCTTCTACTGTTTTTCACATCATTAAACAAGTATAATCAACTGAAATAAACTTCACTCCGATAGGTGTCTGCGACTAATGTCTTACAGGAGCAGGAAATCGACATCAAACGACGGCAGAAGCGCGTCGGCAAATCAGAAGCAGAACGAAGCAAGGCACGTGTTTCCGGGACCTCTCCAAATAGAAAACGCAAGCTGAGAAAACGACGAACAAAAAAGAGTACAAGAGGTGACAAAGAGGGAAGTGAGAGGGATTTAACTCTGGTGTTTGCTTCTGATGCTGAGAAGCTGAAGTTTAAGTGAGTTTCATTTCTTATTCATTTCTTACATACATATATATAGATATATACATACATATGTATATATACATATGTATATATACATATATGTATATATATGTGTGTGTGTGTGTGTGCGTGTGTGTGTGTGTGTGTGTGTGTGTGTGGTGTGTGTGTGTGTGTGTGTGTGTGTGTTGTGTGTGTGTGTCCCAGAGAAAACATTGTTTCAGTGAGATATTCGGTTTAAAAATGGCTTGCAAGATATTCACTTTCAGGAACTTTTAGAGGATCATTTAAAAAAAAAATTGAAGTGTAGTCAAATTTTGTATTTTAAAAGCAGAACACAGCAAAACCTTAGTCGTTCATTCTTTGCAAAAAGGCGGAAATTATCCAGATGGACACAAGTTCAAGCCCTAGTGCAACTTTTTGTGTAAACTGCAGCAGATAAGCGCCGGTGATATGGTATTCTATGCAAAGACATCACACTCTGTCATCTCGATTTCTTTAAATTCTCGCGGTTATCTTTACATTAGAGTAGAATTCCGGACTCCACAATCCCTAATTGTCCCATTATAAATCGCAGTCCAGAAATCCAGCATTGCACAGGGGTATATCAAGATTCCTAAAAGTAACCTCTGACCCTTTAGGAGGATCCTAGATTCCGGATTGTGATTAATCCTAAGCAATCTTGGATTCCTCCCAGTGAAATGAGGATCCTGGTTTCTTCTACAAGAATTCTGGATCTCGATTTACACCGGGGGAAGCTGGGACTGCCCTGCCTCCAAGTCTGCCCTGATATCTATCTATCTATCTATCTATCTATCTATCTATCTATCTATCTATCTATCTATCTATCTATCTATCTATCTATCTATCTATCTGTCTGTCATATATATATATATATATATACATATATATAATTAAATAACATATATGTATGTGTATAAATATATTTATATGTATACATAATATATATGATTGCTGCTGCTGTTGCTGTTTTTTATTGGTTGTATTTCTTTTCCTCCCTTTACTTTTTTTTTAGTTATTCTTATCCTGTTCAATTGCCTACTTTAAAATTACTTTTCGTTTTTCAAAGAAATATCTTTCTCCCGTTCTTTACTTTTCTCCCCTGCTCTCCTTTTGAATTCTTTTCTCTCCTTCTCTTCTCTTTCAACGTCATCTTCATTGTCGTCTAACTGCCGTCGTCATCTTCGTCCTGCTTCTTCTCCCCCACATCACCATTATCATCATTATTACTATTTATCATCCATCAAGATATACTGCTAGTTTTCTATCATTCTTTCTTTCCTTATTTAAAATTTGTCTTTTAACATTATCAACGATATCAGTCATATACGCCTCAAGTGATCAGGTAACAGTATGCAAACACTCTAGACGCAAATATCTAAACACATCAGACGCTTTTAAACAAAGCTGTGTTTGGCAAATTATTTGAACAAATACGCCAATGAAATAATGGGCACTGTCCCATCGATGCAACGGATGAGTATGTATACTAGTCCTTTATCGCCTGATACGGGTCAGTCCTTTAGGCACATGTCCTTGAGCAGATACTGCATGAGAGGGGGTTCTGCGGCCTTGTGTTCTGCTTTTACCGGTCCCTCTTGTTGAGTAGCTGCTGTTTTTTGGCTGTTCAAATGAAACTGTGCCTTTTTTGTTCTGCTGTCATCGGCTTTCTCTGTTGCGGGCAATGTCTTACCAGTTGGTGGTGTTGATACCATAGTTCATGAATTTGGCCTTCAACCTATCCTTCTATTGATTTAGTGGTCCTCCAGGGTCAGGGTTGTCCTTGAATTACGCGTCTGGAGATACAGATGCATCTTTGGGATGCAGCTGTCTTCCATTCGGGCAGCGTGCCTCGTCCAATGAAGCTGGCATTTGAGGAGTAGATGATATGTACTGGCGAGCCACGCTTCTTCAGAACTTAAAGGTGGGACACGCAATTTTGCTACAGGAACTTGCAAATCTTGCGTAGACATCTTTGGTGGAACCGTTTGAGCTGTTGAATGTGTCATTGGCAGTACATCAGATCTCGCAGCAGTGCAACAGGGCGCTCAAGACTACTGCTCTGCATGCAGCAATCTTTGAAGTGAGCCAGATGCTACGGTCTTGCACAACCTTTTGGTCACCCTCCCAAAGGAGACCTAGCATGGAAAGATCTATTTCTGCCAATTTATTGTTTAAGTAATAGAATTTGTGAACTGTCTAAATCTCCTGGTTGCTGATGACTATCTATGGTGGTGAAGCGCCTGAAGCTTGAGATGATGTTGGCTGAAATATGAAGCCTTCCTCCAATTGCCGAGGACAGTTGTAACGCCGAGTGTTTGCAGACTACAGAAAACTGGTCATCTGCAAAGACAAATTCCCGTAAATTAGCCTTGTTTTCATCTGGGAGTCTCCACATATTGAAGAAATTTCCATCTGAAGAGAGCGTGATATACACACCCCTGTCAAAGACTCAACCATCATTGTCGTAAAGAAGTTGGAGAAGAGTGTGGGCGCAAGAAAGCATCTCTGTTTCATGTTCTTCTGCACTGCGAAAAGTTTACACGTCTCCCTATTCTCTTGCACCCTAGCTAACAAGACGTTGTGGAAGGAAGATTTTAGCAAAATAAGCTTCTGAATGCAACCAGCCTTAGTAACATCTCCTACAGGCCTTCGGTTAATAGTGTTAAATGCTTTGGTCAGATCCAGACCAGGACCAGACAATATTACAACAGAAATGATAGAGGCCCTAGAAGATTTCGGTACTGAAAAAATAACAGTCCTCTTAAATGAAATTATGACACTGGAAAAATACCCAAACATACATCAAAAGCAATTTTCATTGCACTTCCAAAGAAAACAGGGGCTATTTAATATTAACTCCATCGTACAATCAGCTTGATGAGTCATGTAACAAAAATCCTATTAAGAATAATCATGATGAGGACATGGAACAGAATCAAAAGAGAAATAGCAGAAGAACAGTGTGGATTTGTGGAAGGGAAAGGAACTATTAATGCCATATACATCTTAAGTGCTATCATAGAGAGGTCATTAGAGCTGACTAACGATTTTTTTCCGTGCATTGTTGATTATACCCAGGCTTTTGATCGGGTATGACACGAATACTTAATCAATCAATTTGAAAGGTTGAAAGGCTCAATACTGATGGAAAACATCTAAGAATAATCAGATATATATGTTGGGAACAAACAGCAGCAATGAGAATAGAAAACGATAGAAGTTTTTTTTCCCAAAATATCAAAAGAGGGGTCAGGCAGGGTTGTGTTCTGTCACCAGATTAGTTTTCATTTTACAGTGAAATCATCATGAGAAACATAAAAGAATGCCCTGGGATAAAGGTTTGTGGAAAAATGATAAACCATTCGTTACGCAGATGACACCGTGCTGATTGCAGAAACTGAAAATGACCTGCAAAACCGTGTGAATATAATAGAAATAGAAAGCAAAAATAAAGGGCTGGAGCTAAATAGCAAGACGATTGAAGTCATGGTAATCAGTAAAAAAAAAAAAAAAAAAAAGAAAAAAAGAAAACAAGAAATCCCCTCATGCAAAATAACAGCAAATGGCACAACTTTGAGACAGGTTGATAAGTTTAAATATCTAGGATTGGTCATCTCACCAGACGCTAGATGCACATCAGAAATAGCCAGCAGAATCAGCCAAGCCAAAACAGCATTCAAGAAGATGAAAAGTGTTCTTACCAACAAATGCCTATTAATAAACATCAAGAAGAGAATTCTTGAATGTTACATGGAACCGATACTGTTGTACGGTTGTGAGACATGGACATCAACACGCGAAGTCAGAACAAAATTGAGGCAACTAAAATGTGGTTTCTAAGAAGGTTGAGAGTTTCATGGACAGCACAAAAACAAACAAACAAACAAACGAGACAGTCTTGAAGGGGTCAGCCACAAGAAGATCATTTATAAAGAAGATTAGGAAAATACAAGCAACATTTATAGAATATATTATGAGGAAAGGGGAATTAGAACACCTGGTCACAACAGGAAAGCTCTCCAGCCAGGGAGAAAATAATGGACAGGCCTGCAGGGTGGCTGAAGACAGAGAGGATGGTGGGAGATGTACTTGCAGCGACAGGGGATAGATTCGTGTGGAGGGCCATGGTTGCCAACGCCATGAGGCAGGACACAGGATGATGGTGATGACAATGACCATGTGGATTTCTTGGTTTTGTTCGTATCACTTCTCTTGCAGCTGCATATTGCAAACACCATGTCATTCGTGTCTCTTTAACCATGAAAGCCACACTGGGACTTCTTTCACAACGGACCCAAACCAGAGAAAATCATACTGAGTTATGAAATAAGCTTTTTTTCTTGATTTTTTTGTTTTGTTTTTTGCACGTCTTGCAGGTTTGACACATACCGACCCAACACCCAGCAACCAGGTAAGACGCAGGTAGCTCCAATTGTGCGCCCACTGGTCAGAACAGTGGAGGAACTATCCACTGATGAATGGGACTCGGAATGGGATGAATATGAAGAATCCGATGCTGAGGCCACCACCAGACGACGGCAGGTAACCATAGGTAAGAGATGTAGTTCACCATCTCATCTGATCGTTTTCTTTTAAAGCCTTTCAGCAATATGGTCTCGGATGCGTGTTTGCATGTTGTTCAGGGTTTTGGTGCACATTATGCAGGCAGTATGTTGCTGCACATCTGTCTCTTCCGTCTTCTGTGGGTAGTCATTATGTTCTTAACTTTTGATTGGGGGCCTTTTTCGAAACCAGTGTCGCATAAGTATGCAGATATCAGAGTAGATTTTCCGTAGAAGTTTACCCGATTTTGTTGTTGTTGCCACTATCGGTTTTTATGCATGCGCCAAATGTATGCTGCACACGAAGTATCAGTTTATCGTTCTCCTTGGAATGACTAGAACGCAGACCACCACTCAAGATCTAATGAAAACAGAGAGGTTGGAGAGAACAAAATCTCTGTCCTGCCATGATTTGAACCTCGGACCTGTGTGTGTTGTTGCGAGTGTGTGTGTGTTGTTGCGAGAGTGTGTGTGTTGTTGCGAGAGTGTGTGTGTGTGTGTGTGTGTGTGTGTGTGTGTGTGTGTGTGTGTGTGTGTGTGTGTGTGTGTGTGTGTGTGTGTGTGTGTGTGTGTGTGTGTGTGTGTGTGTGCGTGTTCTGTGTGTGTTTGCGTGTGTGACTAAGATTTATGAAGTATAGTGCAAATTGTGTAATTGATTAACTTAATTACAATCTGAATTTATAAACAATTCCAGTTCTTACTTGCCAGCATCAAATAAAAGTACAGGCTGCACGTGTAATCTAAACCCAAATCATTATCACGTACGTATCGCCGTACGTATACATGTTAGGAGCTACGTAACGTAAAATCTAAGGGTCTCTATTGCCACATGTTCCATCCCTTAATGTTATCACGTACTTCTATCAGTCATCTATTTGTTTGTGAATGTGACCACCCCAGCATTAAAAACAAAACAAAAAAGAAAAAAAAAACAAACAAACAAACGGCAGCGTGTGGCTTAGTGTCTAAGACCTGCCTTGGACGTGAGAAACTTGGTTCGAATCACGTATTGGACAGGAATTTTTCTCCCTATTCCCCCTCCTTTAGATATTAAGTTGTTGTCAATGCGCTAGTCTTTTGAATGAGACTATAGACTGAGGTCCAATGTGCAACACGCTTTTAGCGCTTGTTAAAGATCCCATAGCAATAAAGGAGATGTACTTTCATAGATGAATATAAATAACCCTACCCGAACGCAGGAAAAGAAAAACAATGGATGGCATGGCACTGCAGCATCGTGCTCTTCTTCCCGGGAAGAACAACCTGAATTTCACATAGCAAACCCATTGTGACCAAAAAGCAAAACACACACACACACACACACACACACACACACACACACACACACACACACACACACACACACACACACATATATATATATATATATATATATATATATATATATATATATATATATATAGTAGTAGGCCTCCTTCGGTCATGACTGACCATGGACAAAGTACATCCGTTCTAATGTCTAGATGGGGCTGTCTGCTTGGTCCAAGCAGCGTCGCCTGTGACTGTACAGACCAATGCGAGAGAGGCAGTCTCTGTCGCAGCGGTCGCATGTGTATGCTGATGCTGGTCTGTTGGCTGTCATCCCTTTTCTGCGAACTCGCTTTTCTGCTGCAGCAGCTGACAGTTTGTCCTTACCAATCCGCAGCTGTTTCTTGAGAGTAGTTCTCCAGCTGTTGCGGTCGTCTGCGAGGTCCTCCCAGGACTCAGTGTTGATCTCAAGCGCCTTCATGTCACGCTTGCAAACGTCTTTGTATCTCAGCTGTGGGCGGCCAATGTTTCTCTGCCCTGTGGCAAGCTCACCATAAAGGATGTCTTTTGGGATGTGACCATCTTCCATGCGGCGAACGTGGCCCAACCAGCGCAGCCGACGCTGTCTCAGCATGGTATGCATGGTTGGGAGGCCAGCGCAGGTTAGGACTTCGGTGTTGGTCACCTTGTCTTGCCAGGAAATGCCAAGTATGCGCCGTAGAAGGTATTGAGCCTTTTCTCCTGATGAGCATGCGTGGTCCATGCCTCGCTGCCATACAGCAAGGTGCTGAGGACACAGGCGTTGTATACAGCCATCTTTGTTTTTGTGGTCAGCTTGGGATTTGTCCACACCCTTTGTGTGAGGCGGGCTAGTGTTGTGGCTGCCTTCCCGATCCTCTTGTCGACCTCTGTGTCAAGGGAGAGGTTATCGGTGATGGTGGACCCAAGATATGTGAATTAATGGATGGCTTCAAGGTCGTAGTCATCAATGGTGATGGCTGGTGGAGATGGCGTATCTTGGCCCAGGACGTTTGTCTTCTTAAGACTGATGGTCAAACCAAAATCTTTGCAAGCCTAGGAGAAGCGGTCCATTAGTGACTGCAAGTCCCACTGAGTATGGGTCACAACTGCGGCATCGTCGGCAAATAGCATGTCTCTGATGAGGGCTTCACGGACCTTTGTCCTTGCTCTGAGGCGGGCGAGGTTGAAGAGCCTGCCATCTGATCTGGTCCGCAGGTGGATCCCTTCTTGCGCTGTGCTGAACGCATGCCTCAGGAGGAGAGCGAAGAAGATTCCAAAGAGGGTTGGGGCCAAGACGCAGCCTTGTTTCACACCGCTGCGTATGTCGAAGGGCTTGGAGAGGTTTCCGTTGAACTGCACCATCCCTTTCATGTTTGAGTGGAAGGACTCAATTAAGCTGTGCAGTTTGGGGGGGCAGCCGAGTTTTTCGGAGAGCCCTGAAAAGGCCATCTCTGCTGACTAGGTCAAAGGCCTTGGTGAGGTCAATGAATGCCACATACAGGGGCATCCGCTGCTCTCTGCACTTCTCCTGGATTTGGCGAAGGGAGAAGACCATGTCTACCGTGGATCTCTCTGCTCGAAAACCACACTGTGATTCCGGGTAGACGCGTTCAGCCTGTTTCTGCAGGCGGATTAGGAGGATCCGAGCATAGACTTTGCCAACAATGCTGAGGAGCGAGATACCTCTGTAGCTGTTGCATTCGCTCCTTTCGCCCTTGTTTTTGTACAGGGTGACGATCTTGACGTCCCTCATGTCCTGTGGTACAGCTCCCTCATTCCAACACTGACAGAGAACTGCGTGCAAAGGGTGCAGAAGAGAAGTCTTGCAGTGCTTGATGAGGTCTGGGGGAATTCCGTCGTTGCCAGGTGCCTTCCCTGATGCCAGGCTATCAATGGCCTTGCTGAGTTCGTCCACAGTTGGCTCTGCGTCAAGTTCTTCCATTACCGGCATGCACTTGATGGCATCGAGGGCTGAGGGGGACACCATGTTCTGTGTGGAGTAGAGGTCGGAGTAGTGTTCCGCCCATCTTTCCATCTGTTGGCTAGGATTGCTGATTACTTCCCCAATGGAGGATTTGAGGGGGGCGATCTTGCTCTGTGTTGGTCCCAGTGCCTTCTTGATGCCATCATACATTCCTCGGATGTTAACTCTTTCAGCAGCACTCTGTATCTCTTCGCTGAGCTCTGTCCAGTACTCGTTTGCGCTACGCCTGGCGTTAAGCTGAACCTTACTTCTGGCAGCCCTGAGGATTTGCAGGTTCTTCTCACTGGGTGACCACTTATACTTGGTGAGTGCGGCACGCTTGGCCTCAACAGTGGGAGTCATCTCTGATGATCTGGCCTCAAACCAGTCGTGGGACTTCACAGTTTTCTTCCCAAAGGTGGCCATAGCAATGCGGTGCATGGTGTCTCGTAGCGTTTCCCATCTCTCAGTGGCAGAGTCTCTGGGCTGCAATGCATCGTATTCTCTCTGAAAGGCCTCTGCGAACAGTTCTACAAGATCTGGCTGAGACATCTTGCTGACGTCAATGCGAGGGTTCCCTTGTTTCTTTGAGCAGTGGAACTTCTTTGGTTGTAGCCTGATCTTGCAACATACCAGAGAGTGGTCTGTGTCGCAGTCTGCGCTGTGATAAGAGCGAGTGTGGAGAACGTTTTTGATAGCGGCACGTCTTACTAGGATCAAATCCAGTTGGTGCCAATGTTTTGAGCGGGGATGCCTCCAGGAGACTTTGTGCTGAGGCTTCGTCTTGAAGAAGGAGTTGGCGATGCACAGTTCATGGCAGGCGCAAAACTCAAGCAGTCGCTGTCCATTCTCATTCATTTTCCCCACTCCAAAGGAACCGAGGCAGAAGGGCCATGAGTCATTGTCTGCACCCACTCTGGCGTTGAAGTCGCCCAGGAGAACAAGTTGTTCTGTCCTGGGGATGTTCCTTATGGTTGATGCAAGATTTTCGTAGAACTCATCCTTGGTGTCTGGAGAGGCGGACAGAGTTGGGGCATAAACGCTGATGAGAGTGACATAGCCTTCGGTGGTGTTGAGGCGGAGAGTCAAGAGTCGTTCTGAACCGCCGCTGCCTGGTTCAATCATGTTCAGCAGGCTGTTCCTTACTGCAAAGCCTACTCCGTGCTCTCTTGGGGCATCAGAACTCTTTCCTTGCCAGAAGAAGGTGTAGTCTCTTTCCTTTAGTGTTCCTGAGTCAGCCAGCCGTGTTTCCTGCAGAGTGGCAATGTCCACATTGAGCCTCTTTAGTTCGCTGTTTATGACGGCGGTTTTTCTGGCGTCGCTGATGTCTTGCAGATCTTGGGAGAGCCCAGGCATCATTGTTCGGACATTCCAACAGCCCAGTTTCACTGCTGATCCTTTTCCTGATCCGTTTCTTGAATTTGAATTTTTCTTTTTGTTTAATTAACGACCTGCTTGTCAGATTTTCTCCTAATCTTCATGCACCCAATGAAGAAGGCAGGTGTGGCGGGACAGCACCTAACTGGCTGGGGGCTGCCCAGCTTAGGTGGGCGGTAGCTGTCCAGTAAGACACGAAGGTCTCTCCCACCGTCAAAAGCAACCCCTGGCGTCAGCTCTACGCCAGTTGAGCAATGACTTATCACCGGTATCTGTTGCTTCCCGTGTTGTGCCGACACTAGTGTTAGTAGCGAGGCTGGAGTGTCCTCTCCAGGTCGTAGGTGCAGAGTGTTTGTGGATGAATGGACAGATGTAAGCCTGGGCAGTGTAATATGGAAGACAGGCTGTTGCCCATGCAACTTGTCCCCCCTCTCCACCTCGCTGGCAGATCCAAAGGAACAGCAGGGCTGTTACGTTTTTGTGCCAACGCGGCCGCAGGAGCTGCCGGAAAGTGACAAAGTTTGCCATCCAACCGCCTTAGGGGCCGCGCCCACACCGGATTTACTGTCAGGGTTTACTCCCTTAGCTAGATGGCCATGGGTAGCTCTCCAGAGCTGGCGCCCTTTGATGGATCTAATTTATTTCCACCAGGGTTCTAGCCCCTCCTCACCATCCTCCTGAGAGGACTGGTGGGGTTGCTGGTTTAGTCGCCAGCAATTCGACCCTGTGACAGATAGTACTGGGTTCCAGGTTACCAGTAGCGGATACATCTATCCGACCTATGTATACATATATATGTGTGAATATACATATATACACACATATATACATGTATGTATGTATGTATGTATGTATATATGTATGTATAATAATAATAATAATAATATATTTTATTTATATAGCGCAAAATCTTGACAAAATCAAATCTAAGCGCTGAGCGTATACATGCATACATACCTACATACATATGAGCGTATACATGCATACATACATGCTTACATACTTACGTACATAAATCTAAGCTGAGCGTATACATGCATACATACATACATACATAAATCTAAGCGTATACATACATACATACATACATACATACGTACGCACATGCATACATAATAATTACAATATTTATATAGCGCAAATCTCGACAAAATCAAATCCAAGCGCCGAAAAGACACACACGCACACACGCACGCACGCACGCACACACACCACACACACACACACCACACACACACACACACACACACCACACACACACACACACACACACACACACACACACACACACACATGCATGGCCACAAATGGGGAGAAAAGAATAAAAGCAATAAAAGCAAGAATAAAACCAATGGAAAACCACAGAGAGCACACCATATACAATTATATATTAAAACAAAGTGATTCCCCTCCGAGCGGAGACAGGCTGCAGAGGAGTCAGACAGGGTTGTGTTTTGTCACCAGATCTGTTTTCACTTTACAGCGAAAACATCATGAGAAACCTAGAAGAAGACCCTGGATTAAAGGTTGGAGGGAAAATGATAAACAACACACACACACACACACACACACACATATATACATATGTATATATACACACATACATATCATCATCATCATCATCAGGTGCCCTGCCGCATGGCGTTGGCGATCATAGACTTCCATCAGTCTCTGTCTCTCGTTACCCCTAGCATCTCCCCCACCCTCCTCGTCCCCAGCCACTCTGCAAGTCCGTCCAGCATTTTCTCTCTGTGTCTACCCGGTGCTCTCTTTCCCTCCAGCTTTCCCGTTGTGACCAGGTGCTCCAACCCCCTTCCTCATAAAATGACCTATAAATGTTGCCTGTCTTTTCCTAATCTTCCTTATGAGTGATCTACTTGTGTCTGCCTCCATCAAGACTGTCTCGTTTGTTTTCTTTGCTGTCCATGGAACTCTCAACATTCTTCTTAGAAACCACATCTCGGCTGCCTCAATCTTGTTCTGGGTTTGCTTGCTGACTGTCCACGCCTCACATCCGTATAACAGTATTGGTTCTATATAACATTCAAGGACTCTATTCTTGATGTTAATTGATAGGCATTTGTTGGTAAGAATGCTTGTCATCTTCTTGAATGCTGTTTTGACTTGGCCGATTCTGCCAGCTATTTCCGATGTGCATCTGCCGTCTGATGAAATGACCGTTCCCAGGTATTTGAACTTAACCACTTGTGTCAAGGTGTGCCATTTGCTGTTATTTTGCATGAGGGGATTTCATGTTTTTTACTGATCACCATGACTTCAGTCTTCCTGCTGTTTAGTTCCAACCCCTTATCTTTGCTTTCTATTTCTAGTATATTCACAAGGTTTTGTAGGTGCTTTTCATTTTCTGCAATTAGCACGGTGTCATCTGCGTATCGAATGTTGTTTATCATTTTCCCTCCAACCTTTAATCCAGGGTCTTCTTCTAGGTTTCTCATGATGTTTTCGCTGTAAAGTGAAAACAGATCTGGTGACAAAACACAACCCTGTCTGACTCCTCTTTTGATGTTTTGGAAAAAGCTTATATTGTCTTCTATTCTCATTGCAGCTGTTTGTTCCCAGTACATATTCCTGATTATTCGTAGATCTTTTCCATCAACATATATATATATATATATATATATATATATATATATATATATATCATCATCATCATCATTCTCCTGCCCGTGATGGGCGTAGAGGAGAGATGAGAGACACTCTTGAAGCCAGCCGTCGCCAACCGGTCCTGTCCTCCGCCTGTCGCACCAGCGTGGGGCCATCCAACCTGGTCCATTCTTTGATGTTGTCCATCCAGCATTTGGCTTGTCGTCCCCTTCGTCTGCCGCCTCCCAGTGTACCCTGGAGGACCGTTTTGGGCAGTGAGTTGTGGCGTGTGACATGCCCGAACCACGACAGCTTCCTGTTCTTGACTGTTGCCAGGAGGGGTTCTTGTGGGCCTGCGAGTGTTGTTATTTGGCTCCACACAAAGTCGTTTGTCTTCCGATCTTGCCAAGAGATCCCGAGCAAGCGCCTGAAGCATTTAGTTTCAAACGTCTGGATTCTCTTGGTGGTCTCTGCTGTCATGGTCCAGCTCTCGCATCCATACAGCAGGATGGGGAGCACCAGGGACTTGTACAGCTTCATCTTCGATGGAAAGCCGATCTCTCTGCTCTTCCAGATCTTGTTAAGCTTTACCATTGCTGCTGTTGCGATCGCTAGTCTGGTCTTGATTTCTGTTGTAGAGCGACCGTCTTTGGTGAGAGTGGCGCCAAGGTATTTGAAAGCGTCCACTTCTTCAAGCTGTTGCCCGTTCATGTAAATTTCAGCATGGGTGTTGGTTGTGCTGTTGACCAGGACTTTGCTTTTTTCTGTGCTCACTTCCATTCCGTGTGCACCTGCACTTTCTTCCAGTCTCATGGTCAGGTCTTGTAGTTCTTCGTTGCTGCCTCCCATCAGGTCGATGTCATCTGCGAACCTCAGGTTGTTGATGGTTCTTCCTCCGATGGAGACAGTGGAGTGGAAGTCATGGAGGGCTTCACGCATGATGTTCTCCAGGAAGAGATTGAACAGCACGGGAGAGAGTAGGCAGCCTTGACGGACTCCAACTGTGGTCTTGAAGTAGTCCCCTATCTGGTTGTTGAGGAGAACTGCGCTGCTGGCAGTGTTATACAGCGCCTGGATGGTTTGGACGAGACCTTCCTCTATGCCAAACTTTCTTAGCACCTGCCACAAACCCTTATGCCACACCCTGTCGAATGCTTTTTTAAAGTCTATGAAGTTGTGGAACAGGTCTCTCTGATGCTGCAGATGTTTCTCCATCATTATCCGGCAGGTGAAGATCTGTTCTACTGTGCTTCTGCCCGCCCTAAATCCAGCTTGTTCTTCCGCAAGGTGTTCTTCCGCTTCTTTCTTCAGTCGATTCAATATGACTCTGAGCATGATCTTGCTGGTGTGGCTAATGAGACTTATTGTTCTGTAGTTCTGGCATTGGCGCATATTTCCCTTTTTGGGCAGGGGGATGATGAGTGATTGAGTCCATTCTGTGGGCCACTGTTTTGTCTCCCAGATCTTCTGACAAATCGATGTTACACGAGTGACCAAATCATTCCCTCCATGTTTGAGCAGCTCTGCTGGGATATTGTCTGCTCCAGGTGATTTCCCTGCTGGTAGGCTGCGGATGGCTTCTTCCACTTCTTCTCTCATCACTGGTAGCGGTGAGGATTCCCTCAATGGTGTTGAGTCCCCCTGAAACAAACTGTCATCTGGCTGTATTGGGTAGTTGTATAGTTCTTGGCAGTACTGCGTCCATCTGTTCAGAACAGCGGAGCTTTCTGTCAGCAGCTCGCCTGAGGTATCCTCGATGACTGACGATCTGTTTTGCTGCGTCTTGGTAAGGTTTTTCAGTGTGGTGAAGGCATGTTTGCTGTTTCCTTTTTTCATGCCTTTCTCGATGTTCTCACACTGGTTGTTGATCCATTGTTCTTTGGCTTCAATCATTTTCTTCTTTACAAGGTTGTTGGTTTTACGATACTGTGCGGCTTCTTCAGGGCTGGAGTTTTTCGTCTTCTTCAGTGATCTTCTGTTGTCGCAGAGGTCAAGGATGTCATTTGAGATCCATGCTTGGTGTTTCTTCCTCTGTCGCCCCAGTACCTCCTCTGCTGTTTCGCGGACTGCCTCACCAAAGTTGTTTGTGAGGTCGTTGATGTCGCTGTCCAGGAAGTTGAGTGCCGCGAACCGCCCCCCGAGCTGTGCCTGGAATGCCTCTTCTATCTCTGGATCTTTTAGCTTTTCCAGGTCAAACTTGATGCGTGGCTGCGCAGCTTGGTACTTCTTTTTCAATTTGATCTTCATTGTGAGCAGCACGAGGTCGTGGTCGCTGCCTATATCAGCTCCAGGGTATGTCCTCGTCTTTGCTTTATTAATGCTTGATTTGAAGCGCCGCGGTGTGAGGACAAAGTCGATCTGGTTGTGAGTCTTTCCGTTCGGCGCATGCCAGGTTGTTCTTCTTGACAGTTTGTGGGGGTAGAGGGTGTTGGCAATGGTGAGCCGTCGGGTGCAGGCAAACTCCAGAAGGCGAAGTCCCTGTCATTAGTTTCCCCTGTGCCAAATTGACCCACTGTTCCAGCCCAGTTTTTGTAGGCATCTGGGCCGACTTTGGCGTTGAAGTCCCCCTGAACTATGATGATGTCTTTCCTGGGGGCTTTTCCGATGGTGTCTTCTATTTTCTCATAGAATTCTTCAACCACCTGGTCTTCGTGGCTGGTAGTTGGAGCATACACTTGTATGATGGTGATGTTCTTTGGTTTGGCTGACACCCGAATGCTGATGATTCTGCTGTTGACAGGCGTGCAGCTCATGATGCATCCAATGACTTCTTTGCGTACGATATATACATACATATGTATATATATATATATATATATATATACTTCTGTATATACGCATGTTGTGTATGTATGTATGCATTTTATACAACCTACTGACTCAAGATCTGATATGTCGAGTTCAGTCTCAGTCCTCAACAAAAAAGAATGTGTTCGCTTCCCATCTTAATTGCTCCCATCATTTGGGCGGTGTCAGCTTAGTGTTTCATAGATCCTCCACCCCGTATGCTGGCTCCTGTTTCAAGGTTTTGCCAGCGCATAGGGTTTCACGCAGGCTAAAAAATTGCTACGTTATCACTGCTAGATTTGGGTAGAGCGCAAATGAAATTGTTGGAGTATGATGAATCCCTCTCAAAAACTCCCATCCGATAAACCCTCTGTCTCCCTCAGCCTATCCACCAGCTTCCGCCATCTTCTTGAATTGGTGGTTAGGCTGAAAGTGTCAAAGGCTGGTGGTTAGACTGAGGGAGTAAAAGGGTAGTGAATAGATTGAGGAATCAAAGTGTAGTGGATAGATACCACTATTATTATTACCACTACTATTTATATGGCGCCAAATCATGAGAATTCAAATCAAAGCGCACCCACATACCAGACATAACGAATGCGATCAACGCAGACCATCTTACAACAAGCGAAACACACACACACACACACACACACACACACACACACACACACAAAACACACACACACACACACACACACACACACACACACACACACACACACACACACACACACACACACACACATTCGTTGTCGGGAAAAGAGTGGTTTTTAAATTAAATTTAAAAGCAGAAAGGGTCGGTGATAGACAAAGCGAAAATGGAAGTTTATTCCAGACAGATGGTCTCGAAACAGCAAAAGAACGCTGGCCGACAACTGATAGTATAAATCTAGAAATGTGAAGGGAAAGAATATATGACGCTAAGCGCAAGATGCGAGTTGATCTCTGAATATTGATGTTGTCACAAAGGTATGATGGAGCATACTGGTGAATAGATTTGTTAGACATGGTATCCATCTTATATTCAGTTCTGTTCAAAACAGGCAACCAGTACAGAGAGCGAAGGAGAGGACTGAACATGATCATACCTTTTCGTTCTGAGAACAAGACGAGCAGCTGAGTTTTGTATACGTTGAAGACAGAGGACAGAAGAAGATGGTAGTGCAAAAAGGACAGCGTTAATGTGATCAAGACAAGACAAAATAACAGATGCCATAAGCTTATATGCAGCTTCAGTTGAAAGATATCTTCCAATGTAACCAATACGCCCAATCTGACTGTAGCACGATTGGCAGATTTGTGTTAGAAACTTCTTCATAGAAAGAGTGTTGTCCAAGGTCACACCACGTTCTTGACGGAATCAGAGAGAAGGGTGATGTTAACACCTAGCTGAATGGTATTCAATGTAACAGAGGCAACTTTGTTTGGTGCCTACGAGTATGGCTTCGGTTTTATCACCATTTAATTGTAGTTTATCTTGTGTCATCCAGTTCTGGATATCAACATAGCAGCTGGATGCTTCTGAGATAAGGCAAGTGATATTTTCAGGAATAGTGCTATCTGAAGTTGTGAGTCATCTGCGTAAAAAGCATGTTTCACGTCATGCTGGTTGATGGTGTTGGCTAAGGGTGAGGTATAAAGGGTAAATAGGACAGGCCCTAGCACAGAACCCTGAGGAACTCCGCAAGAAAGTCTAATAGGCTCAGACTGACTTCCATTGATGAGAACTGACTGAAAGCGATCAAAGAGATAGGAGAACAAAGACAGAGAAGTAACGTGAATTCCAAAAGCTTGTTCAAGATGAAAGAGAAGGATGGAGTGGTCAGCAGTATCAAAAGGCAGCAGACAAATCGAGGAGTGTTAAGAGAGAAATTTTATAGCATCAGAAGCAAGAAGTTCACTGGCTATGTAAACAAGAGCTGTTTCTGTACTGTGGTTTGTTCGATAGGTAAAGTGGCAAGGATGGTGGAGATGATTTAAATAGAACTGCTCATTCAGTTATTTTGGTACCACTTTTTAAGGAGCTTGGAGAGAAATGGGAGATTTGATACAGGTCTATAATTTTTCATATCATTGGGATCGAGATTATTTTTCTTGAAGTGGCTGTGAGAGCAGTTTTGAAAGCAGAAGGGAAGACCCCTGGGACCAAAGAAAAGTTGATGATGGAGGTGATGATGAAAGACGTTTGTTAGGCTCGCTAAGGTCTAAACTGTAGAAAGATAGACAGAGAGACAGACGTACTTACATTCATACAACAACACAACACCTAAAGTTCAAACTTCCACGCAAATTTCTTTATTAATACACACGCACTCATTCTCACTCACACAACATTACAAGTATTCCCACATTATTAGTTCATATCCAGCACAACTGGCAGCCATTATTTCAACATCAGCCGACTCGCACTGTCTATAGTTCAAAAACGTCTTCAGAAATTAGCACCAGGAATCATGAAGTGGCACTGCCGACGCTGAACATCACAAGTTGCAGGATGCACACAACAGTTGTAGCCAGAAGATGTTCACAAAATGGATTGTCGAATCCTACTTCCTAGTCTGCAGGGATTCTGCTGATGAATGGCTCGCTTGCAGGAGTTCTGCCGATGAATGGCTGGCTTGCAGGAGTTCTGCTGATGAATGGCTGGCCCGCAGGGTTTCCGCTGGCAATCAGTGGCGCCTGATGGGAAGAAGGGAGTCAGGAAGGGAAGAAGAAGGGAGGCAATCTTCACGATACCCAAAAGAAAAGGTATGTAACGACGATGACACCAGAGCTGGCAGTACAACACGAAACTACGACACTGAAATACTTACATCCCACACCCATCTGGGGATTTCGAGATACCTGTCTGAAGTACAAACAAGTTGACATGGACTACACGGATAGTAGTGTTCTGAGGCATTAAATCTGACTACAACACCACTCTTAATCTGTCTTAGGCAGATATGACTTCATCTTAACTCCTTCTGCTAGGGGAGCTGAAACCAAAGTGATACAAGCTTGATCATTAGACAGCACTACAGGTGGGGTTTTTTTCTTTCCAAACACTGTTCACATATTCACTTTAGCGAAACACATGCTATGCGCCTTTAGCTTGAAAACAAAATTGTAGGCCATACATGAAAACTTCCTTCCAGATGAAAACCGCCTTCCACACGAAAACTGCCTGCCTAACACAGAATGCACCCCAGGTGAATATCTTCCTTCCCTATTTCGCAAGTCTGCAATATTGCCATACCGTACTGAATCTTATTACACCAGCTGGTCCGGTCGTGACAACGTTGCTGGTAAATTTGTGAAAAGAAAGAGGCCAGAATGGAGTCAAGTTCACAAGTTTTGAAACACGTTTCTTTGAGGATCATTAAGATCTCAGTCTCAGGTAAACTGAGGGAGTCAAAGGCTGGTGAATACGCTGAGAGAGTTAAAGTGTGATAGATAGATTGAGAGAGTCAAAAAGTGGTGGATGGACTGAAGGAGTGAAAGGGTGGTGAACAAACTCACAGTCAAGGTTGGTGGATAGACTGAGAGAGTCAAAGGGTGGTGGATAGACTGAGGGAGTCAAAGGGTGGTGAACAGACTGAGAGAGTTAAAAGGTGGTGGATAGACTGAGGGAGTCAAAGGGTGGTGATTAGATTGAGGGAGTCAAAGGGTGGTGGGTAGACTGAGGGAGTCAAAGGGTGGTGAACGGACTGAGGAGTCAAAGGGTGGTGAATAGACTGAGGGAGTCAAAGGGTGGTGAATAGACTGAGAGAGTCAAAGGGTGGTGAACTAGACTGAGAGAGTCAAAGGGTGGTGGATAGACTGATGGAGTCAAAGGGTGGTGAACGGACTGATGGAGTCAAAGGGTGGTGAATAGACTGAGAGAGCCAAAGGGTGGTGAACAGACTGAGAGAGTCAAAGGGTGGTGAACAGACTGAAGGAGTCTAAGGGTGGTGGATAGGCTGAGGGAGTCAAAGGTGGTGATAGTCTGAGAGAGTCAAAGGGTGGTGAACAGACTGAGGGAGTCAAAGAGTGGTGAACAGACTGAGAGAGTCAAAGGGTGGTGGATATACTGAGAGAGTCAAAGGGTGGTGATATACTGAGAGAGTCAAAGGTGGTGGATAGTCTGAGAGAGTCAAAGGGTGGTGAACAGACTGAGAGAGTCAAAGGGTGGTGAATAGACTGAGAGAGTCAAAGGGTGGTGAACAGACTGAGAGAGTCAAAGGGTGGTGAATAGACTGAGAGAGTCAAAGGGTGGTGGATATACTGAGAGAGTCAAAGGGTGGTGAACAGACTGAGAGAGTCAAAGGGTGGTGAATAGACTGAGAGAGTCAAAGGGTGGTGGATATACTGAGAGAGTCAAAGGGTGGTGGATATACTGAGAGAGTCAAAGGGTGGTGAAAGACTGAGAGAGTCAAAGGGTGGTGGATATACTGAGAGAGTCAAAGGGTGGTGAATAGACTGAGAGAGTCAAAGGGTGGTGGATATACTGAGAGAGTCAAAGGGTGGTGGATATACTGAGAGAGTCAAAGGGTGGTGGATATACTGAGAGAGTCAAAGGGTGGTGGAATATACTGAGAGAGTCAAAGGGTGGTGGATATACTGAGAGAGTCAAAGGGTGGTGGATATACTGAGAGAGTCAAAGGGTGGTGGATATACTGAGAGAGTCAAAGGGTGGTGGATATAACTGAGAGAGTCAAAGGGTGGTGGATAAAACTGAGAGAGTCAAAGGGTGGTGGATATACTGAGAGAGTCAAAGGATGGTGAACAGACTGAGAGAGTCAAAGGGTGGTGAACAGACTGAGAGAGTCAAAGGGTGGTGAATAGACTGAGAGAGTCAAAGGGTGGTGAATAGACTGAGAGAGTCAAAGGGTGGTGAACAGACTGAGGGAGTCTAAGGGTGGTGGATAGGCTGAGGGAGTCTAAGGGTGGTGGATAGGCTGAGGGAGTCAAAGGTGGCGGATAGGCTGAGGGAGTCAAAGGGTGGAGAACAGACTAAGGAGTCAAAGAGTAGTGAACAGACTGAAGGAGTCAAAGAGTGAACCCAACTCAACATCCACTATCTTCTGCACTCTGTAATCAGGCCCGGAAGAGAAAAGAAAGGGGCAAGAAGCAGCAGCAGCAACAACACAGAAAGAGAGAATGACAGATGGTGATCCAGTCAGGCTGTACCTGGTTAAAGTCATCCGAGACATCACTGCAGGTCGGTCACTTATGTCAACTTGGACTTATTGGAAAGATAATGATATCGAACATGAACGACAACGAGGGAGTGAATTTTGTATGTCTACGGCTGTCTTCCCTGTGTACTTGCCTGCCTGTCTGTCTGCCTCTCCGTCTGCCTGTCTGTATGTTTGTATGTCTCCCTCTTTGTATATGTGTCTGTCCATTTCTGTTTCTGCGTTTGTTAATTTGGGAGTATTCTTTTTCTTTCTTTCTTTTTTTTTTCTTTTCTTTTCCTTTTTTTTTTCTTTTTTTTTTTTCTTTTGCAAAATTTTCTTTTTTTTTTCAAAGCTTAATTTTTTGGTGGAATAGACACAAGTAGATTAGTAACAGCGGAACAAAAATGAAGTTTTATTGTATTTCTCTCCATCCTCCACTTCTCTCTCTTCGTGCTCTCTCTCTCTCTCTCTCTCTCTCTCTCTCTCTCTCTCTCTCTCTCTCTCTGTGTCTCTCTCTGTATATATATATGTATATATAGAGAGAGATAGATAGATATATACATGTATGTATATGTATATATGTATGTATGTATGTATGTATGTATGTATGTATGTATGTATAAATTGATATTGTTATCACATAAAATGCGTTTAGTAGGTAACGATGTGTGTGTGCGTGCATGTGCGTGCTTCTGAATGAAATTTATTGAGCGTGCGCACGTGTATGAGTGAGTGTGTTTGTGTGCATCTGTTTGTGCATGTTTTCAGCATGCACGTTAGCATAAAATTGTGTATGATTGTTTTTAATGGTGATGTCACCAAGTGTTGCTTTTTAATTTTATTCATTAATTCATCTACTTATGTGCTCAGTTCATGTGAGTGATGACCACCATCTGATTTTGCATTGAAAGATAGTGAAATGTACACTATTTGCCTTGTTTATGTGTAAACTTGTGTCCTTCCAGTCTTTTACTTTTGTGTAAAAATGTTTCTTTGTTTTCTTCTTAAGCCAATAACCAGGCACTTCATAATCATTCATATTCATAACTGTCACATGTTCTTTTATTTTAGCCTTCTCAAGTAGATTTTAGCGACAGTAGACGTGGAAGTTCGACCAAACACTCTGGTAATTATGTCATTGTTTTTACCTTAAGGAAACTAAAGATCATTCAGTCAGTCTTTTTCTCTCTCCATCCTTGTCTCTTCTGTCTATCTCTACCCCTTTCTCTCTGTCTCTGTCTATCTCTGTCTGTCTATCTGCCTCTCTCTCTCTCTCTCTCTTGCTCTAGAAAGGGCTGAACGTAAAATGCATATATCTACTTATGTATGTAGTGTGCTTACACATTTACATATGCGCTCGTACACGCAGTGCAGACACATATATTCACCATTACATATCATATTTAAAGAAAAAGGAAATAACGTCATACCGTGTAATTTACACACATCACCATCATTTTCTTATGAGGTAGGAGCAGTAACTGTATGGTAACTTATTTACTCAAAAATAGATTGCTGTTCTTTTGCTATGAAGACTGTTCTTGTTTTCTTCTTTTCAGGACTTTCTCTGTTCTCCAATCCCTGTACATTATTCACAATACAAATACACAACCGTTACAATGAACAGGCCAGTGATAGAGATTTTTCTTTTGCGCGCGCGCGCGCTCGCGCGTGTGTGTGTGTGTTGGGAAGGGGGGTGGGAAGTTACTAGTATCATCATCATTATCATCAGGTGCCCTGCCGCATGGCGTTGGCGATCATGGACTTCCATCTGTCTCTATCTCTCGTTGCCCCTAGCATCTCCCCCACCCTCCTCGTCCCCCAGCCACTGCAAATCCGTCCAGCATTTTCTCCCTGGGTCTACCTGGTGCTCTCTTTCCCTCCAGCTTTCCCATTGTGACCAGGTGCTCCAAATACCCCTTCCTCATAAAATGGCCTATAAATGTTGCCTGTCTTTTCCTAATCTTCCTTATGAGTGATCTACTTGTGTCTGCCTCCATCAAGACTGTCTCGTTTGTTTTCTTTGCTGTCCATGGAACTCAACATTCTTCTTAGAAACCACATCTCGGCTGCCTCAATCTTGTTCTGGCTTTGTTTGTTGACTGTCCACGCCTCGCATCCGTACAACAGTATTGGTTCTATATAACATTCAAGAACTCTCTTCCTGATGTTGATTGATAGGCATTTGTTGGTAAGAATGCTTGTCATCTTCTTGAATGCTGTTTTGGCTTGGCCGATTCTGCCAGCTATTTCCGATGTGCATCTGCCGTCTGATGAAATGATCGTTCCCAGGTATTTGAATTTATCAACCTGTGTCAAGGTTGTGCCATTTGCTGTTATTTTGCATGAGGGGATTTCATGTTTTTTACTGATAACCATGACTTCAGTCTTCCTGCTGTTTAGTTCCAGCCCCTTACCTTTGCTTTCTATTTCTAGTATATTCACAAGGTTTTGTAGGTCTCTTTCACTTTCTGCAATTATCACGGTGTCATCTGCGTACCGAATGTTGTTTATCATTTTCCCTCCAACCTTTAATCCAGGGTCTTCTTCTAGGTTTCTCGTGATGTTTTCGCTGTAAAGTGAAAACAGATCTGGTGACAAAACACAATCCTGTCTGACTCCTCTTTTGATATTTTGGAAAGAGCTTACATTGTTTTTTTATTCTCATTGCAGCTGTTTGTTCCCAGTACATATTTCTGATTATTCGTAGATTTTTTCCATCAACATTGAGTCCCTCCAGTTGGTTGATCAATTCATCATGTGTTACCCGATCGAAATCCTTGGTGTAGTCAACAAAGCATAAATACAAATCCTTATTCATCTCATTTGACCTCTCTATGATAGTTCTTAGGATGTATATGACATTAATAGTTCCTTTCCCCTCCACAAATCCACACTGTTCTTCTGCTATTTCTCTTTTGATTCTATTCCTTGTCCTCATCATGATTATTCTTAACAGAAGTTTTGTTACATGACTCATCAAACTGATTGTGCGATGGAGTTCGCATTCTATAGCCCCTGTCTTCTTTGGAAGTGCAATGAAAATTGATTTTGACATATCTTTGGGGATTTTTCCAGTGTTGTAAATTTCATTTAGGAGGACTATTATTTTTTCTATGCCAAATTCCTCCAGGGCTTTAATTATCTCTGTAGTAATGTTGTCTGGTCCTGGGGCTTTTCCCGGTTTCATCTTTTTCAGTGCCGCTCTAACTTCATCTTTCATTATGGGTGATCCTTCAAAGTTCTTTTTTATAATGTGTTCTTCGTTTCTGTCATCCTCAAAAAGGTCTTTAATGTACTCTCCCCATCTGTCTAATATTTTGTCTTTTTCCATGATAAGCGTGCCATCTTTCGATTTCAAGCAATCAGTTGATGTGCATGTATTTTTTCTGTGGACAATTTCTCAATTCATCTGTACATACTCTGAGGATCCGTTTTGTGTCGGTCTTCCATTTCATTGCACTTTGTTTTCAGCCAAGCTTCCTTAGCTTCATTGCACCTATTCCTGATCTCCTTGTTTATCTTCCTGTAGATCTCCTCATTTCTCTTTGCCTTCCTCCTTTCCTCCATCAAGCCCAAAACTTCATTAGTCATCCAGTTCTTTTTTGCTTTTCTATCTGCCTTAGGGATTTCCTCACAAGCTTCATTTATCGAATTCCTCAACTTTGTCCATTGTTCCTCACTGTCACCAGCGTCTTACAGAGCACTGAATTTGTTTTGAACATACACATTAAATCTGTCTTTAAGAGTCCAAGGTTTAATTTGATGTTGTTTTTGGTCTGTTTCCTTTTCCTCAATTTCAGTCTAAATCTTCCCACTACAGGATTGTGGTCACTGTTGCAGTCTGCGCCTGGTAGTGTTTTTGCTGACAGTAAAGAATTTCTGAATCTTTTGTTGATCATGATGTAGTCAATCTGATTTTTGGTATTATCTCCTGGACTCATCCAAGTCCATTTTCTTCTATTAGGTTGCTCAAACCAGGTGTTTCCTACTATAAACTCATTCATCTATGCCCATTCTACAAGTTTCTCATCCCTTTCATTTTGCGTACCAAGGCCATGGGGTCCAACTATATCCTCCACCCTATCCTGTCCCACTTTAGCATTAAAATCTCCCATTATTACAGTAACTTCTTGTGATTTACATTGGACTTTGGCCATCTCTAATACTTCGTAGAAGTTGTCGATGTCTTCCTGAGTACTTGCGGATGTTGGTGCATACACCTGAATGATGTTGATATCAAATGGTTTGCCTCCCAACTTGACCAGCAAAACTCTGTAGGACACAGCCCAGTATCCCTTAACTGCTTTTGATTTGTCTTGCCCATCATGATGCCTACTCCTCTTTCATGTGAGTTACCACAAGAGTATATCGTTGTGTATTCACCTGATGTTATCATGCCTGCCCCCTTCCATCTCACTTCCCCTAGTCCTAAAATACCAATGTTAAGTCTTTCCATCTCTGTCTTGATATTTTCTAATTTACCCTTTTGCAACAGTGTTCTTATATTTCATGTTGCAACTTTGATGTTTTTAAATCTGAGTTTACGGTTCGCAGTAACTTGCTGACGGTCTGGTGTCACCTGTGGCGCATGACGGTCCCTACCGGACGAAGCTGCTCCATAGGAGCACCTATTTACGTCGTTGTCTTTGATTTTTTTGTTTCTGTCCATGATAACCTGGGAAAAATTACGATGGTGGTTTCCCGTTGCCTTCCATCGGTTTGTGTATGGTCTCTCCGCTAGCCTTACTCTCTCCCGAGATGTCCACAAGGCAGTGGAGCTATTCACCCATAGCTTGGGGGTCTGGTTCGTGGGCACCAGGGCGTATCCACACGCTGGTGGACCTGCATGCCTCACGTCTGGGGGCCAGACCTCCTCCGAGTCCTACGAGATTCAGCCTGAGTCCGTGAGGTGCTCAGTTACCGCCTGTCGCCACGAGGAGGCACAGCGTAGGGCTTGCTGATGGAGAGGCTATGTACTGACAGTTATAAGTAGGCATGCAATAATATAGGAGTTTTGAAGGTATCTAAACTACCTGTGGCTACTCAATCAAAGAAGATTGTCTCACACAAAGGGCAGTAGCCAACTCTTGGACACAAAAAATCAGCATATAAAGACCCAATTACAATGTACATAACCAGTAAACATACATGAAACACCGCCGGGAATGCAGTCTCGAAACACATGATCCAAACCATAATAACTCGTTATATGTACACATACTCATTCCAAGACAGCGTTATCTTGGGGCACATCATCATTAGCCTACTGCATTTTCCATACTTCAGAATCATGAGTTATTCAGCTGTAAAGGCAAATTACTATTAATTCTACGGTTGCCAACACTAAGCGTATAGGGCTGTCCCAATAATAATTTTGTGAATTTAAAACAAAGTAATATTCTATGAGCGCAAATTAATTCAGTGTTTACTGACTCCCAATTACATCTGCAGTCAGTCACAACACTCAACATTCTCCTCAAAAGTATATCTATGATTTTATATCATAAAACGAAGGGTTTACCAAATCTGATCTGTATAATTTCAGCGACTCACGGCTTCTGTCTTTGACGGGTTCGAAAATCGAAAGGGTGAACGTAGGACTTCAAACTGAAGGGTCCTGGGTTGGATCCACATAGACTTTTCTGCGTAGACATCTGCCTAATGGGTGAAGGGTGATTTTCTGATCTCCCAAGTCAACATGTGTAAAGACTTATCGTGTGTATACGCATGCAAAAAATATCAAATATACACTTGCAGATTCTGTAAGTCATATCAATGGCTAGTTTATGGAAAACATAAAAACACCGAGCATGTACTCTCTCACCGAAGTTGCAAACTGTACAACAACATAGTGGAATGTGGTCAGCCAGCCAAACAACTTTTGTTATCCCTGCTCCATTAAAAAGTCCGATTATATTTTATGCGCGGTGAGTCCAAGATATAAGCTCTTTCCAAAATATCAAAAGAGGATTCAGGCAAGGTTGTGTTCTGTCACCAGATTTGTTTTCACTTTTCAGCGAAACCATCATGAGAAACCTAGAAGAGTGCCCTGGATTAAAGGTTGGAGGAAAAATGATAAACAACATTCGTTACACTGATGACACCGTGCTAACTGCAGAAAATGAAAGGGAACTACAAAACCTTGTGAATATAATAAAAATGAAAAGCAAAAATAAAGGATTAGATCTAAATAGCAAGAGGACGGAAATCAGGAAATCAATAAAAAAAAAAATTAAAAACATAAAAAACGTGAAATCCCCTCATGCAAAATAACAGCAAATGGCACAACTCTGAGATAGATTGATAAGTTTAAATGTCTCGGAACGGTCATCTCACCAGACGGCAGAATGCACAACAAAATCGGCCAAGCTAAAACAGCATTCAAGAAGATGAAAAGCATTCTTACCAACAAATGCCTATCAATTAACACCAGGAAAAGAGTTCTTGAATGTTATACAGAAGCGATAATGTTATACGGTTGTGAGGTGTGAACAGTCAACACGCAACGCCGGGACAAAATTGAGGCAGCCGAGATGTGGTTTCTAAGAAGAATGTTGAGAGGTCCATGGAAAGCAAAGAAATAAACGAGACAGTCTTGAAGGAGGCAGACACAAGAAGATCATTCATAAGGAAGAGTCGGAAAAGACAAGCAACATTTATAGGCCATTTTATGAGGAAAGGGGAATTAATGCACCTGGTCACAACAGGAAAGCTGGAGGGAAAGAGAACACCAAGTAGACCCAGGGAAAAAATACTGGACGGACTTGCAGGGTGGCTGAGGACAGAGAGGGTGGAAAATGTGCTGACGGCGACAAAGGATAGATACGTATGGATGGCCATGATCGCCAACGCCATGCGGCAGGGCACATGATGATGAGTGAGTCCAAATGAGATTGGAGAACAGCGCTATACAAAAGCAGTTTCGGATTATAATACTAATCATAATCTATGAATCATCGATTGCTGACACGAAAGGCGCTCACAACTCAGCATGTATGAATACCCTACACAAGACACAGAATTCGAAGATATGGTCTACACGTTTTATCCTGCGGGTGTTTCAAAGTGTGCTTCCGGATGCACAAACGGTGTCCTTTCACTGAATGCAAACAATAGAAAACTAATATTAAACTTTCAATAAATAATCATTGTAGAAATGTCTTGACAGAGGGTTTGTCAAGCCAGTCAAAAGTACCTCTTTAAATTTAACAACGAAAGTAAGTTTCATGTTGACTAAACGTTTTATATCAATCACTACCAGTGCAAAAGGGACATAGTCAGCGTTTGTCCACATATTGAAACTACATGTGACATCATTCTGTCACATTTCATTTTTTGTTTTTTGTTTTTTCCACCAGAGTTTGAAAAAGAAGGGTACATGATGGTACGAGAGAAGGCACTCAGTGTCCTGCACGACATTGACAAATATAAGCCAGGATTCATGACCAACAAAATGGACCTGGTTGCTACGCTACACAGTCTCCTCGGTAACGCCTATCTCGAAGTCAGTGACCTTAACCTGTCTTTAAAGCATCACAAAGAGGATCTTCGAATTGGGGAGGAAATGTAAGTTCATTTGTCTGTACATATGATGTATCTGTCTCTGCCGATTTGTCTGCCTGTTTCTCTGTCTCTGTCTCTCACTCTCTGTCTCTCTGTCTTCCGCTTCCTCCTCCCCACCCCACGCACCATTCCTGACTCTTCTGCAGTCATTTTGCATCATATTACTTTATCAGTATACGCATGAGCGTGTGTGTTTGTCTGTCTATACGTCTGTCTGTTATTTATGCCTGTCATTAGTGTGTGTTAGTGAACGTGTGTGTGTGTGGGCGCGCGTGCACGCGCGTGCCTGCAATGGGCTGTGCGTAGATGACGTCACTCCTCGCCAGAAGGAGTCATCTTTCCATTCCTACGGTATTCGTCGCGTCTGAGAGTCCGCGAAACGTTCCGAGTCGGTTCCATACTTCTGCTCGGTTTACTACGCTGGCGCCAACAGGAGAAAATTCATGACAGAAAATTGGTGATTAAAAGGCTAGAGATGGTGAACAGCTGTTGTGTGAAAGGATGTCACAACAGACAAGATCGGGAAAAAGTTTCTTTTCGATGCATGCATTGTCTTGACAGATAGATCTACTTTCGCTTTTGATCTCTTCCCCGTGAACCTTCTGTGTCCTCTGCCACAGATGGCTGGCAACGGGCATAGCGTTTGAGGTGTAAATGTGTTTATGTTTTTAGTCACTGAAGAATGAATGGGGCGTGTAAATTTCTGATATAAACAAAGACTTATTTTTATCTGCAGATTTGCATCCTAGCTTTCAGTTGTTTAACTAGATACTATTCTGTACGCAGAACACTGAACTATTTTGTTTCTATTTCAAGTGTGTGTGTGTGTGTATATGTGTGTGTGTGTGTGTGTGGTGTATGTGCGTGTGTGTTGTGTGTGTGTGTGTGTGTGTGTGTGTGTGTGTGTGTGTGTGTGTGTGTGCACGCGCGCGCATGTTTTTGCGTGTGTGTGAACTGAAATGTTTCAAGTTTCCAAGACCTGAAATTTTGTTCCTCCTATCACCACCCTTATCCCACGTCTGCAAAATACAATCACAACTCATGACTTTCTTCCTTTTTATTTATCTTCTTTTTCTTTTCTTTGGGAGGAGGGGGGGGTCATTTGTGTATTTGTGTGCTTAACTACCATCTTTCATTTGATCTAGAAATGGGTGAAAAATAATAAATCAATCTATTGATTCACGTGTATGTGTGTGTGTGTGTGTGTGCGTGTGTGTGTGCGTGCGTGTGTGTGTGTGGTGTGTGTGTGTGTGTGTGTGTGTGTGTGTGTGTGTGTGTGTGTGTGTTTGTGTTATCAAGCAGCTTACATGTTCCTGCAGCTCTAGCAGCACTTAAACCTTAACACCACTGGAAACCAATTATACATTTAGCTACAGTAAAACACACACACACACACACACACACACACACACACACACATACACACACTGGTTCACACATGTATGGGGTTTCCTCTCTCTCTCTCTTACACACAAACGTGCACGCTCGCGCACACAATATACATGCATACAAGTGCGTGCGCGCACACACACACTCACACACATACCTAGGCATGCACGCACGCACGCACGCACACACACAACACACACACACACACACACACACACACACACACACACACACACATACACACACGACTCGTGGAGAAAACATCGAAAACAAAAATGAAAGGATCAACAGAGCTTGATAGTGTACACACTGCATGAAGCATACCTTAGCTGGAACAACCACATTCTGACTACCATCAGGTCCAAATATCACGGACCCAGTCAGAAACAAACAGCCGATATGCCTTCAGATTTTTTAAGCCCTGAATTCGTCCGTTGTGTAGGCGCTGGTCCCATAAACAAAATAATTAACGATGCTCATATAATCCAAAACAAGTGTGACTGCCCGCGTTCAAGCAAACAGAAACCAGAAAATGCGCGTTCGATGCTCATAATATAGTTGATATCAGGGAGATTATCTTGATGCGCTGACCTCGTTTGTTTTGGAATATCATAAAGATCAACTCCATCTATATCCAGAATTTTTAAATGATACCTATGTTTCTCCTTTTCATTGAGTTTTTCTGAGTATCTCAATGCCGACGGTGCTTGTGTTCGCTCTGAGGCGCCCATGCCTGCAGTCGTCGACTACCATAGGGAAGGGAAGGAACTCCCGATAACTTGTCGAACTACATACAGCCTATTGCGAGTCTGTGTACATGTACATGTATTTGTGTTTGTGACGGAAAGGGAAGAGAGAATGAGAGAGAGAGAGAGAGAGGGGGGGGGGGAGGGGGGCAAACAGACAGAGACTTGCATGTGCAGTTTCATTTATTTATTTATTTTGCTTGCTTGCTTGCTGTTTGCTTGTTAAATGAAATAACAGTGTTACAAAATCAAAAGCTTGTGCTGCTTGTTCAGTGATATGCGTAGGCCTATTACGAAATGCATGTTACGAAATGGAAACCTTTTGAACAACAATAACAAGTCTTGTAATGCATTGTTTCTGTCCATGAATGGCATTGACGCTGACATCAGAAAGTACGACAGCGTCATATCCAGAGCGCTGGGGAATCTGGGAAGAACGCACGTGTTGCGGAAAGAGTACTCTGTCGCTTTAGAATGGTAAGTGTTTGATTGGGTTGTGTTCATAGATTTGATTGGGTTGTGATCATAGAGCATATAAGTAAATGGAATGGCGATCTCGCGCCGCACTGTGTGCTGTTGCGCCGTCATCTTGGGGTATCCATCGTTCGGAAGCTGAAAGCAGTGTGTGTGCATTACAGTACTGCGGAATGTGTTTGCATAATTGCAGTTAAGACCCCCGCAGCCGTGTAAAATACGCAAGTCTATGTTTCTGGCATTTGATTTTTTTTCTTATGCTAATTAGTTTTTGGCCATTGGATCCTGTTGTTGTTGTTTTTTTTAATGACTCTTCATGTCTCAGTAAAAGGCCAAGACAAACCTGAGTACATAAGAGTTAAAATCAGTTGGACAACTTTCTGTTGGTGCTTGTACCAGAGACACTTTTGTGGCACATCATGCACACTAGTTTGCACACGCTCCCCCACACTCTCTTCTCCCTCAGTCACACACGCACAGAGAGAGAAAGAGAGAGAGAGAGAGAGAGCTTACAATACACGAAAACGACTACATTCATAGAAAACGCATGCAGATCGTCACTTGACACATCACTGACAAATAACTTGCTGACAACTGTTTTCCCTTATGTGTGTGGTGTGGTGTGTGTGTGTGTGTGTGTGTGTGTGTGTGTGTGTGTGTGTGTGTGTGTGTTGTGTGTGTGTGTGGTGTGTTCTGTGTGTGTCTGGGTCTATGTGTGTCTGTGTGTGTCTGTGTCTGTGTTTTCCACGAGGATTTAAATCAAGTGCCTCCACCGATTTGTAAAACGTCTTCACAACTATTCACAAAATTAACACAGAATACATCATGATCATCATGTGCCCTGCCGCATGGCGTTGCGATCATAGCCTTCCATACGAATCTATCCCTTGTCGCTGCAAGTACATCTCCCACCCTCTCTGTCCTCAACCACCCTGCAAGTCCGTCCTATATATATTTCCTAGGTCTACCTCGCGTTCCCATGGTTGTGTTCTATCACCAGATCTGTTTTCACTTTATAGAGAAACCATCATGAGAAACCTAGAAGAATGCCCTGGGATAAAGATTGGAGGAAAAATGATAAACAACATTCGTTACACAGATGACACCATGCTAATTGCAGAAAATGAAAAAGACTTACAAAATCTTATGAATATAATGGAAACAGAGAGCAAAAATAAAAGGCTGAAGCTACATAGCAAGAAGACTGAAGTCATGGTAATTAGCAAAAAAAACAACAACAACAAACAAACAAAACAAAAAACAAAACAAAACAACAACAAAAACAAAGACAAAACAAACAAACAAAAACAACAACACAAAAAACAAAAATAAAAAACACAAGAAATGGAACAACTTTGAGACAGGTTGATAAGTTTAAATGTGTGGGAACGGTCATCTCATCAAACGGCAGATGCACATCAGAAATAGCCAACAGAATCGGCCTGCCTAAACAGCATTCAAGAAGATAAAAAGCGTTCTTACCAACAAATGCCTATCAATTAACATCAGGAAAAGAGTTCTTCAGTGTTACATAGAACCGATACTGTTGTACGGTTGTCAACACGCAAA
>CM060312.1:43386126-43526126 GCA_030674185.1 Monoplex corrugatus | reverse complement strand
GTGATTTTAGACAAAATAAATAAATAAACACACAATATATGAATAACACATACATATAATAATGATAATAGTTGTAATGATAATAATAACAATAATATAATAATGATAATAATAATAATAATAATGATAATAATTGTTGTTCGTCCGTCCTGATCGACGATGACCAAGGATCATCACGTTTCATGTGTCCGGCTGTGACTGATGAGGCCGATTCGTGCGCGGAAGGCTCGGCCCCAGATGAGACACATGTGTTCTGCTGGATTCCGGACTTCGGAGTTGGCTCGGGATTTACGCAGCTCTCGTTCGTAGGAGGCGACACCTTCGCCAACGCAGCTTCTCCATGATGGGCAGTCTTGTGTAAGGGCCTCCCATGTCTTGGTGTCGATGCCGAATTTTTCAGGGACGCTTTAAGCGTGTCCTGGAAGCGCAGTTTTGGCCTTCCTCGCGAGCGAATGCCGTCTGCTAGCTCATAGAGCAGTCTCTTCGGGAGACGCATGTCTGGCGTACGCACAGTGTGTCCGGCCCATCTGAGTTGGGCTCTTCTGAGCAGGGTGTGAATGCTAGTCAATCTGGCCTGATCGAGGACATCTGTGTCAGGTATTCTATCCTTCCAGGTGATCTTCAGGAGTAATAATAATAAAATCATAATAATAATAATAATGATGATAATAATAATAATAATAATAATAATAATAATAATAATAATAATAATAATAATAATAATAAAGAAATATGTAAAGAAAAAAATCGATGTGGGGAAGGGGAGCAAAAACAGGAAGGGCAAATGCAGATTTTTATGTGTAGTCAGCCTTGGTTAAAAAAAATTCCCGAAGACTGCCCATCATGGAGAAGCTGCGTTCACGAACATATATTGCAGTAGGAATTCGGCCACCATCATTTACAGAGCTGATAATTTGTTCAAAGCCTTTTTATTTGTATTTAGCGACTGCAGAAGTAAGACCTGGAAATTTGTAGAAGAGAGATAGTTACTGAGGTAATGAATATTTTTAACAATGGAACGATTGTTCCACTGAACGATGTTTATTTTAAGTTTTGTACACTTATTCATCATGATCGATGAAACCGGCATAGAGCAGTGTAGTTAGTATGTATGGATTTATCAAGTAATGCAAGTTTGTTAATATAATTAGGTGATGAGAAGATGACGAAAATATTTAAAGAAAAAAAGGAAAGAACTAAGTAAACACCTGAATTTGAAAAGAACAGTAACAAAAAACTTAGAAGTAGAAACGCGATTTCATAGCAGTTGATTAACAGCCTTAAATCACATAGTTCCTTAGTACATAAAATAACAATAAAATAAAAAAAAATAAAAAAATAAAAAACCTGTGAGAAAGGAAAAGGCAAACGTTACCCAAATCAGGAACAGCTTTACATAAATGAAATAGTATCTGCTGTCCTCTTCTTCTTCTTCTGCGTTCGCAGGACTCTGCTGTCCTCTCATACAGTTTGTGCTGTCATAGGAAACGATAGAAGACACAAAGTGGTTACCAGACATGATTTCTTAATACATGAAATAATGATGATGTGAAAGTCCTTATGATCCCATCACGGCCGACATGAATGATAGGTCATAGACGGCCCTGTAGTGTACAAATGGTCAATACTGGTTGTGGGTGGGTGTCTTTTGTAATGAAAAGGACGGTGTCGGTGTCGGTGTGGTTTTTGCCTTTTCCAAAATAGATTGCTGACATGGATATCAATGTTTTTGACTAAGAATAAGATAGTAGAACCACGAGTGTTAGGGTGAATGGAATCTCTGAAAAGTTTATGTCCATGTAGTGTGGAGGTGACAAGGGCGTTAAAAAGATCTCTTTTTATCTGAAGGGCCTTGACTTTCATTAGTGTAACCTTGCTGATGATCGACCATTTCGCAGTTTTGGTGCATGTGTGTGTGTTGTGTGTGTGTGTGTGTGTGGTGTGTGTGTGTGTGTGTGTGTGTGTGTGTGTGTGTGTGTGTGTGTGTGTGTACTCATCAATGCGTATGTGTGTGCTTGCTTGTAAGTGCGTGTGTGCATGTGTGTGCTTATAAGTGCGTGTGATCGTGTGTTAAAGTTTGTGTATGTGAGAGTGTGCGTACATGTCAATGTAATGTATGTGTGCATTCCAACTCACGCATTTGACTGTATGTGAGTGTGTTTGTATGTGTGTGTGTGTGTGTTGTGTGTGTGTGTGTGTGTGTGTGTGTGTGTGTGTGTGTGTGTGTGTGTGTGTGTGTGTGTGTGTGTGTGTGTGTTTGTGTATGTGTATGTGTACGTACATACATGTGTGTGTGTCGGTGCCCGTACGCACAGTGTGTGCGCGCATGTGTACACATGCGAGCTTCACACCACACCAGTAATAATCATATCGTTTTTGTTTTCCTTGTTCAGAAGACATAAAGGCGGAGAGTGCCATAACAAACGCTCTGCATCAACTCAACCAGAAACTTGCTGATGAGGCGAGGGACAGACTATCCGTCAGCAGCAAACAAGAACGCAGCGCAGTAGATGACATGGGTAAGATTTTTAGGAAATATCATTTAGGTCACTTCAGGTTAATAATTCAGCCTTGTATTTTTCACAACAGATAAACCATCCTGAATTTGGGTTGCTGTCCTTGAGAAAACAGTGGAAAGAAAGATTACAAAACCATTTAAATAATCATCTTCTGTGCATTTCGGATTCACACACAAACACACACACACGCACGCACACACCACACACACACACACACATACACACACACACACACACACACACACACACACACACACGCACGCACGCACGCAAGCACGTATGCACGCTCTCACACATACACAAAAGAACGCACAGACGTGCACACATACAGAGTATCATTCACATTCATGCATAAACTACGCTTTCCTTATTCAGAACAAAAAACAATTCAACAGCAACATGCAATCCTTCCTATGGACATGACGAAAGTTACATCAGAGAAAACAACAAAAAATTAAGTCAAAAGTTACACATAAAAATGGCCAACGAAAGGCTCTTGAAATATCTAATTGACAACATGGCTGTTTTCAGAGGAGTACATGAGGCCGTCTCTGGCGGACGCCGAGGACTCTGAGCTGGCCGACCTGAAAGAGGTGGACACAGAGAGTGTAGCGGATCAGGAACAACACATCATCAAAGTGGCAACTGCAGTGGCTGCCCACTCAGCAAGCAGGACTAGACAACCTACCCCACCCACATGGAATCTGAACCCACACCAACAACACACAGACTCACAGCTTGAGCAGCCATCTTCCTTAGTAGCTCATGGGGAGCCTATTTATGGAAAGAAAGACCTACATATTGATGGCAAAGGTGAGAAGCTGAAGGTTACATTAAGGTGCTGTCATGATCAACAAAGCTTCACACATAAAAGCTTTTCCTTGAGTGAGGCCAAGACAAAAAGCGATCTTAGTTTTTTGATTCCACGTCCTTCCAGAAAGCGTCTGGAAAGAGAGATGGAACTGAGGAGACTGAAAGAGGCCATTGATAAGGAACAAAAAGCTGCCCAGAATTTGTTGCCAGCTGAAGAATCCACGGATAATATGCAGCAGAAGACTGCCCAAAAGACAAGCCAAATTGAAGACTCTTGCGATATCATGCAACAAAACACTGCACAAGAAACACCCAGATCTGAACATTCCATTGATAACATGCAATACAGGAATGCCAAGGAAGCACACCAGCCTGCAGATTCTTGCCATATCGTGCAACAGAAATATGTTCAGGACATTCCCCGATTTGAAAAATTTTCAATCGACACGGAACAGAAGGCTGAGGAAGGCACATCCAGAAGCGACGATTATGGTATGGATACCTTCAGGACTCGGACAGAAGCAGAACTTCCAACTTACAGGTCAGAATCTCCCACTCAAGCAGAATTGTTTGTGGAGACAGAAAAAAATCTGGCAGATGCAGAAATAGTGAACAAGCTTTCCGAAGAACTTGTGAAGACAATGGCTGTAAGGTTCAGAAGTTTTATATCTGAAATCAAGTCGGTCCACGAAGAAAGCATGCTAAGCCAAAGGGATGAGACCTTTATGAGCAATGTCTTTACACAGGAGGTCCACAGTTTGCCAGCTTCATCAGAACATCAGTCTGAACAGATACGGACGGAAACACACGAACACGATAATGCAACCTGTACAATAAAGACACTCGACAGGAAAGAATCGGAAGAAAAAGTTCAACAGCAGTATGCAGAAGAAGGTGGTGAAGCAGCACCAGAGGATCCCCATAAGGTCGTAGAAGTCCCAGTCGCAGGTGGGTCATTAAGTCTGGAAGAGGATTTTGTGACTAGTCATCCCGTTTGCAGATCTCACTCGCCCAACTCCAATGTCCTAATTCATCCGCTAACTTTCAATGTCTTTGGTGAAAGGGTACTGGTTTAACAAGTTAAGCACGACTACACATGGTAAGTAACATCACAGCTCTGTGCTAAACCTTTGACTGCTGTTGTATACACTTATCAAACTGACATTAACCAAAACGATAACATTTGTTGGAATTATGATAGAACGAATTAAAATAACCAGCCACGCAACTTAAGTAACTTTAGTTTTGTACACTGTTAGAATGACAACATTACATTAACATTCTGCCCTGCCATTGATTGATTAACAATGAGTGTATGAGACTGCAACATTTTTGTGATTGTTGTTGTTATAAAAGTTTTAAAAAAAACATCACATTGCAATAACATGCACAAACGTATTTACACTAATAAATACCAACTGCAGTTGGTCAAAATACCGTAAATGAACATATTTCCCATATGCATAAAATAGGATACTCAGTTTACATTCATACTGATCCTAATATCATTATCCCAAGCAATATAAAACAAAATGTGTAAAAATTCCAATTCGTTTATACGGTTTTTAAGGTACATGTGCATTAGCTTCATGATTTGTTTCATGTATATTTGAATCGATTTCATTTGATTTTATTCAGTTTGACTTGGTTTTATTTTATTCATGTTGACTTGATTTTATCTTATTCGTAAAAACTGATTTGATATGAAATGAGTTGATGTTTATTTATATATTGGTATCTAATGTGTGTGATATCCATTCATGCTCTGTTGGTTGTTACTTTTCTTTTGTCTTTTTTACGTTCTGGCATATATTTTTCAAGTTTTTATGAAGTTTCAGTTGGCAATATGTATTGATATATTTTTATACATCATTAAGCCTCCTATAATGCTCATCCACAACATGGATCTTTTTCTACTGAAAGCGAAGACACAGAACTGGTGACAAGCATTATTCTGTTTAGCAGATGATTTCGCCTTAGATGAAAAATCACGTGGCATGGACAAGAAAGCTCCGAACGAAAATAATACAGAAGGTGAGGAGAGACCAGAGGAAGAGCACGAGGAGGGAAAAGAAACAGAGGAAAACGAAAAGCTGAAAGTGGATTCTGTCGTGCGCCATCTTGCTATGGAACTGAAGGGAATAGAAGAAGGTTTGTTGCTGGACTCATTTGAACAAGTGAATAGCAGGGGGGAATAAGAACAAGTGATATAATCTGTACCCCTCCAGTAAACTATGACTTGACTAATTCTGAAAGAGAAAAGAAAAAAATTAGACTGAATCAGAGATTACAAATTAGACTGAATCAGAGATTACAAATACATCTGAATTCCTTCGTAGTATATATATTGTTAGGAGAGGTGAATCGTCTGAGAATCTCTCTTCGGACACACCCCCACAGGTGACGAAAACGACGTGGAGTCGGGCATACACACCCAAACGGAGTCCTGAGATTTCTTTTTATATATTTATTACAAATACAAATACACTTATGAAGCAGAATAGGAATAGGTTATAACACTAGATTCAATTTTTGTGTTGTTGGTAAAGATACCTTTCCCCATTTCTGCCAAGACACCCTTCCAGTATTCGAATAGGTTACACATGTAGGCCGTGGATGTTCGGTCTTCTGTCTCTATCACAATTATCTGCTGACATCCGTTCCATTCGTTACTGTTGTGTGTGTGAAAAATATGAGGAATCTTTTTCTCAATTCTTGTTTAGCTATATGCGTTTTCCGTTTATAATATGTGCTCTCCTAGTTAGCTGAATTCTCTGTATTCTATGTCTTGGCTGGAATGGCGGTCACTGGCGTCCCTAGGCATCGTTCTGGTACAGTCAGTCAGTGCCCTTCTCGCTTGACATGCCTCTGTTGAACTTGCTTTGTTTCGTTCACGGGTCTGTTGAAGATGTCTTTTGTGAGAACCACACGAGCCTGTTAAAGATGTCCCTTGTGAAAACCAGAGTGATACAAGCAGGGATTGTAAGGTGGGCGTTTCTGTTAAAACGGTAAGTGCATAATAATAATATAATTATAGCTAAACAGGGATCTGATGAACAGTCTCTATCTTAGCTTTATGCTCAATTATGGAGTAAGGGAAGCCAAACGAGCTCGTAGAGTCGAACACCAATGGCGGGTCTCTTAACTTGTAGTTCATTCACAGATTATGTGAAAAGGGTTATGAAAATGACCAAGAAAGCCAAAACTATTATTTCACACGGATTCTTGAATCTACAACTACAAACTCCACTTCCCTCTTCGGATCTCTCAGACGCTTTTAAAGCTTTTTTTTTTCTTTTCTCTTCCAAAATTAACGATCTTCGAGGCAAGACAAAGCCTGTTTTCTTCCATCTCTTCCTGATCCTCTGTTCACAGGCTTCTCACTCATCGACTTTCAGTCAGTTTCTGAAGCTTTGATTGAAATAGATGGCATTCAGGTCTTGTGAACTTGACCCTTACCCGCCTCTCTCTTCTCACAAACACTTCCCGAGTTTCTTCCATTCATAACCTATATCAGTAATACCTCTCCTCTCACTGGATCTGTCCCATCTTCTGTCAAAACAGCCATTGTTTGACCTCTGCTGAAAAGGATTAATCTCAGTACTATTTTCAGAAAGTGTTGTCATGTCTTCAGTTTACCGTTCCTTTCTAAACTCGTTGAGAAAGTGATTTTGAAACAGTTGAACAAGTCTCTCACGGACAACAGTCTTTATCATATTTTTCAGTCAGCTTTCTTACAGCCCACAGCGCACATGTACATGTGCTTCCTCATTCACATCATGAATGACATGTCGCTTTCAGCTAATTGCGGCCGAATTTCCCTACTTATTATTTTGAATCTTTCGGCTGCTTTTGAGTCAAGTTGACCACCCCACCCTTCTCTCTTGACTTGTGCACACATTCGGAATCCAAGGTAGTGCTGTTTCTTGGTTTTTGTCTTACCTGTCTGATCGTTTTTAGTCAGTCATGGTAAATGAGTCTAAGACCCAGGCAGTTAAACTTATGTAGAGTTCCTCATAGTTCTGTACTTGGGCTGCTTCCTTTTACACCGTACACCTCGCCACTGGCCAGTGTCATCAGTCAGCACAATATCAAATGTTTTTCTGTGCTGATGACTCCAAGTTTTGCAACAAAGTATGTACATATGGCGCCTAAGCGAAGATAAGGCTGATAGTTTTAATCGACCACCCACCTGTTCCATATTATAACTTATAAATCATTCTTTTTAGCGCTACCATCCAAACTCATTTGGACTTACTACACATTACACAGACTTTTTAACGAGCACAGAGAACTCAAGCTGATAGGCGAGTTCACCACTGTGTTGTTCCACAGTCTGCATAATTGGTGAGCCTCGCTCCATATGCCGAGTATTTCAAATTTCGTACGCTACCAGACGCTGGTCGATGTTTCTCGATGCTTCTGCTGTCTTTTGCTTCCTTTGGATTTTTCTTCGTGTCCTGTCTTTGTTTTTGATTCAACAAAATTGTTTGAAGTCACCTTGCTTGTGTGTGTGTGTGTGTGTGTGTGTGTGTGTGTGTGTGTGTGTGTGTGTGTGTGTGTGTGTGTGTGTGTGTGTGTGTGTGTGTGTGTGTGTGTGTGTGTGTTTGTGTGTGTTTGTGACTGCACGTAAATGTGTATGAATATGTGTGTGCTCGCGTGGATGCTGGCACTCTCGCACAGACGGAAAACAGGTAGACAGAGAGACGGACAGACAGAAACTCAGACTAACACACGAGCACATACACAGTTTCAAGAAACAACCCTTTTAACCAACCTTCACTAAAGCACATTTGTCATCCATATTCCCATCAGCTTTGAAAGAGGAGGATGCAGAAGGTGTAACAGCCAAGGCCCAATTAATCTTGGACGGCTATGCAGAAGACGAGCTGTATGTGCAACCGTATTTGACCTTGGTGGCCAAACTCCATAGCTTTATGGGCACGGCGTCCATGATGTTAGAAGAGTATGCCAAAGCACAAAGTCATCATCAGAAAGATTTGGACATCGGCGATTTGACGTGAGTAAATTCAGGGTATGCTGAGTTTATTAAAACTGTTTGTATTGTAATTTTGGTATTTTGGAAGTTTGTATGGTAATGTTGTATTGGAGCAGTTTGTATTTAATGTTGTATTGGACCAGTTGTAATATTGTATTGAAGAAGTTGTAATGTTTTATTAGAGTAATTGTAATATTGTTTGAAGCAGTTTGTATTGTTGTTTATGGGCATTTTTTTTATTGCAATGTATAAGAGTAAATGTTTTGTGATGTTATATTGGAGCATTTGTATCGTAATGTTGTGTTGGAACAGTTTGTATTGTAGTGCTGTATTAGAGTAGTTTGTATTGTAATTAAGTGTTAGAACAGTTTGTATTGTAATGCTGTATTAGGGAAGTTTGCATTGTGATGTTGTGTTGGAGTAGTTTATATTGTAATATTGTATTGAAGCAGTTTGCATTGTAATCCTGTAATGGAGTAGTCGTGATGTTGCATTGGAGCGATTTGTATTGTAATGCATTTTTAAGTTGCTTGTGTACTTCTTTGTCTTACGAATGATATCCGAAAAATAAGGTAAAGATAAGCACAAATCGACCGGAATTAATACATGGTGAAAACTCTTAAACGCAGAGCAGCAGAGGTATGCAATATTTCTCGCAGCAGCACAGTGAGATCCACTCTTGTGGCTTCAGGGCAGAGATTCATCATCAATATAATCTTCCCATTCAGACAGATACAAAGAGCTCGAAGCAGTGGCATCCTCTGTATGTTGCCTTTATTGACCTGACCAAAGTCTCTGATCTGGTGAGCAGAAGAGGCCTCTGCTCACACCTGGAGAAGATTGGATGCCCATCGAAGTTGCTGAACCTGTTCATCTTTCCCCATTACGACATGCAAGGAATAGTGCAGTGTGGCGGATCATACTCGTAACCATTCCTCGTTCAAAACGGAAGCAGAGCTGCTTCTTTGCCCTAACACTTCGTGATATTCTTTTCCATCTCACTGTCGTAAAAGGGCTTCAGTCCTGATCCTCTTTGTTGATGATGTCGCCTTGACATCTCACACACGATCTGGTCTCCGGAGGCTGGTCAGCTTCCTAGAGCATAGCGCATGCTCGCCAAGAGTTTTGCCTCATTACCAGTCAGAAGAAGACAGACCATGGGGCTGAGGGTTAGCGAAGATCTCAGCATCAACATCGGTGATCACGCCTTCAAGTGGTAAATGAATTTTCCCGTACATTGAAGCTGCCGCTGCCATTGTCAAGCTGTCTAAGAGAGTGTGGGAAAATAGCAGTTTCACTAGTGTCACCAAGACTGGAGTGCAAAGAGCCCGCATACTGAATGCCCCTCTCTACGGCAGCGTGAGCCAAAGGCAACGCCTCAGTAACTTCCATCTAAGATGCTTGCATGGGATCTTGGACATTTTCTGAAAAGACTATCTGCCAAACAAGGACGTCCTTGGCCAGGCCAGCTTGACAAGCATGTACGCCCTTTTCACATAGCGACTGCGCTGGCTTGGCCATGTCTGCCGCAAGCAGGATGGCCGCACCTAAAAAGATACACGGTATGGAGAGCTCACTGCGGGATCCCGGCCTACAGGACGTCCATTATTGTGATGTAGATTACGTAGAAATAGTAACTCCGGTGTTTGAAGATACTCGACGTCTTGAGTCACGTCTGTTCTTGGCAAGGGCAGATACATCGCTCCATTGGTGGTTCACCTGTCATAGGTTCCTGGTCGGCATTCCGCTGCCTGTTCCTGCTCCTGTTCCTGCAACCTCTTTGACTCCGGTATTGAACCTTGTTGGCGGGTCTTAATTGAGGAAGCCTCAAAGCATGGCCCAACCAACTCAAGCATCTCTGCAGATCTTGGATGTTACTGGGGGCCATCCTGACTGTTCTCTAATTAGTTTGTTGAAACAAAGTCGTTCGAGTGAATGCCGAGGATCTTGTGGAGGTATCTCGTGCCAAACGTCAAGTTTCTATTCTTGGCTAGATTCCAGGTACCATGTCTCGCAACTGTAATGACACTTCGGCCTTGGCAGCCAACAGTCATGCCTTATCAGATACAGTCAGACCAATGTTGAAATCATATTTTAATTATAAAAGCGAAGCTTGAGTCTCAGGGAAAACTTACAGTTCCAAATTTTCCTTAGGTTGTTGTATGCTGCTGACACTTGACTGATGTGACAACTGAGTTCGTGGTCAATATCTCCTTGGTGGTGACTGGAACTTTCAAGGTAGATGATCTGTCCAACGTTCTCAGTCTCCTGATGGTTCACGGTGACATCTGTATATAAGTGATGGTTGCCTATCTCTCAGCATTTATGGTAAGGTCGAGTGCTCCTGCACTGTTGGTGATTGGGCTGACTATGTTCTAAGGCATGACTGTTTTCTGTCAAGGCCGCAGCGACATCAACAAAGTCGAGTTCAGAAAGATGACTGTCCTCAATTCATGCAAATCCTGTATTTTTCGTTGCAAGATGTAGCACCAAATCAGTCACAGCCTCAAATAGAGATTAGTGAATGACCACCCCATGACACCCAGATTCATCACCTCACATGCTAAAATTATAGTCATACAGTGCTGTGCATCCCCAATTGACCATGAGATGCTGAGAAAGATAAAGCTGATTAAATAATTTCAGGATCTTGTCGACAGGATTTTACGCTGTGACATCACGACCATCCTGGGTGAGTAGAACATCCAAATACGGGAGACATAACGGCTTTTAAACACGTCCTAGGTTACTATGCATATGGAGCATGCACGGACATTAACAACTGCTTTGTTCAGTTTTTTGCTTTGAACAGCCTTAAGATTGGATCATCTTCACAAGGATTTCCGCAAAATCACATGGATTGCCCACGATCTCAAGACCACCACTCAGATTGACCGTCTCGCCATAGCGCCTCTTCTGAGGACCCTATGTTAGTAGACTGCCAGAGTCCACCTTGGAGCATACATTTACTATGATCATATGCTCATTGCCAAAATCAACGCAAGTAAGCTTCAAGATCGAGCCACACAACTGAAACTCCGGGCAATATCTCAGTATAGGGTTGTCCCTCTTACCGAGAACATGCCAGGAACCACAGAGTGGCTGGAGGAGATTAAGACTGGAATAAAGAGAGGCAGAATAAGAAGTACCAGTTTACCAGAGGAGGACGCATCGATCAATGATCATACATAGAGATAGGTATTCAATATTTAGGTTCTGTACATTGAGGAAGCAGATGCATCTCAGGCCGCAAACTAGTTACTCTAGCCAGGCGGCTGATTTCCAAATTATGTAATAAAGACAAAAAAGTCAAGAGCAGCGTTCAAAGGAGCAAGCGTGAATGGCCGGAAAAACAGGCTGAAATAGTCGAAGCTGCAGCTAACAATGACATGTGAATGGCGTACCAAATCGCAGGTCAAGACCTGGATCAAGGCCAGCCAATCAAGGAAAAGGATGGCACACTTCTATCCTTGGGAAAGAACAGAACACTTCAATGAAATCCTGAACAGACCCATACCTACCATCCCAAGGTCACCGGTAAATGACCCAAAGGACACACTGGGTATATGCACACAGTTTTACTGAAGAAGAGATTTTAAAGGCCATCAAACCCCCTAAGAACAGTAAGTCGCCTAGCATGGATGGAATAAGTACAGAAATGCTGAAAGGCACTCAACGATTACGTAAGTTATATAACCAAGTCTGGGAGTCTGGCATTGTTCCAGAGGACGAGAAAAATGGTCGTCTGAGAGTCTGGCATTGTTCCAGAGGACTAGAGGAATGGTCTTTTCTGTCTCTCTGTCGCTGTCTCTGTGTCTGTCTCTCTGTCTTTGTCTCTCTCGGTCTGTCTTTGTCTATCTGTCTCTGTCTCTGTTCTCTTTGTCTGTCTGTCTCTCTCTCTCTCTCTCTCTCTGTCTCTCTCTCTCTCTCTCCTCCCTGCCCCTCTCCCCCTCTCTCTCTCTCTCTTTCTCTGTCTCCATCTCTCTCTGTGCTTAAGGCAGATGATGACAGAAGTTAATTTAAGTGAACTTTGTTGACCGCAACAGTAACTACAAATCAAACTGTCTTTAAGATATATTCAATTTGCAGCAATGGCAAAACTGAAAACAGGAGATGCGTCGATCCAAGTAACAAATTGAAACTGTTGTCTAACTTGTTTGAATTAATAGAACAAGCACGCACTGAGCCACGACCGATGCACTGAACTCCTGCCCACTATGGGGTCTGGAGAAACGAATAGGCATATTCTGCGGCGAACGCAGGACGCAGACTACAACAGCAGCAACACCCCATCTCCTTCAGAGAGGCGAAGACCATCATAAAAAAGCAACTTCCACCCTGAACATACACAAATGATTCCAGCCATTACCTTGAGGGCTGAGAACTAGACACTGCCGCCTATTCCAACATACATGTGCATGCCGAATGAAGATATCCCACACGGATGGATGTCCATGCCAGACTGGACTACACTTTCCACGACATATTTTACAATTTTGCCCACTTTTCATAAATAATAGAAATAAGTATTGGCCAAGTAGAACAATTTTGGAAGAGCAGCCATCTCTGAAGCAACAGAGACGACTCGATGAAAACGACACCCTTCATCCAGACCTCCGGACCGACTGTTTATTGCGTCATCATGCTCGAACTCACCAAAACATCACACACACACACACACACACACACACACACACACACACACACACACACACACACACACACACACACACACACACACACACACACACCACACACACATACATACACACAAAGCAAGCAAACAAACAACTATTTATGCACTCGTTGTTTCCGTCTTCTCATATGTATGTAAGACATGAACTAAGGAAAACTACAGATGAAGAAAGAGATGCGCTGCTTCATATGATTCCTTGTATCTCTTATACTGACTACATCACATACGACGAAGTGGACAAATACTCTCGACACTTGAGACGCATTGAAGATATGCTGTCGCCAATAGAAAAGAGAAAGCTAACATGCTATGAAAAAGATCATGCGGACTCTGAAAAACCATCCTACAGAGAACGCTGCAACAAAAAAGAAGGGCTAGACAGAGGAAAGAATTGGGCAGACAACTAGCTAGTGTGGACTAGACAAAACTCTGATTAACTCAATCACCCAAAACTGTGAAAACTGGGGAAAACTGGTGTAGCGTTCTTCGGTACAGCGCCTCCTACGACTATAGCGGGCTGCCGGATCCGAAAATCACATTGCATCTGGAAAGATCCCATTAATGACCATAGTAATATTCCCGTTACGAATGTATTTCAGTGTAGATATGACTCGTCATGATTCATGTTCAGGGTCACAGTGACTTAAAACAAGCCTAACGCTGCAGTAAAGTACATATACATAGTTTTAGAAAATTTTATTTTTGTTGACTCAAATATCACTTTATATACATTACAGGCAAAGGGATATATCATTTTTACAGGTTCCGTCAAATGTACACATGCTTCTGTAGCTAATAAAGTTTTACCTTATCGCAAAAGGCACACAGAAGCTCTTACCACGCGCATTTATTAACATTATGTTTTGAATATGTTATCCTTCATTTGATCATCACAACTCCTGTTTTCAGAAACGATGAAGAAATTCAGTCTCGAGCACTGGACAATCTGGGTAGAATTCATGTGCTGCAGAAACATTATGACAAAGCATTGGAAGTGTGAGTGTTCATGGGTTTCAAAATTTGTTGTCATCATCATCATATCAAGTGCCTTGCCACATGGCTTGACGATCATGGCCTTCCATCTGTTTCTATCCTTGTTGCCACAAGCACATCTTCCACCCTCTCTGTCTTCAGCCACTCTGCAAGTCCGTCCAATATTTTTTTCCCTGGGTCTACCTGGTGCTCTCTTTCCCTCCAGCTTTCCTGTTGTGACCAGGTGCTCCAATTCCCCTTTCCTCATAAAATGGCCTATAAATGTTGCCTGTCTTTTCCTAATCTTCCCTATCAATGATCTTTTTGTGTCTGCTTCTATCAAGACTGTCTCGTTTGTTGTTGTTTTCTTTTGTTTGTTTGTTTTGTTTTGTTTTTGTTTTTGTTTTTACTGTCCGTGGAACTCTCGACAGTCTTCTAAGAAACCACATCCCGGCAGGCTCAATCTTGTTCTGGCTTTGCTTGTTGACTGTCCACGCCTCACAACCGTATAATATTATCGGTTCAATATAACATTCAAGAACTCTCTTACTGATGTTAATTGATAGGCATTTGTAGGTAAGAATGCTTTTCATCTTCTTGAATGCTGTTTTGGCTTGGCTGATTCTGCTGGCTATTTCTGATGTGCATCTGCCGTCTGGTGAAATGGTCGTTCTCAGGTATTTAAACTTATCAACCTGTCTCAAGGTTGTGCCGTTTGCTGTTATTTTGCAGGGGGAGGGGGGGTTCATGTTTTTTACTGATCACCATGACTTCAGTCTTCTTGCTGTTTAGTTCCAGCCCCTTACCTTTGCTTTCTATTTCTAGTATATTCACAAGGTTTTGTAGGTCCCAAAATTTTCTGCAATTAGCAGAATTTTCTGCGTATCGAATGTTGTTTATCATTTTTCCTCCAACCTTTAATCCAGGGCATTCTTCTAGGTTTCTCATGATGTTTTCGCTGTAAAGTGAAAACAGATCTGGTGACGAAATACAACCTTGTCTGACTCCTCTTTTGTTATTTTGGAAAGAGCTTATATTATCATTTTCTATTTCCGTTGCAGCTGTTTGTTCCCTACACATATTACTGACTATTCGTAGATCTTTTCCATCAATATTGGGTCTTTCTGGTCAGTTGATCAATTCTTCGTGTGTTACCCGATCGGAAGCATTGTATAATCAACAAAGCATAAATATAAATCCTTATTCATCTCGATTGACCTCTCTATAGTTCCTTTCCCTTCGACAAATCCACACTGTTCTTCTGCCATTTCTCTTTTGATTCTATTCGTTGTCCTCGTGATGATTATTCTTAATAGGATTTTTGTTACATGACTCAAGCTGATTGTGCGATGGAGTTCGCATTCTATAGCCCCTGTCTTCTTTGGAAGTGCAATGAAAATTGATTTTGACATATCTTTGGGGATTTTTTTACTGTCATAAATCTCATTTAGGAGTACTGTTATTGTTTTCAATACCAAATTCATTCAGGCTTTAGTTTTGTAGTAATGTTGTCTGGTCCTGGGGCTTTTCCTGGTTTCATCTTTTTCAGTGCTGCTCTATCTTCATCTTTCATTATGGGTGGTCGTTCAAGGTTCTTTCTTATAATGTGTTCTTCGTGTCTGTCATCTTCAAAAAGGTCTTTAATGTACTCTCCCCATCTATGTAATATTTTGTCTTTTTCCATGATAAGCATACCATCTTCCGATTTTAAGCAACCAGTTGATGTGTATGTATTTTTCCTGTGGACAATTTCTTCAATTCATCTGTACATACCCTGAGGATCCGTTTTGTGTCGGTCTTCTGTTTCTTTGCATTTTGTTTTCAGCCAATCTTCCTTAGCTTCATTGCTAACCTGATTTCTATGTTTATCTTCCTGTAGATCTCCTCATTTCTCTTTGCCTTCCTCCGTTCCTCCATCAAGCCTAGAATTTCTTTTGTCATCCAATTCTTTTTTGCTTATCTATCTACTCTAGGGATTTCTTCACAAGCTTCATTGTTGAATTTCTCAATTTTGTCCGTTGTTCCTCGCTGTCATCAACATCTTCCAGAGCACTGAATTTGTTTTGGACATGTAAGTTAATCTTTTTACGTATCACTTCATCTGTCTTTAAGAGTCCAAGATTTAGTTTGATGTTGCTTTTGTCTGTTTTCTTTTCCTCATTTTCAGCCTAAATCTTCCCACTACACGTTTGTGGTCACTGTTACAGTCTGCGCCTGGTAGTGTTTTTGCTGACAGTAAAGAATTTCTAAATCTTTTATTAATCAGGATGTAATCAATCTCATTTTGGGTATTGTCTCCTGGACTCATCCAAGTTCATTTTCTTCTATTAGGCTGCTCAAACCAGGTGTTTCCTACTATGAACTCTGTGCCCATTCTACAAGTTTCCCTCCCCTTTCGTTTTGTGTACCAAGGCCATGAGATCTAACTATATCCTCCACCCTATCCTATCCCACTTAAGCATTAAAATCTCCCGCTATTATTGTAACTTCTAGTGATTTACATTGAGTCTTGACCATCTCTAATACTTCGTAGAAGTTGTCAATTTCGTACTCGACTTGCGGATGTTGGTGCATACACCTGAATGATGTTGATATCAAATGGACTGCCACCCAATTTAACCAGCAAAACTGTCAGATATGGCCCAGTATCCTTTAATTGCTTTTGATTTGTCCCTGTGCATTATGATGCCTACTCCTCTTTCATGTGAGTTTCCACCAGAATACATGTATATTACTGTATGCTCTCCTGATGTTATCATTCCTGTCCCCTTCCATCTCACTTCCCCTAGTCCTAAAATACTAATGTTAAGCCTATCCATTTCCATTTTGATATTGTCTAATTTACCTTTGTGCAACAATGTTCTAACGTTCCATGTTGCGATTTTTTTAAAGATTTAACGCAGTAGCTTGCAGACGGTCTGGTATCACCTGTTCAGCATGACGGTCCCTACCGGACGAAGGTGCTCCACAGGAGCCCCTATTTACGTCGTTACATTTTTTTTCCCTTGTTTTGTCTGGCCATGATTCGTCTTGGGAAAATACAATGGTAGTTTCCCGTTGCCTTCCTTCGGTTTGGTACGGTCTCTCCGCCAGCCTTTGTCGTTCCCACGACTACCTACAAGGCAGTAGGGTGATTTTTTTTTCAGGGTTTACTCCCTTAGCCTTATTCTCTCCCGAGTCAGTCGAGCTATTTACCCATAGCTGGGGGTCTGGTTCGTGGGCACCAGGGCATATCCACACGCCGGTTGGCCTGCATGCCGCACGTCTGGGGGCCAGGGAATTGTGGCTTTAAGGCGGCATGCTGCAGATCTTAAAAATGGAAAGAAAAAAAAAAAGGGATTATTTGTACCTTTTGTGCTGGAAAAATATTGAAGTTTTTTTGTTTGTTTGGTTGGTTGGTTGGTTGGTTGTTTTTGTTTGTTTGTTTGTTTTGTTTTGTTTTGTTTTTTTTTTTTTTTTAATACTCAGTTTCTCCCTTTTTTTCAGGAATGTACAACAAAGTTTGTTGTACATTACCTAAAAAAGAAAAAAAAAACGCTAACAAGACAAAACAAAAATAAAACAAATAACAAAAATTCACGATACAGAGAAGCAAATATACTAAACGTAAGTGCGTGTATGCCAGACAAAAAGACACAGAGGTGTGTATCCTTCCTTTTACCCTTGATTATCATGCCTATATTTAACCACAAACAAATTGCTTTTTATGACTTTTTATGTACGTTGCTCATTCATGAAGCCACAAATATGCAGACATTGAAATATTATATAAAAGATACGTAATAACAGATCTTAAAAATGGAAAAAAAAGGAATATTTCTACATTTTGTGCTGGAAAAATATTTCGATTTTTTCTTTTGTTTTGTTTTGTTTTTTAATACTTTCTCTTTATTTTTCTTTCTCTCTTTCTTTGATTTCTTTTTACTTATTTATTTATTTATTTATTGCCTTATAGGTATGTTAGACGTTTGGAAATGAACCGTGATGACGACACTTCCGCCCGAATCTTCCACGAGATCGCCAACTGCTTCTTCCACGTGCAGCACTACAGTCATGCACGAGACTCAGCGAGACTAGCAGTGCAGCATGCTGCCTTAAGCCACAATTCCCTAATCCAGCTTCAGTCCACAGTGTTGATGGCAGTATGTCATGTCAAAGAAAATCGAAACGACACGGCCTGCACCACTTTTGAGGATGCTCTGGATTTCGCTGTAAAGAGAGGTTTGTTTGGGGAAGAGGATGGGATTGGTAAGGTTGGGGTAAATGTGGGTGGGGTGCTGGCGGTGATAGGTGGTTTGGTCGGTATTGTGTGTGTGTACAGATACGTCGAGTGGGGGGGGGGGGGAGGGAGGCGGGGTTGATGGTGATGGAGTTGGTGCATTGCAGTGTTGTGCGTTTTGGCGTGGCGTGGCGTGGCGTGTGTGCATGCGTGCGTGTGTGTGTGTGTGTGCCTGCACATAACTGTTCCGAGCGTGAGATACATGTATAAGGTTTGTGTTTACACATACGTGTGCGTGTGTGTGTGTGTGTGTGGTGTGTGTGTGTGTGTGTGTGTGTGTGTGTGTGTGTGTGTGTGTGTGTGTGTGTGTGTGTGTGTGTGTGTAACGTAGAGAATGCTTAACTGGCAAAGAGGTATAGCTTCTGTCTGATAGTCTGACTGCACGTGTTTTATACAGATGGGAAACTTTTGTTGTTCTGTTGTTGTTGGTCGTGTCATCAGTACCATTCCGGTGCATAAAAGCTAGTCAGGCCCGAAAAATCCCACAATAATTCTTTTCTGACAGATGGAATATCGAAATGTCTGAAGAAACTTTGTGCAAGCAACTTTCAGTCTACCCAGTTGTGAATGGGTAAGCCTACCTAGCCTTTATAAGGGTTGGGGAAGGAAAAGCAGAAGAGAGGAGTGGCTCTCTACCGGCTCACACTCAACTTTCTATGTATATGTGACGCTAAACATAACCTATGTCATCATCATCATCATCAAAGTGCCTTGCCACATGGTGTTCGCGATCATGGCCCTCCATATGCATCTGTACTGTCCCTTGTTGCCACAAGCACATCTTCCACCCTCTCTGTCCTCAGCCACTCTGCAGGTCCGTCCAGTATTTCTTCCCTGAGTCTACCTGGTGCTCTCTTTCCCTCCAGCTTTCCTGTTGTGACCAGGTGCTCCAATTCCCCTTTCCTATTCTTCCTTATCAGTGATCTTCTTGTGTCTGCCTCCATCAAGACTGTCTCGTTTGTTTTCTTTGCTGTCCATGGAACTCTCAACAGTCTATAACCTATGTGCTCGCGTGAAATTGTATATTTGCATGTGTACATGTGTTAAATGATTACACGTGCAGACGACAAAGATGCAGAAGAAGCCATCAAGGCCGCCATCAGATCGCTGAAGAGCAAAGTACGGCAAGCAGTGGACAAGTTCAAACAGGGTATCAGAGGTAAGTCCAATATGCTGCCCCTTTTCAGCATAAACAGTTTAATAGTTGCTGATTCCAAAACATATCATTCTCTAATCTCATGTACCTGAGGCGAGATGAGTTGGAGATATTTTATGTGTGTTTTGTGTGTGTGTGTTTTTTTTTCTGTTTTAAATCATCATCATGTGCCCTGCCGCATGGTGTTGGCGATCATGGCCCTCCACACGAATCTACGAATCTATCCTTTGTCACTGCAGGTACATCTTCCACCATCTTTGTCTTTATCCACTCTGCAGTTCCGTCCTTTAGTTTCTCCCTGGGTCTACCTGGTGCTCTTTTTTCTTCCAGCTTTCCTTTTGTGGCTAGGTGCTCTAATCTCTTTTGCCTTATAAAATATCCTATAAATGTTGCTTGTCTTTTCCTAATCTTCATTCATATTCTTTTTGTGTCTGCGTCCTTAACGACTGTCTCATTTGTTTTCTTTGCTGTCCATGGAACTCTTACCATTCTTATTAGAAACCACATTTCAGTTACCTCAATCTTGCTCTGACTTTGCGTGTTGACTGTTCATGCTTCACATCCGTACAACAGTATCAGTTTTATATAATACTAAAGAACTTTCTTCCTGATGTTAACTGATGGGCATTTATTGGTAAGAACGCTTTTCATTTTCTTGAACTCTGTACTAATTTGGCGATTCTGCTGGCTACTTCTAATGTGCATCTGTCGTCCGGTGAGATGATTATTCCTAGGTATTTAAACTTATCAACTTGTCTTGGTGTGTGCCATTTGTTGTTATTTTGCTTGAGGGGATTTCTTGCTTTTTACTGATTACCATGATTTCAGTCTTCTTGCTATTTAGCTCCAGCTCTTTATTTCTGCTTTCTATTTCTATTACATTTACAAGAGTTTGTAGGCTTTTTTAGTTTCTGCAATTAGAACTGTGTCATCTGCGTAACGAAGATTGTGTAGCGTTTTTCCTGCAACCTTTATCCCAGAGAACTCTTCTAGGTTTCTCATGATGGTTTCTCTGTAAAGTGAAAACAAATCTGGTGACATTACACATCCCAGTCTTACCCCTCCTTTGATATTTTGGAAAGAGCTTATATCGTTTTTTACTCTCATTGTTGCTGTTTGTTTCCAATACATATTCTTAGATCCTTTCCATCAACATTGAGCCTTTCTAGTTGGATGATCAATTCGTCGTGTCTTACCCGATCAAAATCCTGGGTATAATCAACAAAACATAGATATAAATCCTTATTCAACTCAATTGATCTTTCTGTGACCGTTCTCAGGATTTAGTAATAGTTCCTTTCCCTTCGACAAACCCACACTGTTCTTTCGCTATTTCTCTTTTGATTCTGTTCCTTGTCCTCATCATGATTATTCTTAATAGAATCTGTGTTACATGACCCATCAAACTGGTTGTACGATGGAGTTGGCATTCTGTAACCCCTGCTTTATTTCAAAGTGCAATGAAAATCTAGGGATTTTTTCCGGTGTCATAAATATTCATTTAAGAGGACTGTTATTTTTTCAGTACTAAATTCATCTAGATCCTTAATAACTTCTGTAGTAATACTATGTGGGCCTGGGGCTTTTCCTAGTTTCATCTTTTTCAGCGATGCTCTGACTTCATCTTTCATTATGGTGTCTTCTTATGATGTCTTCTTGTTTTCTTTCATCGTCAAAAAGTTCTTTAATGAACTATCCCTATCTGTCTAATATTTTGTCTTGTTTCCATGATAAGCGTACCATCTTTCGATTTCAAACAGCCAGTTGATGTGCGTGTCTTTTTCCTGTGGGCATTTTTTTCAGTGTTTCTATGCATAAACTTAGGATCTGCTTTGTGCCAGTCTTGTATTTCTTTGCATTTGTTTCCGGCCAAGCTTCCTTAGCTTCATTGCACCTATTCCTTATTTCCTTGTTTATCTTTTTGTATTCTTCCTCTTTTCCTTTCGCCCTTGTCCGTTCTTACATGAAGCCTAAAATTTCTTTTGTCATCCAGTTCCTTTTTGCTTTTCTTTTAACTCTAGGGATTTCTTCACAAGCTTCATTTATCGAGTTTCTCAACCTTGTCCATTGTTCCTTAGTATCACCAACGTCCTTCAGAGCACTGAATCTGTTTTGACCATATACGTTAAATTTTGCACGAGTCGATTCATCTGCCATTCAAAGAGGCCATGATTTAGTTTGCAGATGTGACTTTGGTCTGTTTTCTTCTCTTAAGTTTCGGCCTAAATCTTCCCATTACAGGATTGTGGTCAGTGTTGCAGTCTGCACCTGGTAATGGTTTTACTATCAGTAAAGAATTTCTAAATCTTTAATTTATCAGGATGTAATCAGTTTGATTTCATTTCATCAACTGTCTTCTGGATTGATCTGTGTCCATTTTCTTCAGTTAGGTTGCTCAAACCAAGTGTTTCCTATTATGAATTAATTTAATTGTGCCCATTCAAGAAGTTTCTATTCCCTTTCATTTCATGTGCCAAGACCATGAGATCCAACCATGTCGTCTATTTTTTTCGTGTCCCAGATTATAATCTCCCATTATTGTTCTAACGTCCTGTGATTTACACTTGGCTGTCTCTAATTCTTCATAAAAGTTGTCGATTTTTTCCTGAGTGCATGCTTGCGGACGTTGGTGCATATACTTGGAATGATGATGTTGATATCAAATGGACTGCATGCAATCTAACTTATAAAACTTGGTCTGATATAGCCTGTATCCTTTGATAGCCTTTGACTTTTTCTTATGTATACTTCATTATCCTTGTTTTGAAATAGTTCTGTCATCTCATCAGACTTTGAATGATTTCGTTTGTATTTAATTCTAAAGGTGACATGGGAAGACATGTCTAATAGAAAGTTATTTTATTGTAAAATAGTTCTGTTATCTCATCAGACTTTGAAAGAGTTAGTTTACATTTAGTTCTAAAGGTGACATGGAAGGGCGTGTCCAGTAGAAAGTTATTCTATTGTGAGATTGCTTACTGGCTTACTATGTATGTACCGACCACCACCACTCCTCGTTCTTCTCGTTTTTTACACCACAATTTGCAATTAAGATCTCTATTTAATTTTGACTTACCTTTCTTCCGTGTCATTTTGCATCAGAAAATGCACTCGTCATTTGAGTAGGATTATCAGCTTGAGACTGTTCAGGTGTGACTGACTTTTCAAAACAAAAAAAAAAAAGGAATAAAGAAACACACACACACACACACACACACACACACACACACACACACACACACACACACACACACACACACACACACACACACACACACACACACACACACGTGGTGGGCTTGACTGCGCCCTTCATTTCTTTCAGGTGGGGGTACTTGACCTCTTCATGGTTGAAAAATGTAAAGTAGTCAGTGAGAAGAGTGATTATTCCATGAAACCGAAAGTACTGATATCTCTTCCAGATTTTTATTTTTTTATTTTTCGTTTTCTATCATTAGCATAAAACTATCTGAGGTTTGCACTGATGGAGACTCAGTCTTCTGTCACAGGTAACATCAAATCAAACGGATCCTCGGTTTGGTTTAAACAGATGTTCAGTGGATCTCTCTAATACGAAACAGAAAAGGAGCAGTAGATATTATAAGTCAAAACTTGAGTATGGATACAAGCAGTCACAAGATTAGGCCTGTGTGTACTCCACTCGACTATCACGGCTTCAGAGGTGAGGTTGAACTCTAATTTAGATGGCTTTGCATATGTTTGCTTTTTGCACATGGAGACCACGGTCTTCCCAAAACCTAACCCGAACCCTTGTCCTGACCTCTTAAAGTGGCTATCAAAAAATGGAGCATGCGTCATTTCCTATTTGACGTCATTTTGGGGCTTGGGATAACGTTTGGAGGCCTGCACGGTCTACAAGAAGATACAGTATAATCATATCTAATACTGCCGTATACATCATCATCATCATCATCATCATCATGTGCCCTGTCGCGTGATGTTGGCGATCGTGGCCCTCTACACAAATCTATCGCATGTCGCTGCAAGTACATCTCCCACCCACTCTGTGTTCAGCAATCCTGCACGTCCATCCAGCATTTTCTCCCTGGGTCTATCTGGTGCTCTCTTTCTCTCCAGCTTTCCTGTTGTGACCAGGTGTTCTAATTTCTGTTTTCTCATAAAATGTTCTATAAATATTGCTTGTCTTTTCCTTATCTTCTTTATTAATGATCTTCTTGTGGCTGCCTCTCTTAAGACTGTCTTGTTTGTTTTCTTTGCTGTCCATGGAACTCTCAACATTATTCTTAGAAACCACATTTTAGTTGCCTCAATTTTGTCCTAACTTTGCGTGTTGACTGTCCACGCCTCACAACCGTAAAACAGTTCTATGCAACACTCAAGGACTCTCTTCCTGATGTTAATTGATAGGCATTTGTTGGTGAGTGTTCGATGAGGCCTTTCCGACAACAGAAACAACTCTGTATTGCCTAATGTTACGTAACACGCATGCGCAATGACAGTCAACGGTTGCTAAAGTAAATAAAGGCAGATCGAAGCTCGCCTCTGTCGTTCCGCCGCAGATATATTGAGAACGTCCAATACTCTGGCCCATCCTGACACAACATGGTCTCAGAAGTGAATTTCTATTGCTGAATTCGTCAGAATCGTATTAGAGACACTACTGAATCCAGTAAGTGACAAGAATTATGCCGAAATTCAACCCTCCCGAAGTTTTTAACTTCACAAGACCAACAGCCTGGCCTGAATGGAGAGAACATTTTCTTCGTTTTCGAATTGCTACAAAACTCAATCAGGAAACAGGAGAAGTTCAGATTAGCAGTTTGATTTACGCAATGGGACGAGAGGCAGAGAAAATATTTTCCTCATTCACCTTTCTAGGCCGAGAAGAAGGGCTACCTGACCCCAGAGATAACTTTGATGTTTTGATGGAACTATTCAACACACACTTCGTACCCAGAACAAACGTGATTCATGAACGCGCAAAGTTTCATACACGTCAACAGAAAGAAGGGGAGACAGTAGAACAATATGTACGTTCACTGTATGAACTATCCGCCCATTGCAATTTCCATAATCAGGATGAAACTATTCGTGACCGTCTGGTACTTGGTCGCAGTGACAAAGAGTTATCACAAAAACTTCAGCTGGAGCCTTCACTAACTCTCAAGATTGCTGTAGATACTGCCTGTCATTATGAATTAGTGAAAGGCCAGGCGACTGACCAGCGTGGTTTGGCTGTAGAGGGAGTTCACCGTGCACCACTGAAGCATCATCAATCTTTCTCCCATCAGCCTAGGAGTGGCAGAGGTGGTAGAGGAAGAGGAGGTGGATCATCACAACAGTCCTGTGGAAAATGTGGAAGGAGACACGGGCCTTCAGACTGTCCAGCTAAGGGGAAAGTATGCAGGAACTGTAACAAACGAAACCATTTTGCTGCAGTGTGCAGAGGGGCTGGCCGTGTCAATGAAGTGAAAGATGGCGCTATTGTGGTGAGATGCCAGCTTACAAGTACAAAGACTATAAGTCAGCTTTTCGTTTGGGCTCCATTGCCAAGGAACCAAAACCCAACAATGACAGTGAGCCCCCATGGAGAGAGACACTATCAGAGGACATCCAGTTTCCTTCAAACTAGACACAGGAGCTGATGTATCTATTCTCCGAAAGACAGGATATGACCTCTTCAATCCAAAGCCAGTTCTGAAGAAGTCAACTGCTCGTTTGCGAAGCCCAGGGGGTCCACTGAAGTGTGTGGGAGAGTTCTTTTGTGGAATTAGTCACAAAAGCAACACCACAACACTTCGGATTTTTGTGAGTGATTCAGACACTGACAATTTATTGAGTCGAGTTGCTGCAACAAGACTAGGATTGGTCCAACGCATCAATGCCGTAGAGTCTGTGTTTGGTGAGATTGATCAATCTGTTAGCTGTGAACAGTGAAGATTGTGTTGAAGGACAACTGTGAGCCCTATAGCCTCTGCACACCAAGAAGAGTTGCCATTCCACTATTGACCAGAGTCAGGGAAGAGCTACAAAGAATGCAACATTCAGGCATTATCCAGGAGATTAAAGAACCAACAGATTGGTGCACAGGAATGGTTCCTGTTTTGACGAAATCAGGAGCTGTGAGAATGTGCACCGATTACAAGAAACTCAGTCAGTCTCTAAAGAGAGCGAGATATATACTTCCTACACTGGAGGATCTTTTACATAAGTTGAAAGGATCAAAGGTGTACAGCAAACTTGATACAAGCGGACTTTGGCAAATTCCACTGGATGAGACGACGGCAAAACTAACAACCTTCATAACACCATATGGCAGGTACTTCTATCGACGTCTACCATTTGAAATTTTCTCAGCGCCAGAGATTTTCCAGTGCACCATGGAGTCCATTCTGCAAGACCAGAGCAACGTCCTGTGTTACTTCGATGACATACCGATACACAGTAGCAATGATGAGGAGCACGATCGACACTTGCAGGAAACTTTGACCAAGCTCAACAATGCAGGACTCAAATTAAATAGATTAAAGTGAACTGCAGAAGGAAGAGATTGAGTTTCTGGGCCACAGGATCAATAAAGATGGCATAAGGCCTGATCCAGGCAAGGTTGAAGCGATCTTGAAGATGCTGAACCAACCAATACGGCAGAGCTGCGCAGGATTCTGGAATATAACTTCCTGGAACAATACATACTGCACCTCTCCATGACTGAACTTTTAGAAAAGGACAAAGCCTGGATATGGGGTCCAGCACAAGCCAGTGCTTTCGCTTATGTCAAGGAACTCATCACAACAACGCTGACCTTGGCTTTCTGAGAAGCCTACCACTGTGAGCTCAGACGCCTATAACAGGCTGGGAGCAGTTTTCCTCCAAGAAAACAACGGCATATTGAGGCCAGTAGCATACTGTTCACGCACTCTGACTGCTGCCGAGAAACGATACACTCAAATCGAAAAAGGAGTGTCTCGCTGGATATTGGGCATGTGAACGATTCCAGCGCTACCTTGTTGGATTGGAACGTTTTACACTTCAGACTAATCACAAGCCATTGGTGCCCCTGATAAACAGCAGAGACTTGTTAGAGACTCCTGTTCGATGTCAGAGGATGCTCATGCGTCTTATGCGGTTCATTGCTCAAGCTGTGTACACTCCAGGCAAAAACATGGAAGTAGCTGATACGCTGTCACGTAGTCCCACCAGTAAAGGTCCATCGCTCATCCCGAGGTGGCGGTATCGCCATCCTCTACAACGACTCACTCCATTCCCGCCTATCTTTCTCGCAGTCTCTGCCTTTCTCCCATCCTTCTTTCGAGCACGTTGAAGTATCCTTCCAATCCACCCCTCACCCCATCACCTTCTCCTGTGTCTATCGACCCCACCTAGCTCTGCCAACAAACTCACCACATCCATGTTTCTCTCTGACTTTGACCAATTGCTTGACCACTACTGCCTCTTACCTGGAAATCTCATCATTCTAGGTGATATCAATGTCCACTATGACAACACTCACCGTTATGACACAAGACATATCATCAACTCTCTGTCCAATCACAATATGACTCAACACATTTCTGAACCAACCCATCAAAAAGGTCACATTCTTGACTGGATCATTTCTCGTGATCATCACAATTCCGCTACTGACAACTGCTTAGTTCTTTCTACCCGTCTAACTTCAGCCCTTCCATCTGACCACTCTGCAATTCTCTGTTCTCTCGACATTTCTCCTCCTTCCCGTACCATGCGCACAGTGACTCGACGCAATCTCAAATCTATCGACCTCTCCACATTTTCATCTGATGCCTCCCGTCTCCTTTCTGAAAAGTCACATAACCTTGCCGATGAATTCTATACTACTCTCCACCATCTTCTGGACACTCATGCTCCAGCCACAACCCGTCTTTTACCTGACCGCCCCCCTACCCCCTGGCTCACTCATGAGATCGCCTGTGCAAAACGTGCCCGCCGCAGAGCAGAGCGCCGCTGGCGCAAATCCAAACTCACTGTACACAGGCAACTTTTCCAAGCCTCTAAAACAAAAGTATCCACCCTCATTGCATCAGCAAAAACAAGCTATTTCCAAACCAAAATCCTGAATGCCTCTTCTTCAAAAGAACTCTTTACAACCATGAATCATCTCCTTGGCACACGAAAAGATTTACCTCTCCCAACAAAACATACAAATGAAGAACTCCCATCTGTATTCTCCAACTATTTCACCACCAAAATACAAACTCTTCGTGACAGGCTTGACAGGACACCCTGTCAACCATGCCCACCTGACCCTTCCTTCTCTGGCACACCTCTTACTACTTTTACCCCAGTCTCACAAGAAGAAATTCTCAACACAATCAGATCCATGTCGTTCAAAACCTGCGAACTGGATCCTCTTCCAGGTTCTGTCTACGCCGACTGTCTCCCTACTCTCCTCCCATTCATCACTGACATCATCAACACTTCTCTTCAAACTGGAACTGTCCCAGATTCTTTCAAGTCTGCTATTGTTCACCCTCTCCTCAAGAAACACAATTTAGATCCAAATGAACTGAAAAATTACCGGCCTATCTCTAATCTCTCTTTCTTGTCAAAACTCCTTGAAAAAGTCGTCCTCAACCAGCTGAACTCTCACCTGTCTGCCAACAATCTCCTCAATCCTTTCCAGTCAGCCTACCGCCAGTGCCATAGCACTGAAACTGCCCTACTACACATTCTCAACAATCTCCTCCTTGCAACTGATACTGGCAAAGTCTCTCTCCTCACACTCCTTGATCTGTCTGCAGCCTTTGATACCATTGATCATGGTATTCTCCTTTCTAGACTTCATCATACTTTTGGCATCTCTGACATTGCTCTGTCTTGGTTCACTTCATACCTATCAAACAGAAAACAAACCGTTCTCATCAATGGCACTTACTCTCAACCTGCATACCTGACCTGTGGTGTTCCACAAGGATCTGTCCTTGGCCCTGTTCTTTTCACTCTTTACACCTCCCCCCTGTCCACCATCACCAACTCCCATTCTATAAAACACCACTTCTATGCTGATGACACCCAACTTCAAGACAGTGACTCACCTGATAATATACAGCGCCTGTTGACTCGCACCACTGAGTGTTACTCGGACATTAAGAACTGGATGACACACAATAGACTTCAGCTTAATGACGACAAAACAGAAGCTATCCTCATTGGCACCCGTCAGAAACTTTCTCAGCTGCCTCCTCTTTCTCTCCCATTATGTAACACATCAGTCCCAATTTCTGATTCAGCTAAAAACCTTGGTGTCTGCATTGACTCTACCCTCTCCATGAACAACTTTGTTTCTCAAACTGCCAGATCCTGCTACTATCATCTCCATCGTATAAAGCTGATCAGGAAGTATCTCTCTGTCGAAACAACTGCAAAACTCGTTCTCTCCTTCATAATGTCTCGCATTGACTATTGCAATTCACTCCTGTCTGGTCTTCCTGCCTCCACCATTCACATCCTACAGCGCATTCAAAACAATGCTGCACGCCTTGTACTCAAAAAGAAAAAAGCTGACCACATATCTCCTCTCCTGGCACAACTTCACTGGCTCCCTGTATCAAAGCGCATACAGTACAAACTAGACACCATGTGCTACAAAAGCCTCAATAACGCAGCCCCCGATTACCTGTCAAGCCTACTTGAGATCTATGTTCCCTCACGTACCCTCCGCTCTGCCTCTGATCCTCTGACTCTTCGCTTTCCACGCACTAAGCTCAATACCTATGGTCCACGAGCCTTCTCTGTTTCTGGTCCACTCTCCTGGAACAAACTTCCTCTCTCAGTCCGTCAGCAACCTACTTTTGTCTCCTTCAAGTCCGCTCTCAAAACTCACCTTTTCTCTCCTGCATAAAATCCTAACCTCACTCAACCCTCCCCTCTGCAGCCTGTCTCCGCTCGGAGGGAATCACATGGTTATAATATATAATTGTATGCTATGCTCTCTATAATTTTCCATTGGTTTTATTCTTGCTTTTATTGCTTTTATTCTTTCTCCCCATTTATAGCCAAGCGTGTGTGTGTGTGTGTGTGTGTGTGTGTGTGTGTGTGTGTGTGTGTGTGTGTGTGTGTCTGTATGTGTGCGTGTGTGTGTGTGCGAGCGTGCGTGCCTGCGTGTGTGTCTGCTTCAGCGCTTAGATTTGATTTTATCAAGATTTTGCGCTATATAAATATTGTAATTATTATTAATTATTATTATGAACCAGTTAGAAGATGTGGATCTACACTGTACATGTGAACGGTGTCAGGGCGATATGGCCTGCGTCTGACGCATACCTGCAGAAACACAAAAGGATGTGAACCTCAAGTCTTTACTAGACTACACTGAGAAAGGATGGCCTGAATACAATCAAGACACTTCTCTTGCTGCCAGAGACTATTTTCAGAGGAGAGCTGAGCAGTTGGAACAACATTCTACTCAAGGCCGACAGGCTGGTTATTCCATACTCGATGCAAAAAAGAAGTCCTGGAGAAAATCCATCAAGGTCATCAGGGTATTGTGAAATGCCGGGAAAGGACCCGAGACTCAGTGTGGTGGCCGAAAATCAGCAAAGACATACAGGAGAGAGTGTCGTCATACAGAGAGTGTCTTGAAAAGCAGCTTACTCATGAGAAAGAGCCGCTTCTCCCGTCTACACCTCCAGATCGACCGTTTAAATGTGTTGGAGTGGACATATGTCAGGTTGAGAGAGACAACTACCTCATCACAACTGACTATTACTCTCGCTACATTGACATTGCGTAGCTACCACAACTGACGTCACAAGTCGTCATCAGCAAACAGAAGAACTGATTTGCGCATCATGGCATACCTGAGACGGTAGTGTCGGATAATCGTACACAATTCAGCTCAGCTGAGTTCAGAAAGTTTGCTGGAACTTTAACCGTGTCACTTCCAGTCCCCATTTCCTTCAGTCAAATGGACAGGCTGAAAATGCAGTGAAGACAGCGAAGATGATCATCACCCAGAAAGACCCCTGTTTGGCCCCTTCTCGCCTATCGCTCTACCCTAATACCTTCCCTTGGATTCAGTCCAGCAGAGATGGCGTTTGGAAGAAAACTCCGTACCACTCTGCCAATTTTACCGAACAAACTCTTGCTGCATACTGTCAATCCCAAAACTGTGCGAGAGCGTGCTGCGAAATTCAAGCAGAAGAAATACTTTGACCAGCACCATGGAGTTCACCAACTACCTGAGGTTCACCCTGGGGACCCAATCCTTGTTAAGAAGGATGGCGACAAGATGTGGAAACAGCCAGTGAAGGTGATCCATCAGACTGCTCCTTGCCTTTACCTAAAACAGGCAGACGGAGGTCAACTGAGGCGCAACAGGAAGTACATCAAGTCTCGTCCGGGAACAATGAAGGACACAACGGGAAACCCTGCTGTAACCAGAAGTTCCCCACCAGTTGTGGTCATCTCACACCACACACCTGTCTACAGACAGCTACCACAGTCGAGCAGTAAGTCATTCCAGACCAGGGATCACCGCCTGCACAGCTGCCAGCACCACTCACACCGGTGTCTCCAGGTCAACCAGCACCAGCTTCACCTGGACAGCCACCACCAGTCTTACGTGACACACATAGTGGTCGTACTGTTATTCCCCCTGCCAGATACTGGGAATAGACAACGAATAAATTGTTGTTGTTTTTTTAATGTTTGAACAGCATTTAGTTAAGTTATCACATGCAGTTAAGTTATCACATAAGAGTTATGTTGAGTTAGAGTTCATATCAGCATCCAACTGATTTTTAGGCATGTTGTAAGATGACAGTTCAGTTTCATCATCACAGTTGTTATATGAGGATTACTTATGACTTTCATACAGTTGCTGAACTTGGAGAAATAGAAGACTGTTCAGCAGCATTAAATTTACAAATAAGTTGTATGTTGATTTGCATTTGAACAATCTACTTATTACAAGTTCCAGGTCTCGATCTAAAAGAGTAAATAACAGACATTGACAATTTGACATTGTGTCTCAAGAATTTGTAAGAACACCCACAAAGAACATTAGCGTTCTAATTGAAAGAAAAAAGTGCAAGGAGCTAGAAACAATACTTTTAACAGATTCATAAAAGAAATCTTGGGAGGGAGGATGTTCGATAAGGCCTTTCCGACAAGGGAAACAACTCTGTATTGCCTGATGTTACGTAACACGCATGCGCAATGACAGTCAACGGTTGCTAAAGTAAATAAAGGCAGATCGAAGCTCGCCTTTGTCGTCCCGCCGCAGATATATTAAGAACGTCCAATACTCTGGCCTATCCTGACACAACAGCAAGAAAGCTGTTCATCTTCTTGAATGCTGTTTTGGCTTGGCCGATTCTGCTGGCTATTTCTGATGTGCATCTGCCGTCTGGTGAGATGACCGTTCCCACATATTTAACCGTATCAACCTGTCTCAAAGTTGTGCCATTTGCTGTTATTTCTCATGAGGAAAATTCATGTTTTTTACTGATTACTATGACTTCAGTCCTCTTACTACTCAGCTCAATCCCTTTCGCTTTCTATTTCTGTTCTATTCACAAGGTTTTGTAAATCTTTTCCCTTTTCTGCAATTAATGCAGTGTCATCTGCTTAACGAATGGTGTTTATCGTTCTTCATCTAACCTTTATCCCAGGGCATTCTTCTTGGTTTCTCATGGTGGTTTCGCTTTAAAGTGAAAACAAATCTAGTAACAGAACACAACCCTGCCTGACCCCTTTTGATATTTTGGAAAGAGTTTATATCGTTTTCTATTCTTATTGCTGCTGTCTGTTCCCATTATATATTTCTGATTATTCTTAGATCTCTTCCATCAGTATTGAGCCTTTCTAGTTGGTTGATCAATTCTTCGTGTCTTACCTGATCGAAAGCCTTGGTATAAACGACAAAGCATGAATATAAATCCTTATTCAACTCGACTGACCTCTCTATGATAGTTATTATGATGTATATGTCATAAATACTTCCTTTCCCTTCGACAAATTCACACTGTTCTTCCGCTATTTCTCTTTTGATTCTGTTCCTTGTCCTCATGATGATTATTCTTAATAGGATTTTTATTACATGACTCATCAAGCTGATTGTACGATGGAGTTCGCATTCTGTAGCTCCTGTTGTCTTTGAAAGTGCTATGAAAATTGTTTTGACATATCTTTGGGGATTTTTCTGGTATCATAAATTTCATTTAGGAGGACATATTTTTCAATACCGAAATCTTCCAGGGCCTCAATCATTTCTGTAGTAATATTATCTGGTCTTGGGGCTTTTCCCGGTTTCATCTTTTTTAAAGCTGCTCTAATTTCATCTTTCATTATGGGTGGTCCTTCAACGTTTCTTTTTTTAAAATGTGTTCTTTGTTTCTGTCATCGTTAAAAAGGTCTTTAAGGTACTTTCCCCGTCTGTCCAATGTTTTGTTTTTTTCCATGATAAGCGTACCATCTTTCGATTTTAAACATCCAGTTGATGTGCATGTCTTTTTCCTGTGGGTAGTTTCTTCAGTGTTTCTGGACATACTCTGAGGATCTGTTTTGTGTCGGTCTTGTATTTCTTTGCACTTTGTTTCCAGCCAAGCTTCCTTAGCTTCACTGCACCTATTCCTGATTTCCTGATTTATCCTCTTGTATTTTCCCTTTTTTCCCTTTGCCTTCTTCTGTTCTTCCATCAAACCTACAATTTCTTTTCTCATCCAGTTATTTTTTATTTTCTTTCAACTCTAGGGATTTGTTCATAGGCTTCATTTATCGAGTTTCTCGATTTCGTCCATTGTTCCCCACTGTCACTAACGTCCTCCAGAGCACTGAATTTGTTTTGAACATAAACGTGAAAATTTTGGCGGGTTGCTTCATCTGTATTTAAGAGTCCAAGATTTAGTTTGATGTTACTTTTGATCCGTTTTCTTTTCTTTAGTTTTGCCTAAATCTTCCACAACAGGATTGTAGTCACTGTTGCAGTCTGCCGTGGTAGTGTTTTTGCTATCAGTAAAAAGTTTCTAAATCTTGTATTTATCAGGATGTAATTAATTTGATACTAAGTATTATCTCCTGGACTCGTCCGTGTACATGTTCTTTTGTTAGGCTGTTAAAATCAGGTGATTCCTACTACGAACTCATTCATCTGTGCCCATTCCACAAGTTTCTCTCCTCTTTCATTTTGTGTGCTACGGCCATGAGGTCCAGCTGACCATATACATGTGTACATGTAATATAATAGTATTATTTACACTCACCATAGCTCGTGAATCTAAGGCCCCTGATTTTTAAAGAGTGACGAAAAAACTTGGTCATCGACCGTTCTCACCTCTTGTTACTGACCATCTTCATGTCTTGTCACTGACCATCATCATGTCTTACCCTTGACTACTGATCAATATCATCTTGTCACTGACATTGTCATGTCTTGTCACTGACGTTATCTTGTCTTGTTACTGATATTATCCTATTTTCTTTCTGACCAGTATGTTGTCATTGAGATTGTCTTATCTTGTTACTGATCGATATACTGTTACTGGCATTATCCTGCTACTGACCAGTATATTGTTATTGACAATATCCTGTTTTGTAACTGACCAATATATTATTACTGGCATTATCTTGTTTTGTTACTGACAAGCACATGGTCTTGTTGCTGATATCATCACATCTTGTTACTGGTATTGTCCTGTCTTGTTATTGACATTATTGTGTCTTATTACTGATATTGTCCTGTTTTGTTACTGACCAGCGTTTTGTCTTGTTACTGACATTCTCCTGCCTTGTTACTGGATATCATTCTGTCTTGTTACTGACCAGCATTTTTTCTTGTTACTGACATTACCCTTTTTTTATACTGACCAGCATATTGCCTTGTTACTGACGTTGTCCTATCTCTGTTAATGACATTATGCTGTCTGAAATTGTCATGTCTTGTTACTGACATTGACCTATCTCTGTTATTGAGGTTATCCTGTCTTGTTACTGAGATTATCCTGTCTTGTTACTGATATCATCTTATCTCTGTTACTGACATTGTCCTGTTTTGTTACTGGCGTTGGCCTGTCTTGTTGCTGACATTGTCCTGTCTTGTTGCCGACATTGTTTTGTCTTGTTACTGACAATATCCCATCATGTTGCTGACATTTTCTTCTCTTGATACTGACCACTATCCTGTCTGATCTTATTACTGATCAATATCTTGTCTTGGTACTGACCTGTATCCTGTATTGTTACTGACCATATTCCTGTCTTGGTACTGACCATCATCCTATCTTGTTACTGGCAATCATCCTGTCTTTTTAGTGACCATCATCCTGTCTTGTAGCTGATCATATTCTGGTCTTGTTACTGACTATCCTCCTGTCTTGTGACTGTCCATCATCCTGTCTTGTAACTGATCATCATCTGATTTTGTTACTGTCTTGTTAGTGGCTATCATCCTGTTTTTTAACAGACGATCATCCTGTCTTGTTACTGACCGTCATCCTGCCTTGTAACTGACCATCATCCTGTCTTGTTTAGTAGCCAGCATCCTGCCTTGTAACTAACCATCATCCTGTCTTGTTAGTAGTCATCGTCCTGTCTTGTAACTGGCCATCATCCTGTCTTCTTAGTAGCCAGCATCCTGTCTTGTAACTGACCATCATTCTGTCTTGTTTGTAGCCAGCATCTTGTCTTGTAAGTGACCATCACCCTGTCTTGTTAGTAGCCATCACCCTGTCTTGTTAGTAGCCATCATCCTGTCTTGTAACTGACCCTCACCCTGTCTTGTTAGTGGCCATCACCCTGTCCTGTTAGTGTTACTGATATTGTCCTGTCTTGTTACTGACATTATCCTGTCTGGCTACTGATCAATATATTGTTACTGACACTATCCTGTCTTGTTACTGAGCAATATCTTGCTGTGTTACTGACCAGTATCTTGTTTTGTCATTAATCATATCCTGTCTAGTTACTGATATTGCACTGTCTTGTTACTGACACTATTCTGTGTTGTTACTGACCAGTATCCTGTCTAGTTACTGACATTATCATGTTTTGTTACTATCAACCTATCTTGTTACTGACCAGTGTCCTGTCTAGATGTTGACATTATCATATCTTCTTACTGACCATCCTGTCTTGTTATTGACCAATATCCTGTCTATATGATGACATTATCTTATCTTGTTACTCCATTTGTCTTGTTACCGACCAATAGCCTCTTCTTACTGACCAACATCTTGCCTTGTCACCAATCATCGTCAAATTATAATGTCAGCCAGATGGCTTTTCTTAAATAGAAACATACACTTCAATCACTTCACGTTTAAAACATCTTTCCAAAAATGTTTTCGTTTCAAATCTGTCATTACAACATTGTTTATGTATTGCTTAAGTTCTGCGTTGTAATTATTATAGTTTCAATAATTTAGTTGTTTTTGATTCGGTCTTTAAACAAATTTGATTTGTTAGTTTTGTTTATAACGTATTCGTCAGTACAGATTTAATGTTAACCTGATAAATGACTGACGATAATGGTGATGATGATGATGATGATGATGTGTATCCCAGGCAATCGGATGGCCAACAAATTCTACCCCATGACTGACTGGGTCTCCCACATCTTGAACAAGAAGGAAGAAGAGGTCCAGGGACACAGAAAAAGAAGACAGAGATACACCATCAAAGAAACCCCAGAATGGCGTTTCTACGCTAAAAATACATAAACACATAATCTTTAACAATATTGATACTGTGCAAACATAGGGCTGTACGGATCTCAGATTATTACATTACTCATTTCATGACATTAGTTTTGCATTTGCCCAAAGACAGCGAGCAGCTACAGTCCACCCAGCTGTAAATGGGTACCTGATCTTATTCAGGTTAAGGGAAGGTAAAGAATAGAGGGAGAGGAGATAAGCATCACTTTCATAATGCCAGCTGCGAAAAACGTTGAGGTTTCTACCACCTCATTCCCCTACAACTCCAGGGTATGGGACGATTTACACACACACACACACACACACACACACACACACACACACACACACAACATGTGGGCACAAATGGACGCAAAAGAAGAAATGTCACCAGCGGAAAAGAAGAGAACTGCAAACAGTGGAACATATTTCCATGACATCCAAAGCAAAGAAAACAGGGGCGTAAGTTGCAGCACTTTTAATAACAATAAGAAGAAGAGGAAGAAGAAGAAAAAGAATTACAGTAATAACAATAATAATAATAACAATGATAATGATAATAATGATACTGAAAGGAAATAATGTTGCTAAGTGTAATTTTTCTGGTTTTTTGTTTTTTGTTTTGTTTGTTTTTGTTTTGTTTGGTTGGTTGCTGTTGTTTTTGTTTGTTTTTTAATGTTTTGTGTGTGTTTGTGTGTGTGTGTGTGTGTGTGTGTGTGTGTGTGTGTGTGTGTGTGTGTGTGTGTGTGTGTGTGTGTGTGTGTGTGTGTGTGTGTGTGTGTGGTGTTCGTTGTTTCTTTGCTTTACTTGTTTTATAACCTTACAGTTTGTTTTTCATCGAAATGATAACTGTATCTCAGTAAACATTGACGTCTTTTTCATATTTCCTCGAACACTGGTGGGGTGAGTTTTAATCTTTAACATTTTCGTGCACACAATAATCATCCTATGTACATGCACAGCTCAAGATGGAACAAATCTGTTCAGACTCATTTCCTTGAAGCTGTGTTTGCTTCGTCCTCAGATAACAATGCTAACAATTGATTTGTCGCACTGTTAAAACTTGCCCCTGTTTTCCATCTAGGTATATTTTACGTTCAAACTATATCAAACTTTTGATAGAAAAAAACAACCCAAAGTGATTCAGTAAACAAATGGTCCCTATTTCTGTGATTAACATAGAGAACAAATCAACGAACGAACAAAGAAACAAAGACTTACACATTGTGAAATATGCAGATTTAGATATTTGAATTTCAAACTGATTCCTACGCCTGTGAAATCCTGTCATGTGTTTTACAGATGACGAAGAAGAAATGTCTCAAGATCACGAAACGGATCACGACGTTACCAGGCACAAAGCTGACATCACACAAACGAATGGCGGCATCTCGTGCAGTCACGACGAAAAAAGAGAATACAGCTTCGATCATGAAGAAGACAAAAAGACTGAAGAGGAATCAGATCCCTTAGCTTTTCTACGCTGGAGACGGAGACCAGCAGCGTTTATTTTTCTGGATCCTAACTGTATCGTACAAAAAGATGGCCTGACACTCATCCAGCAGACTCCCGCCTTCAAACTGGAACCTCTGAAGAACAAATCGGAAGAGACTGCGCCCTTGAGTATGGAGCCTGTAATTCTGAGGGAAACTATCGTTTGTCCAACGAAATTTTCTATTGTTGCTTCTTTGGCGGAAAGAGCAAATAAGAGAGGAAAGGGCAGAAAAAGTCGATATAGTTATGGCAGGACGAAAAAGGATGTATCTTAATGTCTTCAAATTTCATAACCAGCATGGTTGTTTGGTGGAAGGCTCACGGGACGCGGTAGTAGACAGGATTTTCCGTCTGTCTCTCTCTGAGGGGCTGTGACAAGCAGCTCAGATTGGTCCAGTGTTTAACAGTTTTAACCCACCTTTTCCTCTGTTGACGTCGGTAATGGCCGCTTGCGTTTGTCTTGGATAGTGTTGTCCTGGTCGGTGACGTGTTGTTGCCAAAGCACTTTCTGTAAGCCCATCAAAGTGTGATCCTGTTTTCCACGTGCTATTTGATTCAGCATTCGAGGAAGGGGGCGTACATGCTAGTTGTTTTCATGCTCATGGGGTATCCTGGTAGATCAAACCCAGGATCTTACGATTGGAACTTCAACGTTACCGCGTATTTGGTTCTTAGTTCCGGTACGTTGAAATGTTGAATGATATACATTGTTGTGCTTATCATCAAAGATCTCATTCAAATAAATACCATTGGTAGATTTTAGGTTGAAGACACTGTGCAAAGTAATTTCTGACGAGCGCAACAGTCAACTTGGATAAAATGTCGGACTTTTAATTAGAAAGTCTGGGTTCGATCTTGTCAGGGTACCATCTAGCTGACAGCTTGCAGATTTTTCCGATTTTGCAAGTCGACATTTGTGCAAATCTGCAAGTGCCTAAAACGCCGTGTGTCCTTGTGCACAGAACATCAAAAACACGGGTTATAGATACTGTAAACCATGTCAGTGCCAGATAGCTTATGGAAACATGAAAGCACCCAGCATGCACGTCCATTAAAGGCAGAATATGCTGAGTGTGCAACAACACAACGCTGCACAGTGTAGACGAAAAACATGCATACACTCACCCGAGAAAAAGAAAACAATTGTTTGGAACGCACACATACACACGCACACGCACACACACACACACACCACGAACATAATGTAACAAAGAAATCTGTATATATCTGTATGTATTTACATCTATCTATATATGAAAAAGCTGCTGCTTACAGTGATGATGATGACGATGATAATGAAGTTGATGGGGCGTTAATGTGATGATAATGATAATGATACTGATCATAATGATCTAGTTAATGTGTAAAATAATTATTGGAGGCTGTACGGTGAAGAAACTAAATCATTTTAAAAGACCGTAAACATAATGCAGATCATAAAGGTGTGTGTGTTCGGGTGGGGATTGAGGCCAGGAACGGGAGAGATTAGCTACTGACAATATAACAATATCTAGCCCTGTATTTATATGGAAAGCTTTGCCTTTATAAGAAATATGAACACATCGTTTTTTTGGAAACTGTTTGGGGGTTTCTGTTGTTGCTATTTGGAAAAAAAATTGAACATATGGTTTAACCTGTATGTGTGCGTGTGTGTGTGTGTGTGTGTGTGTGTGTGTGTTGTGTGTGTGTGTGTGTGTGTGTGTGTGTGTTCTTCCTTCAAGTTACAGTAGGTTATATATAAAAATGTCCTTGCAGCTTCGAGTACACACATACTTGGTACATGCATTACATTAGTTGGATCGCTTGGTGAACAAACATATTTTGGTACTTGTTCACCAAGCCTGTGTCTCGGTTGGTTTAAACTGACAATGATACACAGGTATTATATCTGGGTTTGATTGTGTATGTGCACCTGATAAAGTTATCCACTTTATCAGATACTTTTTTCTGTGAAATCATTATAGTCTTATCATATGAACGTGTCTTGGTTGGTTGAAATTGACAATAATACACAGCTATTATATCTGGGTTTGATTGTGCATTGTGCACCTGATAAAGTTATCCACTTTATCAAGTAAATGTTTCTGTGAAATCATTATATCCTTATCATATGAACTTATACATACACATATACCACATGAAATAACATCTCTCTCATATAGTCATAAATGATAAATGTAATGATGAATCAAAGATGGAATTAAAAGAATGCAAAGTCAAAATTTCAACAGTCTAAAATAGGCTGACTGGTTCAATTGAAGAGCCGTGAACTCATGATCTGATTTCTCGAGTTCGACCCCAGCACACAAAGTAAAGACTCATGCTCGCTGCCCATCTTAGTGCTCCATATCACTGATAGATCTCATCTCCCCATTTCAAGACCATGCCGACACATTTTTTTTTTTTCAGTCAAAACAAAAAAAGGGTCTGCCAGACGACTGCTGGTAGAACTGGGTGGTATGGAAAACATGGAGTTGTCTCAGTGCGATGAATCCCACTTGAACACACTTCAAACTCCATCCAAATCTCATACAAGAGCTCGATCTAAGTACTTGGACTTCATTCAAAACAGATCTATACTGAACGCCAAAATTAACTGACCACTTTTAATAATGTCACCAAATTGCCATTGAGATAACTGTCCGGAAACCGTTTGCACGTTCTTGTCCTGCAGATGGAAGAATTCTTTCCCCATGTGAAAAAAAGGGTTGCAGCACGTGCTTACGCGCTCAGACAACAGTTCACTCCAACACAATATCCGGCCCTACGCGTCACAAAATGCACGTGAACAAGGAAATTGGTGTCCCAGGCAACTCACACACTCTCCGTCTGTACCATACCACTCGTTTTATCCTTCCTTTTGGAAAAAACAACATGCCAAGAACATCGGAAAATGACCGTTGGAGAGCTGTTGGCATGTTGCAAGGGGGAAGCTCCGTTTCTGCCACTGCCAGGCATTTTGGAGTGCAAAGGACAACTGTACGGTTATGGTGGAACCGTTTTCAGAACACTGGCAACATTGCTGACTTACCAGGGCGTGGTCGCTCCAGGGTTACCACTCCTCAGCAGGATCGATTTATCACACTGACGCATCTGAGAAACCGGTTTCAGCCTGCCACTGTCACTGCGGGAGCTATCCCTGGCTTGAGGCGAATCAGTGCCACCACCGTCAGAAGACGTCTGCGGGAGAATGGTCTGCAAGCACGGCGCCCTGCAGTTCGACCACAACTTCTTCCTCGACACCGTGCAGCACGCTTGGCATGGGCCAGGCAGCACCTGCGCTTCACTATCCGAGTGTGGAGACATGTCCTATTCACCGATGAGTCTCGTTTTCAGCTGTCAGTCGCGGATGGTCGTCATCGAGTGTACAGGCGTCGAGGAGAGAGGTACGCCGACAACTGCATCATTCAGCGTGCACCTTATGGTGGAGGGGGCGTTATGGGTTGGGGAGGCATTTCTGCACATCATCAGACACAGTTAGTGTTGATCCAGGGCAACTTGAATGCTCTCCGCTACCGAGATGAAATTGTCACGCCCCACATTGAACCTTTTGTCCGCGCTCATGGCCCTGGCGTGATTCTCCAGCACGACAACGCCCCCTCGCATCGTGCACATGTTGTGCAGCAGCATCTGCAAGCAAGACAGATCGACGTGTTGCCATGGCCAGCAAATTCACCCGATATGTCGCCCATCGAGCATGTTTGGGACGAACTCCAACGCCGACTGCAACAACGCCCTAGAGCGCCCTTGACCTTGCAGGAACTACAGCAAGCTCTCCAAGAGGAATGGCAAGCCATACCCCAAGCCTTCTTTGGACGCCTGGTTTGTTCCATGCGACGACGATGCCAAGCTTGTATCGATGCCCGAGGTGGCCACACGCGCTACTGATTTTGTGACTTTTCAAATGTGGGTTAACTGACATTTGTGTTCGGCTGTTCACAATTAAGAACCTTTCTTTCTTTTTTTTGCGTTAAATCGATTGAGGATTGAATGAACTTATTTATGAAATAAATTGCATTTCTGTTTTTTATTCCAGTGATGGTGTACATGACTTTCTTTACCTGGTCAGTTAATTTTGGCGTTCAGTGTATTTCATCTCTATGAATCGAATGAACATTACATCTGTATTGTGTATACGTTATTTTCATCTCGAGAATGTTTAAAAATGTTTAAAAATGCAGTTTTCGTTTGTTTGATCCTTGTATACATAGTGTTTCCGAGAAATAAATGTAAGACAATAAAACGGAAACTATGAGTGAATTTAGCCTTCACATTGTATTTGTTTTATTTACTTTACTAGTACTATTTCTACCTGCCTTTCCAGTTTTGTTTTCTTCATCATGATCTTCCTTTCTTCCAATTCCGTCTCTTTTCATTCCTCTCTCTCTCTCCCCTTTCCTTTCTTTCTATCTTTATTAAACGATACTTTCAGGATGGCGTTCACTTTATACTATTACTATACGTGTAATACTATATAAATTGCTAACACACAATAAGAAGCGATATCAAAAATAAACAACCACAAAACGATTATTCATGAATTAAATGGCACGCTACTTTCAAACGTGGTTAATAGATGAGATTGTCTGTAAGAAGCCAATTTTCAGTTTCTTCTTTCTGTCCGTGTCTGGTGGATGTTTAGAGATGAAGCTCAAACAAAGCTTGACCGTGCCCAATCGTGTGTGTGTGTGAAAGAGGGTAAACAGGCCGCGCAAGGGGAATCTTTTCTGACTAGATACTGATTCGAAGTCTCCAAATCAAATAAGGCTTTGTATAACAGCCGAAGACAGAAAAGGTACTTAATTAGAAACAAGAGGGTGATGCCATATTTGCCTATGACTGATGTCGGCTATAGGGGGAGTAAAATGAAACAAGTGCGTAAAAGCGAAACGGCATACTCATTCAATAGTTTCGCTTTCAGTTTCTCATGATGGTGTCTCCGCACTCGAAATAAAATCCACATGCACTGATGCCATGTGTTGGATGAGATCCAGAATGATCATGACTTAAACCCTAATCCTGTGCATAGGCCCTATACGTTTTAAGATCTTGATGAAAATATAAACAGCTACAACCAGAACACGCTCTCTTTCACAATCAGATACAAGTTTCTACTAATGTTACTTCACCAAATGAACTAATCGGAGAAAAGCAAATTGGTATTTTCTGCCACCTGTTTGTGTTAAACTTGATGATCATCTGTGTTTCTCTTTTACAATTGAGAAAGACCATTTGGCCGAAAAACAACGTGTCAGTCTTGTTTCGTTTACCAAAGACGAGATCTCGAGGGGGGGGGGGGGGGGGAGGAGTTGTGTGTGTGTGTGTGGTTTTTTTTTCGTTTTGTTTTGTTTTGTTTTTTGTCTTTTTTTTTCATCAATCAATCAGGCAAAAATCGAAAAGGACACAGCTGACCAAATACGACAGAATCAATTTTATTAACAATAAGCTAGAGTAGAAAGAGGGCAATCGAAACAGGCATGATTATATAAACATTGTATACAGTCAAAAGGTGGTGTATATATGGGAAAACTGAAATGGGTAAATCACAGACATGTGTAACAAAAACACAATGTAATACAGCACGATGCAGCACATAACAGTACACTACAACACAAACGATCACAGCACAACACAATAACCTGCAACACAGAACAGCACACAATACAATAAAACACAACACAACACAGCAACAGAACACAATGTCTTTGGTTAATCCGCTGAAATTCAAGTGAACATTACTAGGATAATGTCATACTTTTTCGCTTTCAACTGATGAAAGTACAAAGTGAAGACTTTGTGTAACTAGACCATAAAACATCGAAATGAAAACACAAACAAAGAACAAGATGGTCAACTTTGTGAGGTCACACACAAAAATTTCAATAGACTCACCCGCAGCTCGATGTCTTTTGTGAAATTTGTAAGCTGTATATGTCCCATTTTTTTCACCAAAGCAAAATTCCTCAAATTTGTCTAATATTGGATTTAGGCCTACATCTTTCCTCTCATCATCGTCTCTTAATCATGGCAGTCCATCAAATTCAAAAATATCTAATCCTTCAGATCCAACACATGACAGAAATATGGCAGTTCTAAACTCATCATTCTCCTCTCGAAGTTCAGTCACAATTTTGTAGCTGTTCCACAGCTGTTTAAACTTTCCCTAGCTGCTTTGGAGAACTGTTTTAGTCACTTCTAGCTTTGGTGGAAGTGGAATAGTTCCGTTTCTGTCGCGTAGGTCTGCTGTTTTGGCGACTACTCGCACTACTACTAGGCTAGTACTAGTTGGTCTTTGCTCGTCGTCGCTCATGACGACTGTTAAGGCTGGACCCTTGGCCCTAGCTGAGACGGGAATTTCAATTCTCGTGAATGAAAACTAGTTCTTATGGTATCCCACTTCTGACACAGTTTAGTATGGACGGTTTCTTATTTGGTGATCGATCTAGATTTCGTCGTCCGTTGAGCCGTCATCCAAGGGAAGTCACCCCTCCTGTCTCATTAATATTAATTAGGGAGCGTCTATTGTAGGCACATACGTCACAGTTTGAAGATGCCCAGCTGTTGAATAATCTTTCTAAAACCAGCCTGTTCTCTTGTTTTTTTCTTCGAGAATATTTTCTGTGTGCCTTTGCAATATCCTTGTGAACAATTTGTACATGAAGAAGAGTAGACTGATAGGCTGGTAGGTTTGATGTATTTCATGTGTGTCTACATTCTTATGTAGTATGATCATCTTTGCTTCTTTCAATTCTGCTGGTGTGTTTTTTCTCTTTAAATTCTCATTAAAAACTTTCGTCATTTGTTTGACTATTTCTTCACCTCCAAATATCATGACTTCGCTCGTAAGATTATCTATGCTAGGGCCTTTGCTATTTTTCAGTTATCTCAGGGTTTTCGGACTTTCTGTGTCATGATTGGTGGGACTACTGATATGTCTGGACTGGCATTCCTTTCTAAATGGCATACCCTAAAGGTCACTATAATACTGAAAAACCATGAGATGAAACAAAACGACATGAAGCGAGGACACTATCACAACAATGAAAACAGAATATAGTTGAAATATCTTGTCAGAAATTCCTAAAAAGTGCTGTTCACACAATTTATCAACCTGTCTCAAGGTTGTGCCGTTTGCTGTTATTTTGCATGAGGGGATTTCATGTTTTTTTTTCTTCTGATTACCATGATTTCAGTCTTCTTACTATTTAGCTCCAACCCTTTATCTTCGCTTTCTATTTCAAGTATATTTACAAGGTTTTGTAGGTCCCTTTCAATTTCTGCAATTAGTACGGCGTCATCTGCGCATCGAATGTTGTTTATCATTTCTCCTCCAACCTTTAATCCAGAGTATTCTTCTAGGTTTCTCATGATGTTTTCGCTGTAAAGTGAAAACAGATTTGGTGACAAAACACAACCTTGTCTGACTCCTCTTTTGATGTTTTGGAAAGAGCTTATATCGTTTTCTATTTTCGTTGGGGTTGTTTGTTTCCAATATATATTTCTGATTATTCGTAGTTTTTTCCCAGCAATATTGAATCTTTCTAGTCGGTTGATCAATAAATCATATTCAACTCGATTGACCTCTCTATGATAGTTCTTAGGATGTATATGGCATTAATAGTTCCTTTCCCTTCCATAAATCCACACTGTTCTTCTCTACTTCTCTTTTGATTCTATTCCTCGTCCTCATCATGATTATTCTTATTAGGATTTTTGTTACATGACTCATCAAGCTGATTGTGCGTTGGAGTTCGCTTTTCGTCGCTCCTGTTTTCTTTGGAAGTGCAATAAAAATTGATTTTGACTTATCTTTGGGGATTTTTCTAATGTCATAAATTTCATTTAGGAGGGCTGTTATTTTTTCAATACCTAATTCCTCAATCATCTCTGTAGTAATATCGTCTGGTCCTGGGGCTTTTCCTGGTTTCATCTTTTTCAGTGCTGCTCTCACCTCATCTTTCATTATGAGTGGCCCTTCAACGTTCTTTCTTATATTGTGTTCTTCGTTTCTGTCATCTTCAAAAAGGTCTTTCATGTACTCTCCCCATCTGTCTAATATTTTGTCTTTTTCCATGATAAGCATACCACCTTTCGGAGGCCTGTTTATCCATTGGAAATACCTGCATGAGGGATTCTGCACCACCTTTTGTCGAGCAGACAACAGGATCACCAAAACAGAATGTGCCACTTTCTCCTCCCTGCATCTTGTCGACTAGTGAAACGAATTAAGAGATAAATTTCATTTCATGAACAGAAGAATGTAATTTGGTTACAGCTTTAGTCCGCATTCTGTGGACACCAAAGGGTAACCAGGACTTCTCATTGCCAGCATACGAAGGCCTGGGATCTTCAAAAATAGATGGACAGCACAGATGAGGGAAAAGAAATTTTGTGAAGATTTTCTTTTTCAGTATTTGTTTAATTATAAGTTAAGTATATTTCCTAGTATTTCGAAGGTTAATAGTGGTGTTTAGACATTAAGAAAGTGTGGAAATTTTATCCTTGTGTCAATTTCTTCATTTGGAAAAACAAACCCTAGTGTGTGGGATAAGATTGTAATACACCATCTACTCCCCCCCCCCCCCCCCCATACCCCTAGAGCGTAGCGAGCTACTGGCGGGTTGGTTACATCTGTCAAACTATGTCTAGGTTTGAAATACGACAACAAAAATACCCTCCCAATATCTAATCCAGCCCCGCTACCACACAAACACAGCTCACAAAAAATAGATTCTTAGGATGATTGCCAACCAGACAGTTAAATGTACTATACCCCAAAATTTGTGCAACTGTTTTTGCCATAGTTATGGCCCCAGTGTGTTTCTTCACTTATCTCTACACTAAATTAAAAGGAAAATAAAGTGAACATGTCAGATGAAAATAATAGAAATAATGAATTAAAAAAATGATCAGTTGGACATCAAAACAACCCTGGAGTGGTGTCCCTGATCAATTCATTAACTATCATCTGAGCATCTCACAAATGGTGTCCCCGATAATTTTAGCACACCAGTACAATGCTCAACGCACAATAAATATTCATTGATTACTCATACTTGTCCAAGTGTCATGTTTTATTTCATTTTGAGTTTTATGCTCCTCTTGTTTCATTGTTTATTCCGTTCAGTTTGTTTTTTTACGTGGTCCTTCTCACGGCATTATATCATTATGGTGACCACGAACTTTTTTGTTGTTGATTTATACATGTTTCACTTAAGTATTATAATTTTACTTTTTATGATTTATTCACTTCACAGTTTATGTTTCGCGTGACCTTTACACAGTAATTTTCTTATCAAGATTTTGTCTTACTATTGTTGTTTAGATTTCCAATCCGACCATCATTCGTATATTCACGATATAACTGTTTCAATATGCTTTATCTAATTTTGTTTTATTTTATCCCACAGCACATTCCACCACACACACACACACACACACACACACACACGCACGCACGCACGCACAGAGAGACACACACAGACACACACACACACCAAAAAAAATGGTCACTGTTTCCATCACATAAGTTGTGTGATGGAGTTCACTTTCTGTAGCCCTTGTTTTCTTTGGAAGTGCTCACATTCAGAGGCGGGACCACTTAACTGAACCAGACCAGGTCCCGTAGCCAGCCACCAGAAATGCAAAGCCTTTTCCATGACATCGAACATAAAATGACGAGTATAGCATACTTGTGCAACGATATGATACGAACAAATAACTGCTGCACAGCCATGGCTTTTTACCAAATATGACATACGACACAAAAACGACTGACACAAATTTAACACACCTAATACTACAAACACAATACACACTCACAACGCTAGAATAACAGCTTTTGGGATACCTCACACAGACAGAGACGACTACGACTGGACTGGAACAGTCGACAGCCAGACCTAACTGGAACACCCCTCTTACCTTCGAGATAGATACGCCCTCATGAGTTTACAGTTTGTTTAGGAGGGATTCATTTCACTAGAACAATTCCATTTGCGCTCCGCTCACATCTGCCAGCAATTATCTGACAGACTCCCCGAGCCTGCGTAAAACCTATGCACTGGCAAGGTCTCAAGGTCTTCAAATGGGGAGATGGGAGAGATATAAAAAAAAACAACTACACTCCCACCACCAGAATGAAGGAATCATTAAGACGGCAGCGAAAAGGATAGTTTTTTTTAAATCCATGGATCTGTCAAAAGAACAAACAGCCCGTGTGACGCTAGGTATTCAAATCTCCCCCCCCCCCCCACGCCTCCAAAAATGGGGACAAAAATGCCAGGAACATATATTTTTATCTCTCTTCAACTCCCAGTATTTCTGACAAGTACCAAGATGTAAGAAAAACAGTGTATCTAGAAAATCATGTTTACCCTAATGTTAGGAGCTTTGGAAACTCATCTTGCAGGCCGACAGCATGCGTTAATCACATTTTCATCTTTTCTACAAATTCTAACAGAAACGAATTGTGAATTGATTTCAGAAAGTTCTGTGATTAATGACATTTTCCTTCAAAACCTGAATAGTTTTACAGACACTTTAGACAACAACAAAAGGAAATTTTCTAATTAACCTGTATCGAAATGAAGCACAGCTGTGTCTGACAGCTCTTGAATGACTTCATTTACGAGTGTAATATATTTGATTGGGCAAATGTGCCTATATTAGTGTAAAGAAAATGTATGCGAATGTGACCGAACTTTTCTTGACCTGCATGGATTGACATGAGTGACATTCCTTTATAAGTATTTAGGGTGCACAAAATACTGCGCTTACCCTTAGATCGTGCAGATTTGAATTCATGCACACTCAAAACAAACAGCTGAGAAGTATAGCACAACGTACGAGAAATACTACGATTGGATATGTTAAATGGCTAGGATATGTTTGAGGGCAAAATATGTTTGCAGCATACTTATTTTGGCATTATATTTCTCTATTTCATATCGCTTATAGTGTATAACATTTGTCAATGTCATGTTTACACGCATTAACATTTTCATTTACACCTACAGATGTAATATTTGGCAAATAGTATAATAAAAATGAACTACTGCGTTCAGTTTCAAAGACAATGAAACTCTCAGTACCTTTAGATTGTGCTCATGTTCACGTCTATCAATCAACTTTTATACCCTTTTCCAAAAATGCTGAATTCTATCACATCTTCAAAACATATGCTCAATGTTTTGTTTTGAATGACAAAAAGTACACCATTTCATCGATTATAATTAGCATTAGCTTTGAAATTACATTAGTTGTTGTCATTCTGCTCGCGGTTCTAATTTGAAACCATTTAAAGCTTATATCTTGTATTTCTATTCCTTTTATAACTGTGTAGAATTTATAATCGCTTTTTATACGATAAGTGGGCGGTTTTTTTTCTGTTGTTAAGAAATTCGTGATAAAGTTTCATACCTTTATGTACTAAATTTGGAGGGTTGTGCACGGACTTCTTGTGGTATTCTTTATGGTACTATTCTTTTCCTGCATGCATTTCTTGACAGTAGATTTGCATACTATGTCCAACTTTCTTTTAAACTCTGAGGCAGAAATCTATCATCCTCTTGTACATGACTTGCAATACAGTGGAAACCTTGCCTTGTCCATTAAATTAATTAACATAGAAATAACGTAAAACACCATTACTTACATTTAAATGCTCACTCAAAAGTACAACTGAGGCTTTCTGAGTTCTATTATGTGATAAACGTTTTTCTCATTAAATTTTTAATCATGATGAGTTTGAATACAGTCAGTTAAGTAGTGCCATATTGTTAATATCATGGACACTGAATTTTCACATTCATAATGGCATAAAAAAAATTGATGGGGTCTCTCTCGCCCCTACCTCCTTCCTCTGTTCTTTTCGAAAACACTTAAAGTACTATAAAGCTACAACAGTGCATGTCAAAAGATACATTTTGTCACAGAACATGGTCAATGTAGGTGAATCAGACGACTTTAAAGCAATACATAGTTACTTCATTTTGCAGATAAATGCTCGCTAAAAGGTACCATCCTTTATATGATTTGAAAACACCAATCCAAAATTATGAAGAAGATTGTTTCCATACTGGCAAATACAACTGGCCCATCCAACGGAATCTAGAAGGACTTGATGTTTGCATCTAGAAGAATATGGAGTTCTCACTCAAAATGAAATTAATAAGTTTTCATGCAGAGAAAGTCGTCATCCAGATGATAAAGTTCGCAAACAGAAGAATATGAAGTTGTGATATTCACTTTTGCAGTGGACTTTAGCAGAAACATTGTCGAAGTCCTTCAAATCCATCTTGCTTGGCCGCTACGCTACACCTTGAAGGTCACGTGAACCATCATGAAGTCCGCTGAAAGCACATTATGATAATCAGTTCATAATGATATGAATGTACATATGTTGCAGATACGATCGTAATGGGCACACTCAGTGAATCACCTTGTAAACCCAGAGGACACATATCATTCATATGTTTAAAAAGTAAATATGTTACAAATTTCAGTTTCAAGATGGCATCACCACGCTTGGAAAATTCCATATATGTTGATGCCTTAACACTGCCGATGTCACGTGATGAAGAAGGATCCAAAATAATAAAGACAAAAGATATTAGCCTGCAAATAAATCCAATACACGATGCAGCCTTGTTACAGGGATAATAGAATAATGTATGTTCTTGGAATATGTTGACGCCTTACGGAATAAACATGTCCAGTGTATTATCTGGTAAATAAATGTTGGAGGAAAAATGATAAACAATCTTCATTATGCAGATGACATCGTTCTAATTACAGAAAATGAAAAAGGCCTACAAAATCTTGTAAATATAATAGAAATAGAAAGCAGAAATATAGGGTTAGAGCTAAATAGCAAGATGACTGATGTCACGGTAATCAGCAAAAAAAAAAATCTCCTCATGCAACACAACAGCAAATAGCACCACACTGAGACAAGTTGATAAGTTTAAATATCGGGGAACAGTCATCTCACCGGATGGCAGATACACATTAAAAATGGCCAGCAGAAATCGGACAAGTTAGAACAGCATTCAAGAAAATGAAAAGCGTTCTTATCAATAAATGCCGATCAATTCGCATCAGGAAAAAGAGTTCTTCAGTGTTATATAGAAACAATATTGTTGTAAGGATGTGAAGCGTCAACACGCAAAGTCAGAACAAGAATGAGTGAGAAGAACGTTCCATGGACAGCAAAGAAAACAAATGAGACAGTCTTGAAGGACGCAGACACAAAAAGAACTTTAATGGATGAAAGCTACGCAGTAAGTAGCTTTTTTGTCACTGAGAGACAGGTTCAGCCAGGTAGCCATTATAATTTTAATGGAGAAATTAGAAAAAGACAAGCAACATCTATAGGACATTTTATGAGGCAAAAGAAATTAAAGCACCAAATCACAACAGGAAAGTTGGAGGGAAAAGAGCACCAGGTAGACTCAGGAAGAAATATTGGACGGACTTGCGGAGTGGATGAAGACAGGGAGGGAGATGTACTAGCAGCGACAAGGGATACATTTTTATGGAGAGCCATGATCACCAACGCCATGCAACAGGGCACATGGTGATAATATCTTGTAAATATGTGCATTCTCTTAAAGAGAAAACGATCCTATTAGTATTACCTTAAAGGTTAATCCGTTTTTCAAACATAGTGTACCCTGGTGGACTTATAAACGTTCTCCAAGACTTGCCATCTGAATTGCATGTGTGCGTGCGTGTGTGCGTGCGTACTGCGTAGGCGAACGTGTTGTTGTGTGTGTGTATATATGTATTCATACATACATTGTTTCATGCCGCCCTTCGGTGTTTGTGGCGTAGGCTAATAGCCAATAGCCACCTGCAAAACCGCGGGACAAGTATGCCGGTTGTGTGTACCGAGGCACTGCGCTAATTAACAACTGATGTAAGACCTCCATTAATTTCTAACAGAGTTAACTTTTCGCCACACCCCAAGTGTTGATTGAGTAGTGAGAACAACCAATCAGACCTTGTCATCTGAAAAGTTTGAAGGTATGACCATCGTGCCTTGTTCCAGAGTATAAATTAACAAGGCGCGTCACAGCTCAGTTGGTTTGAGCGTCGGATTCACATGACAATGGTGCGTTATATTAAAACTGGCCATATTGCTGTCCCATCTTGACATCTATTGTTGTTCTGGTGGTGTCAGCATAGGATTAGATAGGTCCCCCACTTCCCTGGGATGGTTATCCCCGTCGGCCATATCACCTGAGGTGGGCGTCGACGTAAAAACTGAACTAAATCAATCAAATCAATAGCTCGTCATTTCTGCCGCCACTCTCACCAGAGGTGATCAACTTCACGGTGTTAGACTGCTGTCACTGTAGTAAGTTCTGGATTTTTATCACTTTATTATTCATTGTCATTTGCAGTAAGCTTAGGGACTTTAGGGTCTCATTTCTTTAGATTCTAGCTCGCGCCTATTGAATACCACGCTAGATTTGCAGAATTCGCACAGCGAGAAAGTATGTTTTGATCTAAACGATGTGCTATCTCACAAGATCTGTAGCACTTAGCATGGCGGCCACCATTGTAAGATGGGACTGACGTTTGAATGTAATAGCCACTATAAAATTAGTCCCTATTTTCATGTGGCTATTGTAGAACTATTGACAACCATATTCTGCCAAAAGCAAAGATGCAAGGCATTGTGCAGAGGAACAGTATTTCATACCTGACAAGGTTGTATTCACATACTGACATGATGACTGATGAAACACGTGCTCAGCTAATTGATCCATTTATTGTATCCCTTGTCTGCTCAGCACCACTGATAATCATTATAGAGTGTTGCTTTTGATGACATAGCTTAATAGTAATATGCTATGCTATTTTGTCATCACTATCTCTAGCACTAGACATAGAATTACACATAACTACATGGCGCAAATATTTAATGGATGACTCAAGTGTGTTGACTGCTATTCGATAAGGTAGACCTACTGTTTGTGACGACAATTCCCATAGTCAAATACTATGTTTGTTGTCACCACTGAATATTAACTGCCTAATGCTAGTAATAGCTGCCCACTCAGATGTTATGTTAAACTAACTCAGCCCATGGCAGCCAAACAGCCTAACATGACTATGCATTATGTTGACAGTACATTATTGGAAGTCTACTCTATGCTAATGCTATTGAACAAGCAGTATGGTAGTTTACCCTCAACTTATCAAAGGGTTACTCAAAGTTTTGTTATCAATTATTTGTTCCATGATTACAAATGCTAGTGCTTTGAGTGTAATATAGACACCACATATTTTGTTATAATGTAGTAGTTCATTCTTGGACATTGACATTGTTAGTTCACAAAATGTGCACTTTGTCATTGTATTTATGAAACATAGCCGACTCTGCTGGCTATTTCTGATGTGCATCTGCCGTCTGGTGAGATGACATATTTAAACTTATCAACCTGTCTCAAAGTTGTGCCATTTGCATTTATTTTTCATGAGGGTATTTCTTGTTTTTTACTGATTACTATGACTTCAGTCTTCTTACTTTCATCCATCCCTTTATTTATATTTTCCCTTTCTATTATATTCACCAGGTTTTGTATACATGTCTTTTTCATTTCTGCAGTTAGCACTGACATCTGCATAACGAATGTTGTTCCTCCAACCTTTAGACCCCAAGACATTCTTCTTTGTTTCTCTTGAGTTTATATCATTTTATATTCTCATTGCTGCTGTTTATTCGCAATACATATTTCTGATTATTCTTAGATCTTTTCCATCAGTATTGACCCTTTCTGCTTGGTTGATCAAGTCTTCGTGTCTTAGCTGATCGAGTTTCAGTTTCAGTTTCAGTTTCAGTTTCTCAAGATGACGTCTCCGCGCTCGAAATGAATTCCATATATATGCACTAATGTCACAGGTGCCACGTGTATGGTGATCATGGCACAAGCCTTATGCCTGCACATAAACCCATGAGCTGGCCAGGTCCTGAGGCCCTACCTAGACTATGTTTTACCTAGTCTATATTTTATACAGGTATTTTATCAGCCCATCACTGGAATAATCCTGGCTACATGTAAATGACATGTGCACATCTTACCTTCAAAAAAGGAACATACATATAAATAAGCAAAGTTCTGACTCACAACATGTGACGTGTGTTAACAGTAAACAGCGTGCGGATAGCAGCACGACATGATATTCGTTTAAATGATAACTGATTGCTGTTCACTGTGATATGTATATATACTGTAGTTAGTTGAGAATCAGACAGCGAGGAGTAAAGACGAAGAAGCATTGCCCTGTCTTCCGAGTTGGCTGTAGAAAGAACGAAACATGGTGTCAGAATCGTGATTACGAACTCCAACAAAAATCCAGAATATTGAAGACTAAAGTTCAACCATGGAAGATGAACAAGAAGAGAGAAAAGCCAGTCGACGACATGCCAAGATTCCCTTGCCTCCTAAACTTGATGTGAATGGAGGAAACCTGCAGAGCAGCTGGAGGAAATTCAAGAGGCTTTGGGACAGCTATGAAATTGTGACAACACAGACAGAAGAAGACTCAACATACAGAACAGCCGTTTTTCTTTCTTGCATCGGGCTGGATGCTATGGACATCTATGAAGGATTGGCATTTGCTAATGAAGCTGAAAGAAATGACATTGACACCGTTCTCCAGAAATTCGAAGAATACTGTGTGGGTTCAACCAATGAAACTTACGAAGCATTCAGATTCAACTGCAGACATCAAGCAGCAGGAGAATCTATCGAACAGTTTGTAGCAGAACTGCAGAGACTGATCAAGACCTGTAACTATGGTACACTGGAAGACAGACTGTTGAGAGATCAAATCGTACTGGGCGTACATGACGAGACTCTGCGATCAAAATTACTGGAAGTGCGACTGCATGTATTGATATGTGCAGAGCGCATGAATCAAGTCAACATCAAACCGTCCAAATGATGAGAAAAACGCAGGACACGCAGGAAGTCCAAGCTTTCAAAGGAAAGAAGACAGCAAAGCAGTATAGCAAAAAAACAGAGTACAGAGAGAAATGCGGATATTGTGGTGGAAAGCACCCAAGAGCAAAAGAGAAATGTCCAGCATTTGGAAGAAAATGCAAAGCTTGTGGAGGAAATAATCACTTTGCTTCATGCTGCAGAACACCCAAGAAAAATCAAAAGAAAACAAGAGTTCAGCACTTCGAAGAAGAAGAGACTGACACTGAAAGCGATACTGAAATCCTCGGGATCGAAGACAAAACAGAAAAAAGGAGAGAAACATACGAGCAAAAATGCTGATAAATGAGATGCCGGTAAGATTTCTTCTTGACACAGGTGCAACAACAAACGTGATGTCTGAGAGCCTGTACAGAGAAGTCACAGGAGATGAAAAAAAGTCTGACCTGCAAGAGACGAAGAAGAAGCTGGTGATGTTCAACGGAAAAGAAATGAAGCCTGTGGGGGAGATAGTGTGCGAGTGAAAAACCCCAAGAACAGAAGGAAATACAAAGTCAACTTCGCGATCACCAAAACGGACTGTAAGCCAGTACTCGGACTGAAAGCTGTACAGCACATGCAATTGTTGACGATCAATGAAGAGAACATTGCAACGATAGCGGCGAATCAGAAAGAGGAGGAAAATGCAAAAGATATGCTCACAAAGTACAACGATGTCTTTGAAGGAGAAGGAAAACTAGAAGGGAAATTACACCTAGAAACAGACCCCAGTATTGCTCCAGTGAAGATGCCTTGCAGAAAGTGGCCGATAGCAGTGCAAGAGAAAGTGAAGGACGAGCTGAAGAGGTTGAAAAAAACTGGACGTGGTCACTAAAGTAGACACGCCAACGGAGTGGATAAGCAGTTTGGTCGTAACAACAAAGAGCAATGGGAAAGTCAGACTGTGCATCGACCCTAAGCCACTGAACAAAGCCCTCAGGAGAAACGAGTACCCCATGCCAACCATTGATGACGTACTGCCTCTCCTCAAAGATGCAAAATACTTCACACACCTGGACGCGAAAAACGGGTTTTGGCACGTTGAACTGGACGAAGACAGCAGCTACCTGACAACATTTGAGACGCCTTTTGGCAAATACCGATGGAAACGAATGCCCTTTGGAATTTCACCAGCCCCAGAAGAATTCCAGAGGAGGATTGACATCGCTCTGGCAGGACTGCCAGGCGTGGTGGCGGTTCATGATGACATCTTTGTTTTTGGCAGAGGACCAACCAACGAAGCAGGAGCACAAGTTCATGATACCAACCTGAACCGTTTGCTACAACGATGCCGAGAGACTGGAATCAAACTCAACAAGGTGAAGGCTGCAAAGACGTGCATGAAGAAAGCAGGACACAACAATCAAGATCCCTTCCTCGCTTTACTTGAGCTGAGAAACATCCTGACAGAGACTGTAAACAGTTCGCCTGCTCAGAGACTGTTCGGCAGAAGAACACGAACACAAGTGCGACGTCAAAGACATTACTCCTACCTACAGTTGTACCAATCAAGAAAGAACTTGAGAAAAGGAAACTGAAGCAAGCGCACTACTACAACAGAAGCGCAGTAGAGCTGACAGAACTGAGTCCGGGACAGATTGTGAAATTCCAACCTCCAGGATCCAAAAAGTGGATCAGCGCCAAAGTAGACCAACAGGTGAACATCCGGTCATACAACATTCGCACAGAGGACGGACGTCAGTACAGAAGGAATCGTCGTCAGCTACGAGACACAACAGAAACGGAGCTTCAGCAGACAATCAACCCTCAACGACTTGTCCAGAGAAGGATGATTTCTGGAAGACATCAGGAAAGCGACACATCGGGCAAGCAACAGCAAATCATCATTCCATCAAAACAGATGCTGGAAGATAACAAGAAAACTGGAACTGGAACAGATGTCAGGACGCCAACATCGTCTGTCCGTGAGAACTCATCTGATCAATCACCAGTCATCAAAATGTCTGAGACAACCAGCATCAAGGAGCCAGATGAAGTTATCAAACAAACAAGGACAGGACAACCCGAACCAGTTAGTTCTCCTTACAGAACAAGATCTGGAAGACAAAGCAAAAGGCCAGATTTCCTGAAATATGAATGAAACTGAAGACTCTACCATAATCAGATAAACTGAAAGCATTGCGAAATATGGACATGATGATGATGGATAGTATAATGATCAGAGATAAAATGAGGTGAATGCATGATTGGGCCCTGTGCGTGAGAATGAGTGTTTGTTAAGTTAATGGTGTGATAAAGGTAGGAAACACATTTATTTCGTATGGACTGAAAGATAGGAAAAATGATTAAATGATTTTGTTTCCTTAAAGAAAGGGAGATGTGACGTGTGTTAACAGTAAACAGCGTGCGGATAGCAGCACGGCATGATATTCGTTTAAATGATAACTGATTGCTGTTCACTGTGATATGTATATATACTGTAGTTAGTTGAGAATCAGACAGCGAGGAGTAAAGACGAAGAAGCATTGCCCTGTCTTCCGAGTTGGCTGTAGAAAGAACGAAACACAACACAAGTAGCTATTCTGTATAAACTCGTCTCACATGACCCCCCTAGTCAATGCCCAAATGCTCAGTCATCTATCAACTAGGTGAAGCAATATTTTCTTAATTATCGAAAGGTAAGTAAGTAAGTAGGGCCTAAGTAAGTAAGCAAGCAAGCAAGTAAGCAAACAAGCGAGTGAGTGAGTAAGTGAATAAGAACTAAGTAAGTAGGTAAATAAATAATTACAAAATAAAGGAGTATGGAGATAAATAAACAGGTAAGAGATGAAAATAACAAATAACAGTAAATATATGCATATATCCACATGCCCACACACAGGCACATACACATACTTTCATACATACCCATATCGACACAGCATGATGGCCAACAACAACAACGACAACAACACCAGCAAAGAGGAGACACCAATATATACGTATCATGACAAACTTACAGACATATCTGGATAACAATCAACAAACACGCACACAGAATGTTCGGCCAACTTGCTTGTTCTTCAGTTGTCTGTTTCTTTTCTTCACTTTTCCTTTATCTCTGTTTTAGGAAAAGCCCAAACACTTTCCATTCCACGCTGTAAGAGATAACACCAATGCTGGTCTGATTAATGACAGCTCTTGTTTTTCCTTTCATAGTGGATTTCCGGCCACATCCTCTATCTATTCCTTTTTGGGTAAGACGTTCCATGACTCACGTTTTGTTTACGAAGATATGATTTGAAGCGTCTAAGGACCTCAGACTTTCCCAGATAGAGAATGTTTGTTGTAGTGGCATTTCCTGCCGGTTTATTGGCCTGTTCACTTCCCTTAACACCAGCCTGTCCAGGGCAGTAGATCCACGTGAGACTTTTTAGGTTGATACTGTTCATTGCTTTGTGCCATTCTGGGGTCCCAACTCCATTTTGCACTTTTTGAAGTAGATTCATTGAGTCAGTCAGGATGAAGGCTTGGCTTTCTTTCATGTCGTCATTCAGTGAGGTTAGCCATTGTAGTGCATGCGTGACTGCCTCAATTCCCATCGTCAGACTGGAGGTTGTGATATCATATGTAGCCTTTTCTTCATTTCTTGGTGTTTCCATTCTGTTTGACAGTGAAGCCCCATCCAGATTTGTCCCCATCCAGATTTGTTATTGGTGACGGAGCCATCTGTGTGTATGATTATATCTTTGGGGTTGCAGCTTAGTTGCTCCATGGGTAGCTGAATTTCTGCATTTGTTTTCCCTTGTGGCCATTCACGACAGTGTCTCCCTAGATTTTTGGGTATGATAGTTTTGTACAGCTTGTTGAAACGGTTTGGGTGTTTTTTCCATTCCTTTGTCCCTTTGAGTTCTGTCAGTTGCCTGTCCAATCCATGACTTTCCACGTTGGAGTCTGTTGCCTTTTGCTGAAAGCCTAAATATAAATCCTTATTCAACTCGACTGACCTCTCTATGATACTTCTTAGGATGTAGGCCTACATGGCATTAATAATTCCTTTTTCCTTCCACAAATCCACATTGTTCTTCTGCTATTTCTCTTTTGAACAGAATTCCTTGTCCTCATCACGATTATTCTCAAGCTGATTGTACGATGGAGTTCACATTCTATAGCCCCTGCTTTCTTTGGATGTGCAATGAAAATTGATTTTGACGTCCCACCGGGGATTATCCTGTGTCATGAATTTCATTCAGAAGGACCGTTATTTTTTCAATACCAAATTCTTCTAGGGCCTCAATCATTTCCGTAGTGGTCCTAAAGGTTTAATCTTTTTCAACGATGCTCTAACTTTATCTTTCATTATGGGTTTTTCTTATAATGTGTTCTTTTTTCCTGTCATTAAAAAGGTCTCTCCCCTGTACTCTCCCCGTCTGTCTTATATTTTGTTGGGTTTTTTTCTCATAATAAGCGTACCATCTTTCGATTTTAAGCATTGAGTGCATGTCTGTTTCTTGTGGACAATTTTTTCAAAGTTTCTGTAATACTTTGAGGATCTCTTTTGTGTCCGGCCTCTATTTCTTTGCACTTTGTTTCCAGCCAAGCCTCAGCATCTATTCCTGATTTTCTTGTCTTTTTGTATACCCTTTGCCTTCCTCCGTTCTTCCATCAAGCCTATAATTTGTCATCCAGTTCTTTTTTCCCCCTTTTTTCTCAGCTGTAGGGATTACTTCACAAGCTTCATTTATCAAGTTTCTCAATTATGTCCATTTTTCCTCACTGTCATCAACGTCCTCCAGAGCACTGAATTTGTTTTGATTATGTACGTTAAAATTTTCACGGGTCACTTCATGTTTTTAAGAAGCCAAGATTTAATTTGATGTTACTTTTGGTCTAATTTTTTTTTTTGTTTCAGCCTAAATCTTCCCCTACAGGATTATGATCACTGTTTTTGCTATCAGTAAAGAATTTCTAAATCTTTTATTCCTGATAGATGTAATCAATTTGATTTTTTTTTTTTACTATTTCTTGGACTCATCCATGTCCATTTTCTTCTGTTAGGTTGCTCAAACCTGATGTTTCTCATCCATGTCCATTTTCTTCTGTTAGGTTGCTCAAACCTGATGTAAAGAAACATCAGGTTTGAGCAACCTAACAGAAGAAAATGGACATGGATGAGTCCAAGAAATAGTAAAAAAAAAATCATTCATCTCTGCCCGTTCACCAAGCTTCTCTCCCCTTTCACTCCTTGCGCTAAGGCCATGTAGTCCAACTATGTCATCCACTCTCTCCTGTCTCACTTTAGCATTAAAATCTCCCATTTACTGTAAATCCTGTGATTTGCATTGAGCCTTGGCCGTCTCTAATACTTCATAGAAGTTGACAATTTCTTCTTGAGTACTTGCAGATGTTGGCGCATACACTTGGATATACTGATATCAAATGGCTCGTCATCCAACTTAACTTGTAAACCTCGGTCTAACACAGCCCAACATCCCTGGATTGATTTTGACTTGTCCCTTTCCATTTTGATGCCTACTCTATTATGTGTGTTTCCACCAGAATATATTATTGCATGCTTGCCTGGTGTTATCATGCCTGCCCCTTCCTCTTGTCCTAAAATATTGATGTTAAGCTTTTCCATCTCCATCTAGACATTTTCCATTTTTCCCCTCTGCAGCAATGTCCGTACAATCCACGTTACAATTTTGATATTTTTTTAATTTGATCGCAGTACATGTAGCTTGCTGACGATGGGGTGTCACCAGCGCAGAATGACGGTCCCTACCAGACGAAGCTGCTCCACAGCAGCCCCTATTTACGTCGTTTTCTGTCAGGGTTTACTCCCTCAGCCTTATTCTCTCCCGAGATAACCACAAGGCAGTGGTGTTTTTTCTGTCAGGGTTTATTCCTTTAGCCTTGGTTTCAAATGAAACAACCACAAGGCAATGGTGTTATTTACCCTTAGTTGGGGGTCTGGTTAGTGGACACAAGGGCATGTCCACATGCTGGTGGGCCTGCATGCCACCCTCGAGTTTAGCCTGAGTCTGAGAGGTGCTCAGTTACCGCATGTCGCCACGCTCCTCCTAAGGGGTTTCCTGATGGAGAGGCTATGCAGGCCTACTGACAGGGAGAGACTCATTCTGCTCTTCTTTTCGTATAGCTGCACGCAGTAGTGCTAGCTAGTGGTGCAGGCTGAAAGCGAGAGGTAACAAACATGTAGTTACTGGCAACACACGTACATACATGCATGCACACATACATACATACATATATACATACGTACGTACGTACATACATACATACATACACACACACAGACATACATACATACATACATACGTACATAATACGTACATAATACGTACATACATACATACATCGTACATACATACATACGTACATACATACATGCATACATATACATACATACATATATATATACTAGTACGTATATCTACATACAGTAATACATACATACATACTACATACATGCATACATACATACATACATACATGCATACATACATACATACATATATACATACATACGTACATATATACATACATACATACATATATACATACATGCATACGTACATACATACATACATTTGTACATACACACATAGGCCTACATACATACATACATACATATATACATTGCATGTCAAATGGCAGATGTGATGCGTCTAGTGTGTTGGCTAGTGACTGCGTGGTTGTCACCTTTCACTTTCAGCCTACACCGCTGGCTAGCACTGTTGCTTGGAGCTATGCGAATAGGAGAGCAGAATGCGTAAGTCTCTCTCTGTCAGTACATCAGCAAGCCCTACGTTATGCCTCCTCGTGGCGACATGTGGTAACTGAGTATCTCGCGGACTCAGGCTAAAACTCGAGGGACTCGGAGGAGGTCTGGCTAAGGGAGTAAATGCTGAAAAATATCATCCTACTGCCTTGTAGGTTGTTGAGGGAACGACAAAGGCTAGCGGAGAGACCGTAAACAAACTATGGAAGGCAACGGGAAACCACCATCGTACTTTCCCAAGACACATCATGGCCAGACAAAACAAGGAAAATAAGTGTAACGACGTAAATAGGGGCTACTATGGAGCACCTTCGTCCGGTAGGGACCGTCATGCTGCACAGGTGATACCAGACCGTCATCAGCAAGCTTCTGCGTTCAACCTCAGAAAAAATAGGCCTACCAAAATGGCAACATTGTTGCAAAAAGGTAAATTAGACAATATCAAAATGGAAATGGAAAGGCTAACATTTGTATTTTAGGACTAGGGGAAGTGAGATGGAAGGGGGCAGGCATGATAACATCAGGAGAGCATACAGTAATATATTCTGGTGGAAACTCACATGAAAGAGAGTAGGCATCATAATGGACAGGGACAAATCAAAAGCAGTTAGGGGATACTGGGCTATGTCCGACAGAGTTTTGCTGGTTAAATTGGGTAGCAGGCCATTTGATATCAACATCATTCAAATGTATGCACCAACGCACGCAAGTACTCAGGACCAAATTGACATCTTCTACGCAGTATTAGAGGTGGGTCAAAAAGTTACAATAATATTTGGAGATTATATTGTTAAAGTGGTACAGGATAGGGTGGAGGATATCGGTGGACCTCATGGCCTTGGTACGCAAAATGAAAGGGGAGGTAAACTTGTAGAATGGGCACAGATGAATGAGTTTATAGTAGGAAACACCCGGTTTGAGCAGCCTAGTAGAAGAAAATGGACTAGGATGAGTCCAGGAGATAATACCAAAAATCAGATTGACTACATCCTGATCAATAACAGATTTAGAAATTCTTTACTGACAGCAAAAACACTACCAGGCGCAGACTGCACCAGTCACCACAATTCTGTACTGGGAAGATTTACGCTGAAATGAAGGAAAAGGAAACAGACCAAAAGCAACATCAAACTAAATCTTGGACTCGTAAAGACAGATGATAAAAAATTTAATGTACATGTTCAAAACAAATGCAGTGCTCTGGAAGACGTTGGTGACAGCGAGGAACAGTGGACAAAGTTGAGAAATTCGATAAATGAAGCTTGTGAAGAAATCCCTGTAGTAGATAGAAAAGCAAAAAGGAACTGGATGACAAAATAATTTAGGCTTGATGGAGGAACGGAGGAATGCAAAGAGAAAGGAGGAGATATAGGCCTACAGGAAGATAAACAAAGAAATCAGAAATAAAGCTAAGGAAGCTTGGCTGAAAACAAAATGCAGAGAAATAGAAGACCGACACAAAACGGATCCTCCGGGTATGTACAGAAGAATTATACAAATTGTCCACAGGAAAAACATGCATATCAACTGGTTGCTTAAAATCGAAAGATGGTACATTTATCATGGAAAAAGACAAAATATTCGATAGATGGGGAGACCTTTTTGAAGATGACAGAAGCGAAGAACACAATGAAAGATGAAGTTAGAACAGCACTGAAAAAGATGAAACCAGGGAAAGCCTCAGGACAAGACAATATTACAACAGAGATGTCAATCATCTCTGTTGTAATATTGTCTGGGCCTGGGCTTGCCCTGGAGGAATTTTGTATTGAAAAAATAACAGTCCTCCTAAATGAGATTTATGACACAGGAAAAATCCCTAAAGATATGTCAAAATCAATTTTCATTGCACTTCCAAAGAAGACAGGAGCTATATAATGCCTCCATCACACAGCTTGATGAGTCATGTAACAGGGCCTACGTACGTAAATACATATGTAACTTCACACATACATACATACAAACATACATATATACACACATACATGCATATTTACATACTTACATATATACATACATACATGCATACGTACATGCATACATACGTACATGCATATTTACATACTTAATACATTCATACATACATACATAACATGCATACATACGTACATGCAATTTACATACTTAATACATTCATACATACATACATACATACATACATACATACATACATACATACATACATACATACATACATACACAATATACACAGTTTCCAACAAAGTATCAGAAGCATCACTGGCCCAGTCAGAACTAGTGACAGAAGACAAGACCCAAAGAAAGCATCTGTCCATATATCCAAATGTACATATATACATACATACACTTCCAACGTACCAGAGGCAGCACTTGCCCAGACAGCAGAAGTAGTACCAGGTATGTACAAAGGGCTGGGAAGTTTGGACGGGTCAGTTCCCACGTGCACTGACCAAACACAGAGTTTCCCGCAATCTCGCTTCCGGGAACACGTCAGCCACCACCACCCATCCGATATCGCCAGCACACCCGTTATGAAGGCGACTCAGATAAAAGCGTCGGTACACATTGGGGAGCCTGGTATTTCAGTTAAAAAACGGTTTTTATCTTACTAGTTCTGGTCAATTCATGATGTCTGGGAATAATTAAAATGTACACACGCATGTGTATCTGAAATAAGAAGGTGGTAGAAGAGCTAGAGAAAGGCAATAAAAGATGTGTTGTTTGCAATTCCAACTATATCCTGTTGCTTGTGCATAAGTATAATCTTGCAAATGGGCCATATTTGATTCTACGATCGCTGCTTGACCATTATTATTTCCAGAGGAAGCCTTCAGTGTATGTGTGCAATGCCGTATGTGTGACTGAAGGTGAGTGAGCGTGTGTGTGTGTGTGTGTGTGTGTGTGTGTGTGTGTGTGTGTGTGTGTGTGTGTGTGTGGTGTGTGCGTGCGTGCGTGCGTGTGTGTGTGTGTGCGCGCGCGCGCAAGTGTGTGCGTGCCTGTGTGTGTGTGCCTGTGCCTGTGTGCCTCTGTGTGTGTGTGTTTGTGTGTGTGTGTGTGTGTGTGCGTGTGTGCCTCTGTGTGTGCCTCTGTGTGTGTGCCTCTATGTGTGTGTGCTTTTGTGTGTATGTTGAGTTGCAGGTATATGTGTGTGTGTCTGAGTGTGTATGTATCTTTGTGTGTGAGTGAATGTACGTGTGCACGCGCGTAAAAATGGAAACAACAGTCTTTAATTCAGCTGTTGTAGTCCAATAAGCCCACATAAACAAAACAGACCCTTGGAATTTTATGGGATATGCTTATAAAGCTTGATATCTAAGCAACTGATTGCAATTGATCTTCCGCTGGGTGTGACAACAACACGTTTTAATTTTCTGTATGTCAGCCATCGAAAGTCCGTTGTTGGACGTAGGCCTCATTCCAGCGCTTTTCCTTTCCAGTTTTTGTCAAATCCATCTCGGTCGGCCTCGCAATAGAGGAAGACAGATAACTAGATAACTAGATAGTTGTCTGTCTTCCTCTATTGCGAGGCCGTCGCTTAGTATCCAGAACGTGGTTTTTGTTGTCCATTCTCCTGGTGAGATGCCCTGCCCAGTTCCATTTCAGTTGGTTGATGTTCTTTCTCTGATCTACTGAGCCGTTTTGCGATCTTTCCATGTGATCATCATCATCATCATCAGGTGCCTTGCCGCATGGCGTTGGCGATTATGGACTTCCATCTGTATCTATCTCTTGTTGCCTCAAGCATCTCTTCCACCTTCCCTGTCTTCAGCCACTCTGCAAGTCCGTCTTGTATCTTCTCCCTGGATCTACCCGATGCTCTCCTTCCCTCCAGCTTTCCCGTTGTGACCAGGTGTTCCAATTCCCTTTCCTCATAAAATGGCCTATGAATGTTGCCTGCCTTTCCCTAATCTTCCTTATGAGTGATCTACTTGTGTCTGCCTCCATCAAAACTGTCTCGTTTGTTTTCTTTCCTGTCCATGGAACTCTCAACATCCTTATTAGAAACCACATCTCGGCTCCTCAATCTTGTTCTGGCTTTGCTTTCAAGAACTCTCTTCCTGGTGTTAATTGATGGGCATTTGTTGGTAAGAATGCTTTCCATCTTCTTGAATGTTGTTTTGGCTTGGCCGATTCTGCTGGCTATTTCTGGTGTGTATTTGCTGTCTGGTGAAATGATCGTGCCCAGGTATTTAATCTTATCAACCTGTCTCCAGGTTGTGTCATTTGCTGTTATTTTGCATGAGGGGATTTCGTGTTTTTTACTGATTGCCACGACTTCAGTCTTCCTGCTGTTTAGTTCCAACCCCTTACCTTTGCTTTCTGTATATTCACAAGGTTTTGTAGGTCCCTTTCACTTTCTGCAATTAGCACGGTGTCATCTGCATATCGAATGTTGTTTATCATTTTTCCTCCAACCTTTAATCCAGGGTCTTCCTCGAAGTTTCTCATGATGTTTTCGCTGTAAATTGAAAACAGATCTGGTGACAAAACACAACCCTGTCTGACTCCTCTTTTGATGTTTTGGAAAGAGTTTATATTGTTTTCTATTCTCATTGCAGCTGTTTGTTCCCAGTACATATTCCTGATTATTCGTAGATCTTTTCGGTCATTTCATCAGACGGCAGATGCACATCAGAAATAGCTGGCAGAATCGGCCAAGCCAAAACAGCATTCAAAAAGATGACAAGCATTCTTACCAACAAATGCCTATCAATTAACATCAGAAGAAGAGTCCTTGAATGTTATATAGAACCAATACTGTTGTACTGATGCGAGACGTGGACAGTCAGCAAGCAAAGCCAGAGCAAGATTGAGGCAGCCGAGATGTGGTTTCTCAGAAGAATGTTGAGAGTTCCATGGACAGCAAAGAAAACAAACGAGACAGTCTTGATGGAGGCAGACACAAGTAGATCACTCATAAGGAAGATTAGGAAAAGACAGGCAACATTTATAGGCCATTTTATGAGGAAGGGGGATTTGGAGCACCTGGTCACAACGGGAAAGCTGGAGGGAAAGAGAGCACCAGGTAGACCCAGGGAGAGAATGCTGGACGGACTTGCAGAGTGGCTGGGGATGATGCTAGGGGCAACGAGAGATAGAGATGATTGGAAGTCCATGGTCGCCAACGCCATGAGGCAGGGCACCTGATGATGATGATGATATATATATATCTGTGTGTGTGTGTGTGTGTGTGTCTGTGTGTGTGTGTCTGTGTGTGCGTGCGTGCGTCGTGTGTGTGTGTGTGTGTGTGTGTGTGTGTGTGTGTGTGTGTGTGTGTGTGTGTGTGTGTGTACACACACCCATACCCATACGGAGATTCAATCTTGCTACCACTAGAACGGCCACCCTTCCCCTACACCCACTTAAAACCAATCAATCAAATAATGAAGTGTCGATAAGTCTTACCCCACGATAGCGAAATAGTTGTTTTGAAATGGGACGACCATGTCAGTCCACGTTGAGTTCAGCACGCCTGTAGGAGACAGCCAGGACATGCGGTTAGTCCCTTGTCCGTTGAAAATGATACGAGCAACCCGTGCACCGCCATCCTTGTACAGCGTTAGTCGTACCTGACACATGTTCGCATTATCTTCAAAACATGTCTTTCAGGCCACTTTCCCTACCAAAACCTTTGGAAAAATCATCATATCAAAGACAAAGACAAAATAATGAAAAAACGTCACGGCACACTCACAGACCCAAAAAGGATTCAAAACGTGTTCCATCAGTTGACGTCACGGCACACCTAAAAGAAAGAACAATGAAAAAAACGTCACCGTACACGTCACAGACAAAAGAATGAAAAAACGTCACGGCACACTCACAGACAAAAGAAACAAGACTGAAAAAAAACTTCACGGCACAAGAGAGTGAGAGAGGGAGGGAGAGAGGGAGAGGCCAGCGCTGGGCCAAAGGGAGGGAGAGAGGAAGAGAGGCTGAAAAGGAGGGAGAGACGGAAGGAGGAAGAGAGGGAGGGAGAGGGAGGCAGCGGAAACATCCACAACAGGTGAGTGTCCCTCGACAAGAACTGTCGTCCCTCCTCCAAGTCCTCGAGGCATTCCAACAGGGCCACCACTGGTATAGGAAGACGAGGGACAGATTCCAGAAGAGGCAACCATCACCAACACCAAAGGGATTAGTCAAAAACGTTGAGACCATTAGGGTAGTTGGTGCGCACTTCCACCTCCAGAATCTCTCTCTCCCCTTCCTGATCTCTGGATTCCCTGAGTGGACCTGTTCTATGACCGCTTTGTCATGCCACTCGGAGGTGGCTTGGAAAACGTACCCTGACCTCTAAGATGATCTGCAGCACAGTAGAAAAAAACAATCACTAACTCAGAGCCAAACAGGATGGACGTCAACATATCATCATCATCAGGTGCCTTGTGGCATGGATTTGGCGATTGTAGACTTCCATCTGTCTCTATCTCTTGTTGCCTCAAGCATCTCTTCCACCCTCTTTGTCCCCAGCCACAATGTCGATTAAATATGAAGACTATAAAATTTGAAAACAAAACAAAACAAAAATATCAAATGATTGTAAAAATCAATATGTAAATATAATAGAAAAAAACACATGTAATAATAACAATTAGTAGTAGTAGTGATGAGGATGAGAATGAGGATAATAATAATAATAACAACAATAATTTGCGTGCATGTGCGTGTGCGTGTGTGTCTGTGTCTGTGTGTGTCTGTGTGTGTGTATGAGTTTTTTTGTTTGTGTGTGTGTGTGTGTGTGTGTGTGTGTGTGTGTGTGTGTGTGTGTGTGTGTGTGTGTGTGTGTGTGTGACAGACAGACAGACAGACAGACACAGAGACAGAGACAGAGAGTACATATGATATATGAAACGGAACGTTGTGATCACTACCCTGATGGGATGGCTCGAACAAGCTTGTATTTGCATTCTAGAGAGCTGAACTGCCCCTAGATTTCGAATTTTCTCAAGCTTTTTCCCCAAAATAGGGTTACTCTGTTCATGAGTACACCGTGAACATGTCTGATCAGATATAAAGCTAGAAATTTGTCAGCTGTCGGTAAACTTGCTTTACTTCCATATCCAAGTGAGTATGTCTTTCTAACCACTGCTTGTCGTGTCATTGTCACCAAAGATGTCACCAAACATGAATAAATAAGTGACATATATATGAAAACAAGAGAAGCACACCTATACGTGACCACAACACATATAGATGAGTAATGAATTAGAGTATGGCTTAGTTAAAGTGTCTAACAGCATTTCCATGTGATAGTACTCACTGTGGTCACCAAATGTCACCAAGTGCTCCTCAGGTATTTACAGTTTGTTCAGGTAGTTGTTATCATTATTTTTCTTTCCACTACAAAACTACATTCAATGTTCATAATACAGTTTACTAATTGTCTGTACAAAAACAAAAAGAAATAATCTAAAGGTTTGGCATCAGCTGGCAGTATACAAGTTGGTCCGACCCAGAGATCAAATTTCTTTACTGTCAGCAGAACCAGTGATGGATGTGGCGCCACGTTCGCTGGAATGCGGCCAGCGGCGCGTTATCTTCTGTGTCGGTCTGCTCTCCTGAATCACAGTTTTCATCATCTTCCCCCTCACAAACCTCAATATCTGACTCAGCTACATCTTCTTCGTGTTTTCCTAATTTACGAACAGTAGTAATTAATTCCTCCTCTGAATAAGCTGGAGAATCATCTGTATCCTGAAAACCGTCTGCTACAAAGGGCATCGCCATTTTTTCACACGCTACGAGGCATGAATGAAAATACCCCAATCACATTTCGCGCCCAAGCATAAGTGAATGGATGTGTGTGTCGTGCTAATTTTCCCAAGATCATCTCATTGGATGATAACAAGAATGTTTGACCAATTGTCAGTCTCCCAGGGCCAGAAACATGTGATCAGTGCGTGATCAAAATAGCCCATGCTCGTGGCCGACTTTTACGGTCGGGTACGGCCGTAACGAAGCGCTAGGCAGTGCGGGCGGAACTGTCGGCTGCGGTCGTAATGAAGCTAAGAGGGAAACTAAATAAGCTTAGATTAAATTGAATAGCTTAAATAGCCTTGTTATTTGATTGATTGGTTACTGCATATGGAAGTAGGGCTAATCATTGGCTAAATGCATCTACAGCGTCATGTCGTTTGGTTTTTTATCCTCTTGTTGTTGTATTGATGTTGATGATGATATTTCTCTGAATAAAACTTGTTTTGCCAAGTTTTCATAACATGATGATGATGATGAGTTCGGTGTGTTTGTAGTATGATGATGTTGATGTTGATGGTGATGGTGTTGATGATGATGATGATGATGATAACAATAATAATAGCTTCTTCCTGCACTGGTTTGCCACCGGCTAACGAAACTATGCATGCCGTTTCCAGTCTGCACAGTTGAAACAAAAAACAGCCTTTTTAACAGTGAGGAAAAATAATGCAGAGATGCTGACCTAACAAGGTGATGTCTTTATCATCTCACTCTGCTGTGATCTGACGCCATGAAACCAGAGATAGCGGATTCGAGTCCTGGCTAGACCTTGAGTGACAGCTTGTCTGTTAGATGAAATTTTAAATCGAGGGTTGTGTGCAATAATGTACCTAAAGTTACTTCTGGCAACGTTCAGAACGTCCACAAAATTACGCGCATGATGATCATGTGCCCTGCCGCATGGCGTTCCCTGCAACTGCAAGTACATCTCCCAACCTTCTCTGTCTTTAGCCACCCTGCAAGTCCAGCCAATATTTTCTCCTTGGGTCTGTCCGGTGTTCTCTTTCCCCAACCTTTCCTGTTGTGACCAGGTGCTCTCATTCCCCTTTCCTCATATGTCCTATAAACGTTCCTTGTTTTTTTGTTAATTTCTTTATTAATGACCTTCTTGTGTCTGCCTCCATCAAGATTATCTCATTTGTTTCTGTCAACATTCTTCTTAGAAACCATATTTCAGTTGCCTCAGTTTTGTTCTCACAACCGAACAGTATAGTATTGGTTCTACATAACGTTCAAGAACTCTTCTTGAATGCTGTTTTAGCTTGGCCGATTGTTTTGGCTATTTCTGTCGTCTGGTGAGATAACCGTTCCCAGATATTTAAATTTATCAACCTGTCTCAAAGCTGTGCAATTTGTTGCTTATTTAGCTCCAGTCTTTATTTTTGCTTTCTACTTTTTATTACATTTACGAGGTTTTGCGGGTCTTTCATTTTCTGCAATTAGCACAGTGTCATCTGCGTAATGAATGCTGTTTATCATTCTTCCACCAACCTTAATCCCAGGATTCTTCTAGGTTTCTCATGATGGTTTTCCTGTAAAGTGAAAACAAATCTGGAACAAAATACAGCCCAGCCAGACCTCTTTTTTTGATCTTTTGGAAAGAGCTTATATCGTTTTCTATTCTCATTGCTGCTGTATGTTTCCAATATGTATTTCTGCTTATTCTTAGATCTTTTCCAAGTTGGTTGATTAATTCTTCATGTCTTACCCGATCAAAAGCATAAATAATAAAGCCTTATTCAGCTCTCCTGACCTCTCTATAACAGTTCTTAGGATGTATATGGCATTAATAGTTCCTTTCCCTTCGACAAATTTACGCTGTTCTTCTGCTATTTCTCTTTTGATTCTGTTCCTAGTCCTAATCATGATTTTTGTTACGGGACTGATAGTACGATGGAGTTCGCATTCTATAATTCTATAGCTCGTGTTCTTTTTTTTTTTTTTTTTTTTTTTGAAAGTGCGATGAAAATTGATTTTTCCTGTTCTTTGTTTCTGTCATCGTTAATGTAGCCTACTCTCCCCATCTATCTAATATTTTGTCTTTTTCCATGATTAGCATACCATATTTCGATTTTAAACAACGAGTTGATGTGCATGTCTTTTCCCCGTGAGCAATTTCTGTTTTTCTGTAATACTCTGAGGATGTTTTTTGCCGATGTTCTATTTCTTTGCATTTTGTTTCCAGCCAAGTTTCCTTAGCTTCATTGCACCTATTCCTGATTTCCCTGTTTATCCTCTTGTATTCTTCCTCTTTTCTCTTTGCCTTCCTCCGTTCTTCCATTAAGCCTAACAAAAAGTCTTTTGTTATCCAGTTCTTTTTCGGTTTTCTTTCAACTCGGGATTTCTTCACAAGTCGAGTTTCTCAACTTTGTCCATTGTTCGTCAATGTCACCAACGTCCTCTAGAGTACTGAATTTGTTTTGAGCATAAATTTTCACGGGTCGCTTACTATTCCAAGATTTAGTTTGATGCCTAAATTTTCCCAATACAGGATTGTGGTCACATCTGTGCCTGGCAGTGTTTTTGTTATCAGTAAAGAATTTCTAAATCTTTTATTTATCAGGATGTAATCAATTTGATTTTTAGTATCATCTCCATGTCCATTTTCTTCTCTTACGCTGCTCAGACCAGGTATTTCCTACTATGAACTCATTCATCTGTGCATAGTTCAAAAGTTTCTCTCCTATTTCATTTTGTGTGCCAAGGTCATAAGGTCCAACTATGTCTTCCACCCTTTCATGCCCCACTTTAGTATTAAAATTTCCCATTATTATTTCAATATCCTGTGATTTGCATTGATCTTTGGTCGTCGCAATACTTCATAGAAGTTGTCGATTTCTTCTCGAGTACTTAGGTTGGTGCATATACTTGGATCATGTTGATATCTAGTAAAACTCTGCCCAGTATCCTTTGATTGATTTTGACGTCCTTTTCTCTCATGACGTACCCCTCTTTGAAGTGTGTTTCCATCAGAATATATCGTTGTATACTTGCCTGGTGTTATCATGCCAGCCCCCTTCATCTCACTTCTCCTAGTCCCAAAACATTGATGTTAAGCTTTTCCATTTCTCTCTCTCGATATTTTCCCATCTTTCCCTTTGCAGCAGCGTCCTAACATTCCATGTTGCAATTTTCATGTTGTTTCTTTTGATAGCAGTAGCTTGATGACGGTTGTGTCACCAGCGCAGCATGACGCTCCCTACTGGACAAAGGTGTTCCACAGGAACCCATATTTACGTCTTTATCATCCTTTTTCATGTTTTGGCTGTTCATGGCGAACTTGGAAATGCACGATGGTGGTTTCCCGTTGCCTTCCTCTGGTTTTTGTGTGGATTCTCCATTAGCCTTTATCGTTCCCACGGCAACCCACAAGACATTATGGATGATTTTCTGTCAGGGTTTACGTGCATAACAGGGGGAAAAGGAAAATCTGAAGAATAAAATAATAGCAGAGCTGTATCTTGGCTGGTAAGATGTGGTTAGGCTATAGAATGATGGTCATCCAAAGGAAAGTGATTCATATACTAAACCCAAGCCTTTCAGGCGTAATGATCGACGTGCCACACGTGCAACGTGCTTGCCACGCAGAAGATCACTTGCATGCGACATCTCCTACATTATGGTGCCTTAAACAACATCTCGTGTTTTTCCCCATGTTCAGAGTATGAGGTGATGGCGTGATGGGGTACCTGGGTTATAACTGACCACTTTAAACATTCAGCATACACGGCCCAGCATAGTATAGCGTCCACGAACCAGTTCCCATGTATCAGTAAATCCGAGTAGTGGACATCTCAACGGTGGACCAGGTGGATGATGATAAATTCTCGATGTCTGTAAACCTGACAGACGGAAAAAAATTGGATTCCACTACCTTGTGCATAATTTCGGGAGCAGAGAACGCTAAGGAGACAAACATACCCAAAGTGGTCAGATGCCATCTTCTGAAGTTCCTGCAGCCAAGCTGATGCCAAATGTAATGCTACACATTTCTTTGGACAGATCAGAGTCCGAGAGTTCAGTTCAGTTCATACTGCTTATAGCCCAGCCTACTACTATATCAGGGCTAGGGTCCGACAGTGGAATCCTTTTGTCTGGGTCTCCATAAGCATTACCTAGGTCTGTGACACAGACAGTTAACTATGCTGCTGCTGCAAAGCAGCAAAATCAAAATAACAGGCAATAGTTACCAGTTATAAGTCCAACAAGACTGGCATATGGTACAGGTGTTACTGGTCCATCCGACTTTGGGAGAAGTCAGCTACCATTCACCTCAATCCACACATCCCCAGGACAATAAGATGCTGATCTGCCACTGAGTGCCTGATCCAATGGGTGCTTGGCTCGTAAAATTAACCTAAGAACAGACAGCTCTCACTACTCCAGGCAAACTACAGAGAATAATGAAGCAACCGCTTTGTCATGCCACTCGGAGGTGGCTTGGAAAACGTACCCTGACCTCTAAGATGATCTGCAGCACAGTAGAAAAAAACAATCACTAACTCAGAGCCCAGAAGAATGGACGTCAACATATCATCATCATCAGGTGCCTTGCCGCATGGATTTGGCGATCATGGACTTCCATCTGTCTCTATCTCTTGTTGCCTCAAGCATCTCTTCCACCCTCTTTGTCCCCAGCCATTCTGCAAGTCCGTCTAGTATCTTTTCCCTGGGTCTACCTGGTGCTCTTTCCCTCCAGCTTTCCTGTTGTGTGATCAGGTGCTCCAATTCCCCTTTCCTCGTTAAATGGCCTATACATGTTGCCTGTCTTTTCCTAATCTTCCTTATGAATGATCTCCTTGTGTCTGCCTCCATCAAGACTGTCTCGATTGTTTTCTTTCCTGTCCATGGACGTCTCAAATTCTTCTTAAAAACCACATCTCGGCTGCCTCAATCTTGCTCTGGTTTTGCCTGTTGACTGTCCACACCTCACAACCGTATAACAGTATTGGTTCTATATAATATTCAAGAACTCTCTTCCTGTTGTTAATTGATAGGCATTTGTTGGTAAGAATGCTTGAGTGCTGTTTTGGCTTGGCTGATTCTGCTGGCTATTTCTGTCGTCTGGTAAGATAACCGTTCCCAGATATTTAAATTTATCAACCTGTCTCAAAGCTGTGCCATTTGTTGCTCATTTAGCTCCAGCCCTTTATTTTACTTTCTACTTTTTATTACATTTACGAGGTTTTGCAGGTCTTTTTCATTTTCTGCAATTAGTACAGTGTCATCTGCGTAATGAATGTTGTTTATCATTCTTCCACCAACCGTAACACCAGGGCATTCTTCTAGGTTTCTCATGATGGTTTTCCTGTAAAGTGAAAACAAATCTGGAACAAAATACAGCCCAGCCAGACCCCTCTTTTGATCTTTAAGAAAGAGCTCATATCGTTTTCTATTCTCATTGCTGTTGTTTGTTCCCAATATGTATTTCTGCTTATTCTTAGATCTTTCCATACATATTGATCCTTCCAAGTTGGTTGATTAATTCTTCATGTCTTACCCGATCAAAATCCTTGGTATAATCAATGAAGCATAAAAATAAAGCCTTATTCAGCTCTGCTGATCTGCCATCTGGTAAAATGATCGTCCCGAGGTAGGCCTATTTAAACTATCAAGGTTGTGCCGTTTGCTGTTATTTTGCATGAGGGGATTTCATGTTTTTCACTGATCACCATGACATCAGTGTTCCTGCTGTTTACCTTCGCTTTCTATTAGAAAGTCACAAGGTTTTGTAGTTCCATTTCATTTTCTGCAACTAGCACGGTGTCATCTGCGTATCGAATGTTGTTTATCATTTTTCCTCCAACCTTTCATCCAGGGTCTTCCTCTAGGTTTTTCGTGATGTTTTCGCATAACAACATAACAAGACCATAAAACACAAAAGTTTGCTATAGACGACATGCTGTGGGAGAAGGACTATCCTTTCTTCTGGCAGGGCAGACCTTCTGAGGAATCTGTACTGTTGTCAAGAGCATCTATGACAGTTTCTCTAAATGACCCTTTACCTCAGCTTTGCAGCATTGTTCGGCAAAATGAGCCGACCTCAAGAAAGAAAACATAAGTTCTTTGAGGATGCTGATGCTACCATCAGTAAGATTCCAGAATCTGAGCACATCACTTTGCTTGGAGAATTCAATGCTAGACTCGGATTAGACTACAACTCATGGCAGACTGTCTCAGACACTTTAGTGTTGGCAAGATGAAAGATAATGGCCAGAGACTGTTGAAGCTCCGTTCCTACAATAAGCTATACATCACCAACTCTTTCTTCAAGACAAAGCCTCGCTTGAAAGTCTCCTGGAGACACCTCATTGGCATCAGCTGAACATGATCAGTACCAGAAGAGTTGTCCCCAACAGTATTCTTCTCTCACGCAGCTTCAACAGTGCCGACTGTGATACCGGCCGGTCCATGGTGTGCAGCAAAGTCTGACTGAAAGTAAAGAAGCTCCACCACATTAAGCAGAAAGGATGCCAACACCTAATATTAGGGCAGCCAACCTTGAGCTTTGCACAGAACTCAAAGATCAAAGGGAACGGGGTTTTTTCCTCCTCCTGTCCATGCAGCATCCTACATTGTCAACCATGTTAGCAAAGCATAAACTTGACCCTTTGATTCCTCATCCTAGCCTATCCAAGCTCGTCAACCTTGCACACCTTAGACAGAAGACGAAAGTGCATATCTATGATATATTTTTCGCTGATAAAGCCATTATCTGTTCAGGCCATTGTGTGAAAAAGTAATTCTGTTTTCCTTTCAGTGAACGTTCTCGTAAAGTGTCACCCTTAACATTTCTGTTAATAGTGGTACTGTTGTTTGACATTTTAAAAGAAAAACATTGTTTTAGGTTAGATAACTAGATACGGCGTGTAAAGGTTAGGTAACTAGATACAGCGTGTAAAGTGGAATACATGCGAAATCTCCTCAGGATGAGTTGTTCAGAAGTTTCTCAATGAACGATATCTGTTTTAGAAGTTTCTCAGTTACCATTGGTAGTTGGTCGTGCTATGAGCATCAAGTTGTATTAACTGCACAGACAAGGAGTGGCTGCTCCTGATTATTATGTGTATACCGGTGTTGTGTGTATCATTTTCAGCAAGTAGTACTTGTAATGTTGATACATTGTGTTTTGAATTGGAAATGATTTTTCCATATCTTTTCAAGTGCTGGAAGGCTCCCTAGATGTCGTTGTGAGCCATGGACATGAGACAATATGGTTGTTGGGTTTTTTTGGGGGGGGGGGTTTTGTTTGCTTTTTTTTTTTACTTAGGGAGCGTACGAATGCTCCTTGTGTTTTCAAATTTGGTTCCAGCTATGACTGAAATCTGCAAACAAATGGGAGCAGCTATATGCTTCAGTGCCACCTTCTCCTGCAGATCAGAAAGTGCACTCGTACTACAAACTAAAGAAGGATTTGGGTTAGCGGACTTCTTAGTCAGCAGATAAATATACAAAAACAGAAGTGCAACATATTCTTTTCAGGAGAAGTGGCTGAATTTGCGTTGCGCTGAAGGGGCATGTTTAACTGTTGTGTGGAGGCCTATGTCTGGTAATACAGAGATCATGGGACACAACGTGTCCAGAATGTGTTGTAGGCCTACAAAACATTTGAATATTAATTAAATCGATTGATTAGATTAATAAGTTAGTATTTAATAATAGACATAAGTTGAAAATTTCTATTTGTCTTAATTGTGAAAGAACCAAATCTAGTGCGTGTACCAAGACAGTAAGCGAGTGGTGGTGACGGTGGAGTGACAGCCACCTTGACATTTCACACAGTCTTGGCCTCCACAGGCTAGTCAGCTCACTATCCCATGTTTGCCAAGAGTATGGCATCACCATCAATCTGAAGAAGACAGAGATCATGGGACAGAATGCCAACGATAAGCTCAGCATTAGCCTCGAGATTACACCCTGAAAGTGATAGATGAATGAATTTGCCTTCAGTAATCTCCAGTAATCTGTTCTTCGACCCAGAGCTCAACAGGCAGATAGGGAATTCTACCGCTCTAGCAGCCAAGCTGTCAAGTGAGTGTGGAAAAAACAAGCTCACCACAGCCATCATATCAGAGTGTACAGAGTCTACATACTGAGTACCCTTCTCGATGTAAGTGAGAGCCGGACAATGTGCACGCACCAATAGCTGCCACATGCAATGCTTGTGCAGGATCCTCAGTATTTCTTGGAAGAACCACGTGCCATAGAAGGGCGTCTTGGATCAGGTCAGCATGACAAGCACATATGCCCCCTTCACACAACGACGACAACAAAGATTCGGCCATGTCTGCTGCATGCAGGACAGCCGCACCCCGTTAAAGTATATGTATCCTGCATAATGAGCTGCAATATGGGACGTCTGCAAACGTGACAAACTTAGAAGTCCGCTGATATCAGCAAGAGACAATTCACACCCTGTCACCGAGTTCATTTGACTGCTATCATGACTAATGGCCCAAGATTCATAACAAGCCGGTTTACTTACAAGCTTTACGTTAGTCCAACGGTCCAAGATGTAACTACGGAAGTGGGTTGTGCACGGGAGAGAACTGGACGGAAGTACGCAACTTTGCATTTCGTGTGCGTCGTCATGACGATCATCTGCGTTCCAGGTGTCCAGACAGACTGACCGATTCCAGCGGTGGCACGGAACACTATGGCCCAGTGTGAGTCTGTGTACACAGGAGCTAAAACAGGAAAGAAAGAACAAATAACCAATCACAGTGGGTTTTTTTTCTTCTTTTCTATAGTCAGTTACCATACCCACTTACTAGCTTCAGACAACTGTAGGAAACTGGTCAATAGGAAAGGTAAATGAGTTTTGTACAGTATTTACACCGAAAATCAATTGACCATAATATGATTTAATCATATATACTAATCAAATCTGATTCAGGCTGTTGACTGGTAAGCTGAGGTAGGGGTGTGTGTATGTGTGTGTGTGTGTTTGTGTGTGTGTGCGCGCGCGCGCACACGCGTGCATGTCTACCATGTCTACGTGTGTATCTGTTGCATTATTCAACATTGTTGTCATTGCTGCTGGTATTTTATATTTGTTGTTGATGATGATGACAACGATGGTGATATTATTATTATTGTTTTTGTTGTTATTGTAATTGTTGATGTTGTTGTTCTTTTTCTTACTATTATTATCATCATTATCATCATCATTATTATTACTATTGTTAACATTCATCATCATCGTCGGGTTGCCTTGCCACATGGCGTTGGCGATCATAGCCTTCCATCTGCTTCTATCTTTTGTTGCCTCAAGCTTTGTCTTCAGCCACTTTGCAAGTCCGTCCAATATCTTCTCCCTTGGTCTACCTGGTGCTCTCTTTCCCTCCAGCTTTCCCGTTGTGACCAGGTGCTCCAATTCCCCTTTCCTCATAAAATGGCCTCTAAATGTTGCCTGTCTTTTCCTAATCTTCCTTATCGATGATCTTCTTGTGTCTGCCTCCATCAAGACTGTTAATATTATTGTTATCATTATTTTATTAGTAATAGTAGTATTAGTATTAGTATTGTTGTTATTATCGTTATGATGATGATGATGATGATGATGATGATGATGATGATGATGATGATGATGATGATGATAACGATGATTATTATCATTATCATTTTCATTGTCTCTGTCAAAGAGGTTAAATCGATTTGCTTTATGTGATCCACTTATGTGTGCTTTTTGTTATCGATGTTTTGTTGTTGTTGTTGTTATCATCATCATCGTCGTTATCATCGCCGTCTCGGTTTGTTTTTTATTACTTTATCTGACACCGTCAGCGATCAGCCTCTAGCCAGAATGTCTCGAGGAGTGGGATGTTGGGTTTCCGCAATGTCTCATTCACACCCTCGATCTAAGTCTTCCTTGATCTTCCTTCTGCTTTGAATCCTGACATCTTTGTATCAGATGCTTGAAAGACAGGCAGATTGATTGGCATACGAGTCAGGTGTCTGAACAATTTGGTTCTTTGTTTGTTGGTGAACCGGTGTTGCTCCCACCATTTCTCTGATCTTGGGGTTGCAGACATGTCCCCTTGAGTCTTGTTTGCGGCCCTCCTCAAACATTACATTTCACAGGTGGTTCTCCTGCTCTCGAGGGACTTCGTATGTATGTGTGAAAGAAAAGGTGGATTTGAGAGTTTGACCTGGGCATATTTGGGCAAGTCAACAGCAGAGGTGCAAATCGGAATACTTTAAAGAAAAATGTAAACCTTCTGAGGTAAAAAGATTTAGTTTGTTTCAAAGTGTGTATATCTGAGCTGTTTATGAAGAAAGTTTGATTTATCTTTAAGTAGGATATCTTTGCCATTTATTCATTGAGGATTAATTGCACAATCAGACAAACCTGCATCGTAATTAATATGTTTCTTTGCAGGTTTATCGTCCGTGATGGAGAGAGGTAAAGGATAAACGTAAGCTGCTACTAAATATTCATCTCAGAATTCTGGGAGATAAAACGCGGGTCTCGATCTCCCTGTTGAATATGCCGCTACTTGTAAAAACGCTGCTGAATTATTCACACTTGCTTCAGTTGCGCATTGATAGCTGGTATTAAGATTACCAGGTGTTCTGCTAATTTTCATAACTTTGGTCTTACTGAAGCTGAACGCTTCATATATTTTTCACAGACAAGGTTTAGATTGGTGGTATGATCTCGAGTTGTTTTTCTTTTCCATGTACCAGAATCTGGCTGTCTTACCTGAACCAGAGGCAGTGAATGAGTTTCATTCACTGCCTCTGGTTCAGGTAAGAACAGAAACTCATTCATTGCCTCTGGTTCAGGGTTCGATTCCTTCAATATTCTGTTCGATTCCTTCAATGCTCTTGTCCTCACACAAGAGCAGCAACAGCGAATTTCTGCCTCACTCCAAACAACATTTGAAATGAGTCTGTGAGCTGCGTACGGTGCTCATGCTGTTCGCGTAGATTGCTCGGACGTTGGCCAACGGCTCTCCCCTGACAGTGTACTCAGTTTGTCTCCATTCACCCTATCGAAGGCTTTCTTCATAGATGGTGTTAAATTCTTTGTTGAAATCAGTTGTCTGAGCTATCTGAGCGCAAAGTTGTACCCATTTTCCCTTTCTGAATCTTATTTGGGCCCCACTCAGAAAAGGTTTCACCTTGTCACCTTCACCTGCAAATTAGACATCAAACTTCTGAGAAATATTGACTGACATTTTCTACACAACACAACACAACACACACACACAAACACACACACACTCACTCACTCAAGCTCACATTCACGCTCATACAAACACACACAAAGTACACACACATACACACACATACACATATACACACATACATATGTGTACACATCATGCATATACATACATCACGCACAAACACGGAGACAGAGGCAGGGAAACAGAGGGGGAAGTGGGGGAGGGAGAGAGAGGGGTAGGGAGAGAGGGCCGCCAAAGCTTTGTATTATTCATGCTCTTTGACCAGATCGATACTTCTGTACACACACACTCACACACACACCGCGCGCGCGCGCGCACACACATACACACAGACACACACATATACAGACAGACTCGCACACACACACTCTCTCATACACAATCACATACACACACTCACAAACACACTCACATACACACACACACACACACACGCACGCACGCACGCACACACACACACACACACACCACACACAACACACACATACACACTCACTCACCTCACTCACTCAAGCTCATACACACACATACAAACACACTCATACAAACACACATAAAGTACACACACATACACATATATACAATGTACACATACACACATGTGTACACATCATGCATATACATACATCACACACAAATACGGAGACAGAGGCAGGGAAAGAGAGGGGGAGGGAGTGGGGGAGAGAGAGAGAGGGGTAGGGAGAGAGGGCCGGGGCTTGCTACATAACAGTGTCACCAAAGCTTTGTATTATTCATGCTCTTTGACCAGATCGATACTTCTGTACCACACACAAACACACACACACACACACACACACACACACACACACACACACACACACACACACACACACACACACTCACTCACTCACTCTCTCCCTCTCTCTCTCTCTCTCTCTCTCTCTCTCTCTCTCTCTCTCACTCTCTCTCATAGACACCACACATTCCCATGGATTTTCGATAATTACTTTTTCTCGGCCTACATTACAGATTTTGCTGTCATTTTGTAGAAGTGAAGTGTACTCTTAGTTGGTATTTCAGTTCTTCTTTAACATTTTCAAACGACGGTATTTCTTTAGGACTGCTACTATTGTTAAAAGCATCGTGTTTACTTCTAGAAAGAAGTAGAAACTAACTGGAAATGTGCAACCCATAATCTTATACGTACATTTGATCAAAGTTTGATCACTGTCATTTTGATAAACATTTTTAATGTTTCATTTCTCTCAGGGAAGTATTCTTTTTCAATGTAATATTTATCTAAATTGCTACATCATCAGTGTATTCAGCCAAGTTTATAAGTGTGTGCCTGTGTGTATGGTGTGTGTGTGTGTGTGTGTGTGTGTGTGTGTGTGTGTGTGTGTGTGTGTGTGTGTGTGTGTGTGTGAGTGAGTGGTGTGTGTGTGTGTGTGTGTGTGTGTGTGTGTGTGTGTGTGTGTGTGTGGGGTGTGTGTGTGTGTGTGTGTGTGTGTGTAGTGAAGGTACTGTACAGAATCATAGTACTCATGTTTGTTTAGCCAAAGAAACAATGGAGAACAAAGACAAAACGAGAAAGACAGACAAACTGACAAAACAGCCGTAGGCGAAACAAATGTTCTTGAGGCGAAATTAGCGCGCAGGCGAGAAATGTGCGGGGCGAAGAACACGAAAAACGAAATGTTGTGATTGGATTGTGCAAACAGAGTAACAGCTTAGACCAATGTTCATACATTAGAACACCTATCGTTCACTACAATGTAATCCATACCCAATCAACCAGAACTGTACATTGGCACATGCAATTGGAATAATGCGCCTGTCAGTTTAAAACTAACTAAACAAGCCATTCAGCGACACCGGAGTTTAATTTCAAATCAGTCATCCACAACTACATGTATAAGCTTTTCCGTTGTTTTGTTCACTCGATTAAACAAATATAGACATATCTTCAATTCAGAAGATGGGAAAACGGACATGATCATGCGCGTACGCGCACACGGACACACACACATCAACATTAAGTTGTAATTTCAATGAATTTTACTATGCAGGGAAAATGCGCCGGAAATGCTCACCTTCCTGTATGAAAAACCATCCTGAGGCTGACGTCAGATTACTGGGCACTTCGTACAGATACACGTTCAACAGCTCACAGGTCAACGTTGACGTCATGCTGTCGTAATGTGCATTGACGCTACAATAACTTGACGCCATGTTGTATATCACCATACACCGCGCGTAGCTTTGACCTTTGTATTCTCTGAAGATCACGGTACTGTTTGATGAGACGCTCAGACGCTGACCCGGATACACAGTGTAGAGAATACAAGTGGAGAAACTGACCAAGGTCAAACTCAGCAAGCATAAGATGTTCATCTCCATAGTAAAATAACTCTGGGTAAAGGATAACACAACAGAGTACCTACAACCAAAGGCTGAGATTAAGCGCTATCGAGTATGGGTTGATCAGACTCGTATCCCGGCTTGGAACTGAACACACCAAACCAGACCATCCAGTTGTAAATTGCTATTTGTTCCTGTTTAGGGGCGGCTGAGGTTGGACCGCGAGGAAGAGGAAATAAATCTTCAACTCTTCGATCTTCACTGAGTGGTCAGGAAAAGATTTAGGCTCTACCTTACCTCCGGCTTCGACAAAAGGGGGTTGTAGGAGGCTGAAAGAGGATGAGTGGGAAACAGGGAGAGTGGGGAGGGTTAGACTTGAGATTTATTTAAACAAAGTTCACAGACAACAAAGCATGGATGGAGCATCAAGCCATGGCTTATCTTAGTCCTACTCTACAAAGGAGGCAATAACATAATTGCTTTTATTGAAAAAGTGAAACTAAACAATCATGATAAGGAATGGTACGCACAAGATGTGCTCTAATGAAGACTTGAATAAAAACAAAGCAGCACAAAGGTAAACAAGAAGGCGTGACTGATGAAGGTTACAATCTGCAAGTCTGGACTTCAGATTCTAGTTGGACGTCTAAAATTGAACTATGCAGATTGGAAAATGAATGGCAATGTAGCAGTTTATCATGCAACGGTAAGACTACCTCCACGTGTAGCGAAAAATGACAACAGAAGTTTGTCAGTTGTCGTTCAGTTGGCATGTTTTGGATCTGCACGTTAGAAAAAAAGATTAATGGATTTATGATATAAGATACATAAATAATCAAATAAACAAAATATATTGATAAGATCGTGAATTCAGAAGGATAACATATTGCAATGTCACAATAAACAGTAAAGAAAATAGTCAAACTATAGCTTTGCAAACACTATATTCAATACATTAGGCATATGTTCCAAACATTTTTACGACATTTTTGAGAACGCTAACATGAATCCTGGTCATTGTGAAAAATAGGATGACAAACTCCAAAGAGCTATAAGCAGGAATTTGCTTCTTTCAAGTATTCAGGAAGACATTGACAACTTCTACGAAGTATTAGAGATGGCCAAGGCCCAATGTAAATCACAAGAAGTTACAACAATAATGGGAGACTTTAATGCTAAAGTGGGACAAGATAATTAGACCTCATGGCCTTGGTACACAAAACGAAAGGGGAGGGAAACTTATAGAATGGGCACAGAGTTCATAGTAGGAAACAACGTGGTTTGAGCAGCCTAATAGAAGAAAATGGACTTGGATGAGTCCAGGAGATAATACCAAATATCAGATTGACTACATCCTGATTAATAACAGATTTAGAAATTCTTTACTGTCAGCAAAAACACTACCAGGCGCAAACTGTAACAGTGACCACAGTCGTGTAGTGGGAAGATTTAGGCTGAAATTAAGAAAAAAGAAACAGACCAAAAGCAATCTATGACTCTTAGAGACAGATGAAGTGATACGTAAAAAATTTAATGTACATGTTCGAAACAAATTCAGTTCTCTGGAAGGCGTTGGTGAGGGTGAAGGACAATGGATAAAGTTGAGAAATTCGATAATGAAGCTTGTGAAGGAAAGTATCGAGAGTAGATAGAAAAGCAAAAAAACAACTGAATAACAAAAGAAATTCTAGGCTAAATGGAAGAAGAGAGGAAGGCAAAGAGATATACAAGATACGTGCAATGAAGCTAAAGGAAGCTTGGCTGAAAACAAAATGCAGAGAAATGGAAGACTGACACAGAACAGATCCTCAGGGTATGTACAGAAGAATGTCCACAGGAATAATACATGCACATCAACCGGTTGCTTAAAATTGAAAGATGGCACGCTTATCATGGATAAAGACAAAATATTAGATAGGGAGAGTACCGGTCGACCTTTTTGAAGATGACAGAAACGAAGAATACATTATAAGAAAGAAGGTTGAAGGACCACCCGTAATGAAAGATGAGGTTAGAGCAGCACTGAAAAAGATGAAACCAGGAAAAGCCCCAGGACCAGACAACATTACTACAGAGATGATTGAAGCCCTGGAGGAATTTGGTATTGAAAAAATAACAGTCCCCCTAAATGAAATTTATGACACTGGAGAAATCACCAAGGATATGTCAAAATCAATTTTCATTGCACTTCCAAAGAAGACAGGGGCTACAGAATGCGAACTCCATCGCACAATCAGCTTGATGAGTCATGTAACAAACATCCTCTTAAGAATAATCATGATGAGGACAAGGAATACGCTCGAAGAATCAAAAGAGAAATAACAGATGAACAGTGTGGATTTGTGGAAGGGAAAGGAACTATTAATGCCATATACATCCTAAGAACTATCATAGAGAGGTCAATCGAGATGAATAAGGATTTATATTTATGCTTTGTTGATTATACCAAGGCTTTCCATCGGGTAAGACATGAAGAATTGATCAACCAACTAGAAAGACTCAATATTGATGGAAAAGATCTACGAATAATCAGAAATATGTTTTGGGAACAAACAGCTGCAATGAAAATAGAAAATGACATAAGCTCTTTCCAAAAGATCAAAAGAGGAGTCTGACAAGTTTGTGTTTTGTCACAGATCTGTGTTCACTTTACAGCGAAAACATGAGAAACCTAGAGGAAGACCCTGGATTAAAGGTTGGAGGAAAAATGATAAACATATTCAATACGCAGATGAGACCGTGCTAATTGCAGAAAATGAAAGGGACCTACAAAACCTTGTGAATATACTAGAAATAGAAAGCAAAGTTAAGGGGTTGTAACTAAACAGCAAGAAGACTGAAGTCATGGTGATCAGTGAAAAACATGAAACCCCCTCATGCAAAATAACAGCAAACTGCACAACCTTGAGACAGGTTGATAAGTTTAAATACCTGGGAACGATCATTTCACCAGATGGCAGATGCACATCAGAAATAGCCAGCACAATCAGCCAAGCTGAAACAGCATTCAAGAAGATGAAAAGCATTCTTAACAACAAATGCCTGTCAATTAACATCAGGAAGAGAACCGATAATGTTATACGGTTGTGAGGCGTGGACAGTCAACAAGCAAATGCAGAACAAGACTGAGGCAGCCGAGATGTGGTTTCTAAGAAGAATGTTGAGAGTTCTATGGACAGCAAAGAAAACAAACGACAGTCTTGATGGAGGCAATCACAAGAAGATCATTGATAAGGAAGATTAGGAAAAGACAAGCAACATTTTTAGGCCATTTTTTGAGGAAAGGGGAGCACCTGGTCACAACGGGAAAGCTGGAAGGAAAGAGAGCACCGGGTAGAAACAGGGATAAGATATTGGACGGACTTGCAAAGCGGCTGAAGACAAACAGGGTCGAAGAGGTGCTTGAGGCAACAAGGGACAGAAACAGATGGAAGGCCATAATCGCCAACGCCAGGTGGCAAGGCACTTCATGATGATGATGTTGATATACAAAGGGAACTGATATACACATGGACTTTGTAAACGTTGTACATGATATCAATGTTTATAAAATGAATGAAACAAGTTGACCTGGTGTTTTAGAAAAAAAAAGTCTTCTCTTGATGACAAAAGCTGAATCATTCGCTATCGAAAAACCACATGCGCATCTAAAGCGCTCGGCTGTCAACACCTTAAAGCCCCTAACAGTCCACTTGCTTTTAACGGTGAAATCCTAATGCTTTCTGATGGCTGAGAGCACTGAGAGCACTAGTTCGCTGATGATCTTTCTCAGTCTGTGACCACCGTTGTGTCAGTGTCCGATTTGAACAGTTCCCTTGCCGCTGTTTTTGACAAGCATGCGCCTGTACGTCAACGAAAAGTCCGGGACGGAAAGCCTACCCCGTGGTACGGCGCTGTCGCTGATCAGCTTCGTCAGCTGAAGAGAGAGCGTAGGCGTGCCGAGCGCTGTTGGCAGTCATCACGGTTAACAGTACACAAACAAATCTATGACGCAGCAAAGCAAACGGTTGCAGATTGCGTACACGACGCGAAAACAGCTTTTTATTCTTCGCTAGTGTCCAGTTCTACCACTTGTAAACAACTCTTTCACAATATGTCCTCACTTCTTGGAAAAATCAAACCTGTGTCTCTTCCCACTGTGTCCGATGTCAAACTGCTCCCACACATTTTTGCCGATTTTTTCCATAAGAAAATTCTCAAGATCCGTGACAGTTTTCCACCATTTCAAAGTACTGGTTCAAACACTGTGTCGTTTTCTGGCTCACCACTTGTAAATTTCATTCCAGTTTCTGAAGACCTTGTCCGGAAGACCATTCTTAAGACTCCCCCTAAATCATGTGAACTTGATCCCATTCCAACCAAACTTCTCTTTCAACATGTGGATCTTCTCTTGCCGACCATTACAAACATCATGAATCAGTCTATTACCACTGGAATTGTTCCCCGTGAATTTAAGACTGCCATTGTTAAGCCCTTGCTGAAAAAATCTAACCTCAACAAAAATGACCTGAAAAATTACAGACCGATTTCCAATCTTCCATTTTTTCTAAACTGCTTGAACGTCTGATTCTAGACCAGCTTTTCTCCTATCTCTCATCCCATAACCTCCTTAGTCCTCACCAATCCGCTTACAGGCCAGGGCACAGCACAGAAACTGTTCTGCTTCGTATTCTCAATGATCTTTTGACCTCCCTGGATCAAAACAAAATTTCTATTCTTCTCCTTTTGGATCTTTCAGCTGCTTTCGATACTATTGACCATGAAATTTTGCTTTCCCGTTTGGAAAACAACTTTGGAATTCAAAAATCTGCTTTACACTGGTTTCGATCTTATCTTTCAGAAAGAAAGCAAACCGTACTTGTCGACGGAAACAAATCTTCTGAGCTGCCTTTGGATTTTGGCGTGCCTCAAGGCTCTGTTCTGGGTCCTGTGCTTTTCATATTGTATACTTCTCCTCTGACCCACCTTATTGACTCACATTCCATCCGTCATGAAATGTATGCGGACGATACCCAGCTCAATCATACTGATTCTCCTACTAACTACGATCATCTAGTTCAGTCTCTTCAGAACTGCGTTTCTGAAGTAAAATCCTGGATGTATGAAAATCGACTTAAGTTGAATGATGACAAGACTGAAGCCCTTCGTGTTTCTCCATTGCCTGCAGATCTTTCTTCTCTGCCTTCCACTATTACTGTCGGTAATACCGCTATTGCTTTTTCTGATTGCGTTCGTGACCTCGGTTTTGTCTTTGACCATAATCTCTCCATGCACCAGCACATCATCAAAACATGTCAGGCTGCATACATCGAACTTAGACGCATTAATTCTATTAGACACTACCTTACATTAGACGCAACCAAGACGTTAGTTACTGCATGCATTCTGTCTAGGTTAGATTATTGCAATTCACTCCTTGCGGGTTGCCCTCAGAAACATCTCAAACATTTGCAACAAGTTCAGAACTCTGCAGCTAAACTCATCTTCAAGGCACGTAGGTCACAGCACTGCACACCCCTGTTTCAGACACTGCACTGGCTCCCGGTTGAACAAAGAATAAAATACAAGATTTGCTGCCTTTGTTATCACATCATTTCTGGAACTGCTCCTGACTATCTCTCTGAACTCTTGACTGTCTACGTACCTTCTCGATCACTCCGCTCTTCTGTGGATGACAAGAAGTTTCGTGTGCCAAAATATAACAGAGAAACTCACGGTGGTAGAGCCTTTGCAGTTTTTGCTGTTCAGACATGGAACTTGTTGCCTCAGTCCGTCCGCCACTCTAAAACTCCACCATCTTTCAAAACAAGTTTAAAAACTTACTTCTTTAAACAGTGTTTTTCCTGATTTTGGCTAGTGGGTTGATCCTGCTTGACATTCTGGATGAAATTGTGCACAATGGGGTGTATGCCAGTGTGTGTGTGTGTGTGTGTGTGTGTGTGTGTGTGTGTGTGTGTGTGTGTGTGTGTGTGTGTGTGTGTGTGTGTGTGTGTGTGTGTGTGTGCGATGTGTGGCTGTGTGTGTGTGGGTGTTGTGTGTGTGTGTTTGAAAATGGGGGGAGAGAGGGTGTGGGCGGGGAGGGGGTGAGAGGGAGAGAGATTATTTGGTGTGTCTGTGTGGTTGTTGATTTCCTGTGGATAGTTTTTGATGAGTTTGTTTGTATTGTAGCCTGTTATTTGGTTTATATATGTATGGTTTACTGATGTAAAGCGCTTTGAGGTTTCGGAAAGCGCTCTATAAATGCACTATTATTATTATTAGGAAACTATCTCCTTGAATATACCAGAAAGAAGAGGAAACACGCCAAATACAGACCATCCTCACCACGTTTTAAGGGCAATAAATCAGATGGTAGTACGATGATAAAGTTCAAATCAATTCAGAGCATTATCAACACATTGGCAAGTCATTTAAAGTCCATGGGCGTTTTTCTTTTTTTGTGTGTGTTTGTTTTGGTTTGTTGTTGTTGTTTTTTGTTAATTGTTGGACAGACTATTTGCATTTATAGATACTACTTTAATTGTTTTTAAACTAGCCCCACAATAAGAGAAAATGTTTTGATCTGAAGATAAGCCGCTGTTTTGTTTGATACAGAATGCAATATTTAGTTTAGTTTACTTGTGCATCTGAATCAGCCGGGGTTAAATAATTTTTATATCCATTACAGTACTTGAAAAACACACGATGAACTCATCCAGTGTGTTTAACGTTAAGTCACCGTTAAGTATTCATTTACCCCTGACATTCGAATTATCAAGTAAGTCCTGTAATTAATGGGGTTTTGAACTGAACTGAACTAAGTTAAACTGAACTTGAATTGAAATAACCTGAATTCCTGAAGATATAACACCGAAAGCTTCATTATATGTTGTGCGTTGTGAACTGTCATTGTGAATTAACTTGAAAGCACAATTTTGATTACTATGATTTACGGCTTGGAGTTTGGAGTTTAAAGTTGATGTGTTTTACCCAGTTTGCATGCAATTATTTGGAAGGGACGAGTCCTTGAGCCTGCGCAAAACCCTGTGGAGAAAAGGAGAAGAACTTATCAAGCGCTAAGCTGACACCACCAAATTAAGTTTTTATTCTGCAGTATGGGAATGAACTCGAGACATCAAATCTTGAGTCCACGGCTCTACCAAAAGAACTACACTGCATGAGGAAAATTTGCGGCCTGCCGGAGGGTCGAACCCACGACCCTGTTTTATCAGCACAGTGCTCTAAGCAAATGTATCAGCTGATCTTGCTTCTGTTCCAGCAAAATTGCATAGCTTTTAACACAGATTTGGTTCAGTTTATCCTAAATTATGGCCACCCATGACAAAAATCATCTAGGACTTGAAACACACCAGAAACAAATCCAACCACAAAATATGAAATAACGAATTTAAAACCAACTCCGCACATGTATGACATATCCACCCACGAATGAAGTGTCAGGATCAGAGACAGCATCACGTGTATCTTGTCAAGCCTAAAATGATTGTGGTCACTGGAACAGTAATTGCAGAAAAACCCAGAGGCAACATACTGTGGCACAAACACACGTACAGAAAAGCACACACTTTCATACCGGATCAATATCACGCACACACACAGTCAACGATGGGATCGTTAAGTAGGTTGCCATTAAGAATTAATTGGTGGGTTAGTCAACCAAACCGTCCTGCAGACAGCCTGACAAACGTCGATATAAAACGTACTCATGCCAGAGTTACCCTTGGCTTTATTGAAACCACTTAAAAGAAAAGATTAATTCATTGAACCGGTACGTCTTTCTATTTGTTTGTCTGTCCGTCATATATTTGTCTAGCTGGGAACAAAATATGGGATAATGAGTTCTCCGTCTGTTTATGGATTATCTTTCCTAAATGTGGACCGCAACTAAGAACCTCAGTGTTAGAAATCACAACTGCTTAAATTTTATACGGGAGTAGTGTTCAATCTTATTAGTTGTTTGTTTTCATCTATTTTATTCAATACTCTGCTTTATTTCAGGTTTTGTTGTGACATTTCTCGGCATTTTTTTTTTATTTTTTTTTTTAGAGTTAATTCATATTCAATTTTGGATCAGTCGTTTAGATGATATGTGTTCACTTTAGCTTTTGGAGTTTAAAAATATTTTTATCAATAGAGATTCATCGCACTTAGATGATCTATCCGATCTGCTTAACAGTTATCTGCCAGACTCCCTGAGATCAAGAGAAAATGGACACCATCATCATGAAAAGATTATAGAGATGGACTGGGCACAGCATCCGAAGGGAGCAGGATAACATCACCTGGACTGCCGTGCACAGGACACCAGCAGGAAAACGCAGGAGAGGAAGACCCAAGAACAGCTGGCAAAAAATCGTAGAACACAATGCTCTGAAACATACCTGAGGTACCACACAGAAACTTGCCCGGAAAAGATAGAAGTGGTGGATCTTGGTTGCTGCTCTGCATGCCAGTAGTATGGTGAATAAGTATAAGAAAGATTGTTTGAGCCTGTGCAAAACCCTATCCGCTGCAAGATCTATTTCAATAGGTAAGGAAGGAGAACTGGACATACGAAACACTAAAGTGACACCACCTCAGTGATTGGATTATGGAAATGAGCAGCGAACAGGCCAGTTTTTATGCTGCCATGGTCAGCCAAAATACGAAAAAGTAGCAAAACAGTAGGTGCTCCGTCATTGCCCAGGTGACACCCCCGACTTTCATCGTAGTAGATCAATATAAAAAGTACGTAAGGGCTGCAAAGGGGAAAACTGGAAAATGTCAAGTTGGAAAGGCTTATTTTAAATAAGGGAAGTGAGATGGAAGGGGGCAGGCCTGATAACTGTGTATTCTACACAGTGATATACTCTGATGGTAAGTCACAAGCATCATAATGGAAAGTGACAAGTCAAAGTCTATCAAAGGATACTGGGCTATTATCAGACCGAATTTTATCAGTTAAGTTGGATGGCAAGCCATTTGATACCAACATCATCTAAGTATGTACATGTACACCAGCATCCGCAAGTACTCAGGAAGAAATTGACAACTTCTATGGAATATTAGAGACGGCCAAGGTTCCATGCCAATCATAGGATATTACAGTAATAATAGATTTTAGTGCTAAAGTGGGGCAGGAGAGAGTAGATGACAAAGTTTGACCTCATGGCCTTGGCATACAGAATGAAAGGGGAGAGAAACTTGTTCAATGGGCACAAATGAATGAGTTCATACAAAAAAAACGTCTGGTTTGAGCAGCCGAATAGAAGGAAATGGACATGGATGGGTCCAGAGGATAGTACAAAAAAATCAAATAAATTACACCCTCATAAATGATTTAGAAGTTCTTGACTGATAACAAAAACTCTACCAGGCGTAGACTGCAACAATGACCACAATCTTGTAATGGGAAGATTTAGGCTGAAACTACAGAAAAAAGAAAACAGACCAAAAGTAACATCAAAAATAACTAAATTTTGGACTCTTAAAAACAGATGAATCGGCTCGTGAAAATTTTGACGTACATGTTCAAAACAAATTCGGTGCTTGTTGGTCACAGTGAGGAAGAATGGAAAAGGTTCAGAAACTTGATAAATGAAGCTTGTGGAGAAATCCCTAGAGTGAAAGAAAAGCAAAAAAGAACTGGATGACAAAAGAAATTTTAGGCTTGATGGAAGAGCGGCGGAAGGCAAAGTGAAAAGAGGAAGATTACAAAAAGATAAACAAAAGAAATCAGGAATAGGTGCAATGAAGCTAGGGAAGCTTGCTGGAAACAAAGTGCAAAGAAATAGAAGACAGTTTCCTCAATTTATGAACGGAAACATTGAAGAAATTGCCCCCAGGAAAAAGACGTAAAAATCAAAAGATGGTAAATACAAAATACAAAATATTAGATAGATGGGGAGAGTACATCAAAGACCTTTTTAACGATGACAGAAACGGAGTACACATTATAAGAAAGAACATTGAAGAAGAAGTTAGAGCAGCAGTGACAAAGATGAAACCCGGAAAAGCCCCAGGACTAGACAATATTTCTACAGAAATGATATCGAAAAAATAATGGTCCTCCTAAACGAGATTTATGACACCGGAAAAATCCCCAAAAATGTATTTAAATCAATTTTCATTGCACTTCCAAAGAAAGCAGGGGCTATATCATGCAATCGTACAATCAGCTTGATGATTCATGTCACAAAAATCCTATTAAGAATAGTCATGAGGACAAGGAATAGAATCAAAAGAGAAATAGCAGAAGAACAGTGTAGATTTGTCGAATGGAAAGGAACTACTAATGCTATATCCTGAGAACTATCATTGAGAGGTCAGTCAAATTGAAGAAATATTTGTATTTGTATGCTTTGTTGATTATACTACGGCTTTTGATCGGGTAAGACACAAAGAATTGATCAACCAATTAGAAAGACTTAATATTGATGTTATGGCCGTTCCCAGATATTTAAACTGTCTCAAAGTTGTGCCACAACACAACACGTGCACACACAATGACCGTGTTTTACACCCCAGTTTCAGATGAATACTTTATAATAGTGTGTTGCTTCGAGTGTCTCCTGGGAAACATTCTCTCTCTCTCTCTCTCTCTCTCTCTCTCTCTCTCTCTCTCTCTCTCTCTCTCTCTCTCTCTCTCTCTCTCTTTCCCATGGCAACATGGCAACAATATACTCCAGTTACTGATTAGTATCGTCAATTCTCTGTGTGTGCATTGGGGTTGAATATTCATTCTTCGCTGCTGGGATGTCTGCGCCTATGGGCTGTGTGCAGATCGACAAGTAATCGAGACTTGCTGTCCTTGGTTACGGTACGCGATAGCCGTAGCTATGGACAGCATAAGCCGTCGGCCACACTACGAGCGGCGCTGTGAAGCGGGCTGCGGGTTAGCAGTAGGTGAGCTTTCAGCTGTGAGCGGTGGTGGCCACACCAAAAGCGGTGACAGCTTGTGGTTAGCTTGCCTACTGCTGGCTACAAGCTCGGTTACCGCTGCTAGGGGCTGGTTGTGTGCTGGTGTGCTGCTAGCTGTCGTTCACACAGTTGGTTTCAAAATGTCGGTGAGCAGGTATCTTGTGCTTCTTGAGTTATCAGTCATCGCCATTTCTTCGACAAGAAATTCTTATTGACAGTACTGGGTCCATCCCATTAATCAACAGAGAAATGTATATGGTGAATATCATCATTTGGTATCGAACCTTAAACAGCATGAAGAAAGATTTCAATCCTACTTCAGGATGTGCAAGTGTGTACGTACTATACATGTCTTTGTGTGTATGCGTGCATACGAGCAAACATCTATGCGTGTGGGGCACATGTGCAAGCGTGTACATTTTTAACGTTTCTGGAGAAGGAAGGGAAAGGGGGCAGGGACATAAGTTTAACTCGACTATTTGTAGTTATTTGCATGAAAGAAAGAGACCAACAAAAAAAAAAAAAAAATGAAACGAAAAGCAAAACAAAACAACAACAAAACTTTGGCACGGTAAAGCAATACACCTGTCATAGAAACCGCTCCCTCTCTCTCTCTCTCACTCTCACTCTCACTCTGTCTGTCTCTCTCTCTCACTCTGTCTGTCTGTCTGTCTGTGTCTGTCTGTCTGTCTCTCTCTCTCTCTCTCTCTCTCTCTCTCTCTCTTTCTCTCTCTCCCCTTCCTTCTCTTCCCCATGTCACCTTATTGGTTTGCCGTATTTTCTGTTTGCAAGCACACTTAAGATGGGCCGACTGAAAATTGAAAATTAAACAGAACGAAAAGTACACACACACACACACACACTACGAGCGGTGCTGTGAAGCGGGCTGTGGGGTAGCAGTAGGTGAGCTTTGAGCTGTGAGCGGTGGGTGGCCACACCAAAAGCGGTGACAGCTTGTGATTAGCTTGCCTACTGCTGGCTACAAGCTCGGTAACCGCTGAAGTGGCCACACTACAAGCTGCTAGGGGCTGATTGTGTGCTGGCGTGCAGCAAGCTGTCGTTCACACAGTTGGTTTCAGAATGTCGGCGAGCAGGTATCTTCTCCTACGTGAGTCATCAGAGCCATCGCCGTTTCTGCGACAAGAAATTCTTATTGATGAAAGACAGTACTGGGTCCATCCCATTAATCAACAGAGAAATGTATATGGCATATACTATCATTTGGTATCGGACCTTAAACAGCATGAAGAAATATTTCACTCCTACTTCAGAATGCTTCCAACCATTTTCTCTATTTATAATTGAGCTGACGTAAAAATATCTTTCAACGAGAAAAAAAAAGTTCATTCAGTGATTTCACTTTTTTTATTCAGCACGCATATGTATGATTCCGATTATGCATGCATGTGTGTATATTTGTCTTAGTAAATCATGAACTGATATTAAATTGAATTGTGTCTGTGCAAGTGTGCACGAACTGTACATGTCTTTGTGCGTATGCGTGCATACGAGCGAACATCTGTGCGTGTGTGGCACATGTGCGAGCGTGTAGATTTGTAACGTTCCTGAAGAAGGAAGGGAAAGGGGGCAGGGACATTATTTTAATTCGACTATTTGTAGTTATTTGCATGAAAGAAAGAGAAAACAAAAAATAAAAATACTTTGGCACGGTAAAGCATTTCATGTGTCATAGAAACCGCTCTCTCTCTCTCTCTCTCTCTCTCTCTCTCTCTCTCTCTCTCTCTCTCTCTCTCTCTCTCTCTCTCTCTCTCTCGGGGGGATTGAATCGTGCTCACCTGTGCGGTAGGACGCATAAACACATCGTGCGCGATTAATTAGCGGTTTTTGCTCTAAATTCGGTCTGCTTGTTGTGGAATGTAAATTCCTGGGGTTATCCCGATCATGCCGGTCTCAAATTTGTCCTCGAGAGTGACTTGTGGCCAGTTCTATTGGACTTTTCACATTTTCATGGGAAAACGGACACTGAACAAACAGAATGCAAGCTGCGGACTTGTGCTGTGCTGGCCTTTGAGTGCAGTGAGAACTGTTTGCCTGGGTGTTGTGCTGACAGTGTTATTGTGTGTCCCGTTACCTGCAACGTTGTCGAGCTTCAGTCACCTACGTTCGGTTCAGAAAACTTGCAGTGCTATGCATACAATAAATGCGATACAGCGTAACTTTCTCATGCTGGCATTCATGCAGTTGGAAAGAAGCATTTTAAGACCGCGAAAGTCCGTGCAGTTGAAGGTGACTTTTCTTACAATGAACAAACTGCTTCTAGTCCTGGTTTTTCTCACTAACTATCTTCTTTCTTGTGGCGCACGGCTGTTTAGGGGTGATCACTTAGTTTCGTCCCGCGGCGGCAGCTGTAGCAGCGCGAAGCCCACTGAGTGCTGCCCTGACCTAGAAATTCGAGCTCTAGCTCCGCCTTGTTACCAGCAATCTCACTACGCCGTATAAGTGCAGTAGTAACTATTACAAACAAGTAACTTCAGTTTTCCACTAATTTTCTCAAGAGCTTTGTTTGTATTGGTCTGTAATGTGCATCATTAAAAAGATGAGATTTTTCTCAATAAAATGATATGTAACTCAACACGTTACGTGCATGTAAGTGTCCACTAAACGCACAGAGAAGAAAGAGAATGAAAGACGGTATTGACATGATTTTCAATCTTCGACCGTGAAATGATCTATGTTCCAACGCCCTTAAAATCCAAATGCCAGTTCTCAAATGAAAGTAAAGGCACACATTAGAAGAATGTTGTCTGTAGAGGACGGCTGTTTTTCATTTTTCATGTTTCGCGACTTAGGGGCCACATATAGCGTATCGTAATAACACATGTGACAGCTAAGTAAACAGGAATGCTGGCGAGGCGGTTGGTGGTTACTGGTTCTGGCAGCTCATTAATCTTTAGAGTCTTCAAGGAATGTTGGTATCATTTCAGTCCTCTGGATAACGCTTACCACGTACACACTGTGCAGAATTCCTCTGTGCTTGACAATTGTATATAGTGTTGCCTTGGACATTTTTATTTGAAATATCAGTGTACTGAGACCACCAGAGTCAGGTTTTTCATGTTGTAATCGTTGATTATCTCTGTTTATTTTCTTTTGTTTTTGGTGTGTGTGTGTGTGTGTGTGTGTGTGTGTGTGGTGTGTGTGTGTGTGTGTGTGTGTGTGTGTGTGTGTGTGCACATTTCATGAGTGAGACAATTAGTAAGGGCCCAAAGACATTAAGCGAAGTGCAAAGTATTCCTCTCTCTCTCTCTCTCTCTCTCTCTCTCTCTCTCTCTCTCTCTCTCTCTCTCTCTCTCTGTCTGCCTGTCTGCCTGTCTGCCTGTCTGCCTGTCTGTCTATCTGTCTGTCTGCTTGGATGTTTATGTGTATGCATTTCATGAATGAAATAAGTAATTAAAGACTTTTGAGTATTATTATCATTGTTAAGCAAAATACATAGTATTCTTGTGTGTGTGTGTGTGTGTGTGTGTGTGTGTGTGTGTGTGTGTGTGTGTGTGTGTGTGTGTGTGTGTGTGTGTGTGTGTGTGTGTGTGTGTGTGTGTGTGTGTGTGTGTGTGTGTGTGTGTGTGTGGAGAGAGAGCGACAGACAGGCAGACAGAAAGATTTCAGTGTAGTTAAGTGGGTGTGATATTCAGGAGTTTTTATTTCTTTTTAATACCAGTGAACCTAAAGTTCTCGTAAATGTATTAAGTTTTCTCTCCCTCCCCCCCCCCTCTCTCTCTCTCTCTATCGCTCTCTGTGTCTTTCCATTTTTTTTAATGGTCGTCTCAGTATCGTGATCCCAATCTTGACTCTTGCACGGACATGTGTGCATACGTTCCTACTATGGCAGTAAGGAGATTGCGGTATACAAGACTATCAGTGAAATGTTGGTGCTAGTGTGAAGGATAATGGAGTCTATGCCGTTATCAGTGATCTCGATTTACCCACCGCTACCTCCACAAGAAGCCAAAAAAGATCCGTCTGGTAAGTCAGTCTGTTAAAACATACTTTGCTCTTCCTCTGTATGTGTTTCTTTCTGCTGTAATAACTGGTGAACTCTTGTTTTCGTTGTTGGAAGTTGGCATATTTTTCTCATGAAACAGTGAAGGCGCGATATTTTCAGAATCATTCTCCTCCTTTTCTGTGTAATCCCGTTACGCATTATGGCAACAAACCAGTTCGTGTTTGATATCTATGTGTAGGGGAGAGAATCTACTTGTCAGTAAGATTAATAATTACATATATGGCTAGATGACCAAAGCAGTATTGCGGGAAATGTAGAAACAGTAGTAATCACGGCACACAAAGGCAGCACACAGTCCCGCTTGCCTACAGATGACTCACAGCTCAAAACCGCTGACGGGCCGTGTAGCGCAGCGGGTAAGCAGGAAAACACGCCTCTCGCGTGCGAATCGCTGGCACCGTGTCCGAAAACTAAGTGATCGCCCGGCGGCCGGTTTAAACAGCCGTGGGCGACGTAGAGCCGAACCCAGGGCCTGACTATAGAAGGGGTATGAGCAGGAATTCCGCAAGTCTCCAAAGACTGCTAGTCATGGAAGTTCAAGAGGATACGGACAAGAATCCCATTCTGAACCTTTACATTACTCAGGCAGCGATAACTTTTTCCGTCCATCAGGATAGTGTGTATGCCAACCAGTCACCCTTCACTCGCCTACATGATGATGTGTCTCATACCCTCCAACAGGCGGTTTTAAGGATTGAGGCCAATAGTAGTCGACATGAGAAGATAATGGAAAAGTATTGACGGAACGTGGAAAATAAAATATCGAGTGTGGAAAAAAAGAACTGAGCACCGCCTGTTTCAATTGGAGGAGCAGCAAGCCATGCTTGCTGACAGGAACAAACAGCTCCAGAAGCAGTGCCAATCCTTGAGGTCTGAAAATGGCAGACTACATGAAAGTGTCAGTCTTTTGGCAGACAAAGTTGATCACTTGGAAAATACGTGCAGACGTAATAACCTGCTATTCTTTGGATTTCAGTCAAGGAGGGAGGACCAGACTTTTGAGGACTGTCAGCAGAAAGTTAGGGAAGCCATTCAAGTTGGAATGGGCATATCTGAAGAAATAGACATTGACAACTCATATAGATCGGGTAAAGCTGTCATTGTGAGGCTTCAGACTTACCGACAGAAGATGCTAGTGCTTTCCAATGCCAGAAAGCTACGAACGTCTGAGGGTTTCCAGCACATTTTTGTGCGGGAGGACTTTTCTGTGAAAGTGCAACAATCAAGAAAAGAGCTAATGCCTATACAACGTCAGCTGCGCCAGAAGGGCCAAAGCGCCAACTTACGCTTCGATAAGCTGGTCACCAACGAGGCAATCTACACATACGATGTTGACAACGGACGAGTCGTCAGGAAAGAGAAACCTGGATCTTGGAGACATACATACCAGGGGGTCGCTGAATCCGCAGCCCTGGATAAAACCAGGTATAGTCGTAACTCCAGAACGGTCCAGAATGGAGGCAGCACAATCCTCAGCAGTGCGCCACAGAGTTCCAGAGACTCGTCGAAAAGCCACAGTGATATGACCCAATGTCCCAGAACTACACCCCAAAGTCCCAACAACATGACCCAATGTCCCAAAGGCCCACCCCAAAGACCCACTAACCCCAGAAACCTTGTTATCCAGGATAAACCAGAACAAACTGACAGTGTTGGTACGTCGACAAAAGAAAACGCTTACAATCTCCGAACTCGTACTATTTCAGCTGCCGGTGGTCCAGCAGCACGTACCTGATGATGGAGCGTGTAGCAGCAACACCGGTGTGGCCCTTTCTAGGAAACAGGCCAGACGATCTGGTAAAGGACGTGGCCATGTTACTCCCTCTTCCCAACCGAAAATTGTTTCCATGCTACAAAGCCAGCGTGCTGACCAGCAGGCCCATGATTTAAGAGCGATGCCAAATATGGCTAGTTCTGATGAAAGAGGAAGTGATGAGGAGGTGGGGGATAATATTACTGATGAGCCTTTTGTTGATGCAGAAGGTACTGAAGACTAGGAATTGTAAAGAAATTAAGTGATTTTGACTGGTTAAATTACATAGAGTTTTGATAGAGTTGTGTCACTGATAGAAACGTTTGTAAACGAACATTTTGATAGGTTCTGCTTGTTCAACAATTTTAATGAATTTGTTTGTCCAGCTGTAAAGTTATCGCACCATGGAAGAAGCTCAGGTGGGATAGTTGTAATGGTTAAAAAGAATTTAATGAAATTTGTGAGTCAAATTGAGAGCAAACGTGGAAATATAATAACCCTGAGACTGTCCAAAGACTTGTTTGGCAATACAAAAGATGTGTTGTATTTGTCTACATATGTCCCACCACCTGGAAGTCCTTTCTATGAGCAGGCAGAAACAAACTGCCAAATATTGGAAGTTGAAAGATGTATTTTGGATCTGTTAGCTGTAGATGACTATGTAGATATAATCTGCTGCGGTGATTTTAATGCAAGGACTGGTAATTTTCAAATTAATAAACATTTTTCTGACAATATTGATCTAACAGATGTTTTTGACAAATCGACCCTGCTTGAAACCAGTAGACAATCGCAAAATGTGGTAGTCAATGAGTATGGGAAAAAGCTAAATAGTTCAGGCAGCTTCACTTACTTATCTGAACATGGTCACAGTGTTATAGATTATTTCCTATCAAGCAGCGATCTGTGTGGTTACATTGACAAAATGATTGTAGGTAGCAGAATGGAATCACACCATATGCCAGTGGAATTGTATTTTCAAACCCGAAGGAATATGTTTTACTCCAGCTGTAATCTCCGATTCCACTGTTAGAATTGGTCAACTGATCGTGTTGCTTTTTTCAATGAAAATGTTATGTCAGACACTTTTCAAATCCAACTTGTAAAAGCCACTGATTTAATAGCTACAGATTTAGAAGAGTCATTAAATGTTTTTACAGAGTCTCTTATTGCTGCTGCTGAGCCTATGAAAAAGACAATCAGACGGGGTATACAAAAGAAACACAAGGCAAAATGGTTTGATGCCGAGTGTTTAGTGGAGAAAAAAGAGGTAAGAAAATGCCTGAGAAAGTTTAAACAATCAAAAGTAGACTATGCTTATTATTCAAAAATGAGAAAGGAATATCCCTGCTGGATAAAAAAAAAAAAACGTGCGCATAAGGATGCAGATTTAAAGGCACTAATGGACTCGATAAATGACTCAAACAAATTCTGGAGCCAGATTCGTAAACATAAACGGCGTGATATCATTGCCGATAATATTACAGAACAAAAATGAATAAATCATTTTGAGTCTGTTTTCAATGATGGATTTGACGAGGAGGAGGAGTTTGTAAATGATGAAACAGATGAAGATATCAGCGATGAAATACTTGACAGTGGAATCAGTGAACAAGAAATAATAAAAGCGATTAAACATTTGAAAACGGAAAAGCCGCAGGATTAGATGGCATTATATCGGAAATATTGAAATATGCAGAGCATGTAATAACGCTGATATTTATAAAAGTACTTCAATGCTCTGTTTCATACAGGTACATTTCCATTGAAATGGACAGAAGCCGTAATTGTTCCTCTACACAAGAAGGGGAGCACTAGTATCCCTGATAACTAGAGAGGTATTTCTCTTAAGAGCATTCTCAGTAAAGTATTTACACATATCATTAATAATAGATTAACAGTATGGGCAGAGGAAAACAGTGTCCTAAATGAAGCGCAAGTAGGATTCAGGAAGGGTCGGTCTACAGTAGTTATAAAAAAACTCTACGTTGCCTTTATAGATTTTAAAAAAGCATATGACACAGTGGGGGAGATGCTGGGGGCAACGAGAGATAGAGATGGTTGGAAGTCCATGGTCGCCAACGCCATGCGGCAGGGCACCTGATGATGATGATGATATGACACAGTGAATAAGAAACGTTTAATGGTCTGTATTATTACGAGTACCAAGATGTTCAAAACGATCCCAGCAATGTACGCAACAGTCCACGCGTATTATGTCGCAGTAAAAATGGATATTCCAATTTCTTTGGATGCCTTCAAGGCCTAAGGCAAGGTTGCATTGTAAGTCCTATACTGTTTTCTCTGTTGATAAATGAACTTGCAAACGTAATTATTTTAAATGGAAAACATGGAAAACATTCACTTCAGATGAAACAGAAATGTTTCTCATGCTTTTTGCAGATGATCTTACTCTTTTGGCTTCAACTGCGGTAGGTCTTCAACATTCTTCAACAAGAAACAAAGCGGCTACGATTGTCAGTAAATTTAGATAAGTCTAAAATAATAGTTTTTCGAAAGGGTGGTTTTCTTGGTTCAAAAGAAAAATGGGATTTTAATGGCAATAATTTGGAAGTGGTGAATTCGTACAGGTATTTAGGCCTCACTGTTTCAACTAGACATAGTTTTGTAACTACAATGGAAGAAGCTAAAGTTAAAGGTAAGAAAAGTACTAATGCTATTTTAAGTACACTGAGAAAGATTAAATGTAACTCACCAGACATTTTCTTTAAAATGTTTGATGCTCAGGTAGTTCCATTATTACTTTATGGTGCAGAAATTTGGGGTTATGAAAGACGTTATCATTGAACAGGTACATTTATTCGCATGCAAGAGATTTTTACACGTAAGAAACAAAACGATAAATGACATTGTGTACGGAGAATTGGGACGCTTCCTCTCTGGATAACTGCTGTTGCAAATAAATACTGGTTTCGACTACTGAAACAGCCAGAGACTAGGTATTCAAAAAAAGCATATAAAATGTTATTCAGTATGCATGGAAAAGGTTATGTAACGTGGGTGTCCAAGACAAAAAGCATTTTATGTGAAAATGGTTTTGAAGAAGTTTGACTTTTTGGTTGTGGCGACGAAAAACGATTCAGTAAAGAACTGATTACGTAGCAGTTTCTGTCATACCAGTGCACGATGTTCTAAATTTAAACCTTTATTTGCAAGAGCAAAGTATATTGAAATAATGTATGTGAATGCTATGGCACAATTTAGCACAGATATTGCTTTGCGCCTAGACTGCCAACACTTCATGTCCAGTTTGTCCAAATGTGCAGGAAAACGAGATACATTTTCTATTTGAATGCCCTCTGTACAACCAGGTCAGACAATCTTATCATTTAGAGGTCATTGAAGGCGATAACTTAGATCTTTTTGTTAGAAAAAGGATGGATGACTCTGCGGGAACCATAGTGAACCTGACGAAGTTTTTTGTCGCTGCCTTTAAAATAAGAGAAAAAGGTATTTTGAACGTACGTACTTGAAACAATATTTGTTTTCTACATTAGTACCTTTCCCATGTAAATAAACTACGCACAAAAAGTTAAGGATCACTTGCACAAAAATTCATAACTTTCAAAATAAGAAAGCCAATGCGTTGAAGTTTGGCAAACATTTAATTCCATGCTTTAGTGATAACGATTCACAATTGCCTTCAATTTCGACCAATCGTTTGGTGTGTACATTTGATTAAAGTGGGTACGTATCGAAATTTGATTTCCCAATGTCATTGAAATCACAAGACAGGGCATTCTGATGCTCCCAAAAGTTCAGTAATGCGTGTAACCGCCATGGCTGTTCTGGCACTCGACGCAGCGAGTCCTCATCGAGTTGACCAGGTTGGTGAAGATCCTCTGTGGAAGCGCCTGCCACTCAGTCTGCAGCATCTAGTAGAGGTGTTGGGCATACCTGGGAGGGGGGTGGTTGCTCCTCACTTTGCGATCCAGCTCATCCCAGAGGTTTTCAATCGGGTTGAGATCGGGACTGCATGCTGGCCACTCCATTCTGTTGACTCCAGACTGCTGCAGGAAGTCGTTGACCACCCTTGCCCTGTGGGGGCGAGCGTTGTCATCCTGGTAGACAGCCGTCGGTCCCATCTGCTCCATTCTGTTGACTCCAGACTGCTGCAGGAAGTCGTTGACCACTCTTGCCCTGTGGGGGCGAGCGTTGTCATCCTGGTAGACAGCCGTCGGTCCCATCTGCTGCAGTGTAGGCACAGCCAGCGGTCGAAGGATCTCATCCCGGTATCGGAGGCCAGTCAGGTTACCCTGTACATGATACAAGGGTGTTCTGTGGTGAAAGCTGAAGGCCCCCCAGACCATTACAGAACCTCCACCAAAGGCCACCTTTTCTTGGACAGTGGTGTCAATAAAGCGTTGCCCTGGGCGCCTCCAGACCCTCAGTCGGCCGTCGTTGTGGTTCATGGTGAAGCGTGATTCATCACTGAACAGGACCTGGGACCATTGCTGACGTGTCCACCTCACGTGACGTCTGCAGAAGGCGCGGCGTGCTGCCCTATGGGCTGGAGTTAAGCGTGGCCGTACAGCTGGGCGACGAGAACGGAGGTTAAACCCATGAAGGCGGTTCCGTATGGTCTGCTGGCTGATGTTGATGTTAGTAGCCACCCTCAGCTGCCTTCGAATGATGCTGGAAGAGGCTGTTCTTGTCTACAGGGCTTGTCGTTCAATGAGACGATCTTCACGTGGGTTTGTCTTCTTCGGTCGACCAGATCTGCGTCTTTCATGGACTCTCCCAGTGGCTGTGAATCGTTGAATCAGTCTGACAATGACCGAGATGGACACCTGAAGTCGCCTGGCCACTTCTTGCTTGGGAACACCATCTTGGAACCATGCAACAGCTCGTCCCCTCTCAAACTCGCTCAATTTTCGTCGTGGAGGCATTGTCAGATCAGGCCTACTACTGGTGGAATGTCTTCTTATAAAGCCAAGCAAGAGACAGCATCTCACACATAAACAGCAGTGCTTGCACGTGCATAATGGTTTTTCCATCTGGCTTGTGCAATGTGTTCAGGCAGAACGGTCCAAAACAAGGTCCTTTTTCGCAAGTTTCCGCTTTTCCGTTTGCTCAGTAGTAGAGAATCCCGTGCAATTTTCGCACTAACACAACATCGCCCACTTACAGCTGAACAAGAATTCATAACAATTTGGCTGGACTGAGAGATAAATAACAGTAGCGAACTGAGTTTATTACGCACCTGTTTTCTCATAGTGATCCTTAACTTTTTGTGCGTAGCTTACATTGAAGTGTGTTTATGCTGTATAGAAATGTGTCTTAAGATTTCCCCCATGAAAGGGGCTGTTGGCCTAAATCGATTAAAATTCCGAGTTCTGAGTTCCGTGTTCTCTCTCTCTCTCTCTCTCTCTCCTCTCTCTCTCTCTCTCTCTCTCTCTCTCTCTCTCTCTCTCTCTCTCACTCTGTGTCTGTCTGTCTGTCTCTCTCTCACTCTGTCTGTCTGTCTCTATCTCACTCTGTCTGTCTGTCTGTCTGTCCTCTGTCTGTCTGTCTGTCTGTCAGTCTGTCTGTCTTTTGTCTGTCTGTCTGTCTGTCTGTCTCTCTCTCTCTCTCTCTCTCTCTCTCTCTCTCATCTTCCTCCTCTTCCCCATGTCACTTTATTGGTTTGCCGTATTTTCTGTTTGCAAGCACACTTAAGATGAAAATTGAAAATTAAACAGAACGAAAAGTAGACACACACACACACACAAACACACATACATACACACACACACACACACACACACACACACACACACACACCACACCCCACACACACACACACACACACATACACACACACACACACACACATACACACACACACACACACACACACACACACACACACATACACACACACACACAGCCATTCAATTAGACGATTACACACGTACGCGCGTACACGCACACACAAGCACGCATGTACACATGGAAGCACGCACGAACATACGCACGCACGCACGCATGCACAAGTATTTATATAAAAATCAGTCTCAGCATATAGGCCTAACGCGTTTCACCTGACAATCCACACATCTCAGCTACTTCTTGGGAAAGTTTGGCACGAACATCTCTGTTCATAAAGTCATGATGTTCTTTTTGCCAAAGTGGAGGTCTTTCTTGAATGAAAGCAATAAATTCCAACGTTTTGTCTTTTTCTGGAGAAGAAGAACACATTTTCACTTTTCCTGAGATTCTAGAAACAGCGTCTGCTGCACTTTCTACCATGCCAGCCGCTGACCCCACTTTGCTTATCGCGACAGTTTCATAAACATCCGGTCATGACCTGGGAAAACCACCTCACGAGCGACGAGCGACGATAAATGCCCGGGACATTATCGTCGCTCGCCGCCAGCACTATCCGCGCGGTTATCGCCCATCGCCTGTGCAGTAATCAGTGTCATCTTTCTCGTTGTGTTGCTACAGCGCAGCTCATAGCTCGTAGTGTGGCCGCACCCTTAGCATCAATGATTGTGAGCAATTGATTGTTGAAGCTACACATCGTTTATTGGGATTTTTTTGTTTGTTTGTTTTGTTTCTAACACAATTATCCAAAAATGAAGTTCACTTTTCAGTCACAACACTGGTCTTTCTTTTCTTGGAATGTTTGTAGGTCATGTGGACTAACTGGAAGTCGATGTGGACAGATAAAAAAATCTATTAGAAAAGGTTTTAAGTGAAAGTTGGTTGTAATCGTGCTGTAAAAAAGTATTATCGATGTGTTTATACTATGATTTTTATTTATTTATTTATTTATTTATTTTGTTATAGAAATAAACCTATTTGTATTCTTATTTGCTTTTTCATTGCATATTTCCTGTGATGTTTATTCAAAATTAATTTTTGTTCTGTACATCAGAGGTTTACAATCAAATTGGACAGCATAACAGGAAAATAAAAGAAATTTAAGAAAACGTTCAAATCTTGTCAATATTATACAAATAATAGCAAAATATCGCTGCAATAATACCAAACAACACTCACTGGACAGGCGCGGTAGTCAAATGGGACTTCTAATCGAAATGTCCTGGGCTCGATCAGCCTAACACACTTCAGCCTACACACATAAGGAAATCAGGAATAGATGCAATGAAGCTAAGGAACCTTGGGTGGAAACAAAGTGCAAAGAAATAGAAGACCGACACAAAACATATCCCAAGTTTATGTACAAAAACATAAAGAAATCGCCCATTGGAAAAAGACTCGTACATCAAGTGATGAACTGATTGCAAGTCTAAAGATGGTACGATTATTATGATACAAGACATTTTATTAGATAGATGGGGACAGTACATTAAAAACCTTTTTGACGATGACAGAACACATCATAAGAAAGAACGTTGAAAGATCACCAATAATGAAAAATGAAGTTAGAGCAGTGTTGAAAAAGATGAAACCGGGAAAAGCCCCATGACCAGACATTATTATTCCAGAAATGACAGGCTCTAGATGAATTTGGTATTGAAAATAAGTCTTCCTAAATGAATTTTGTGACACCGGAAAATCTCTAAAGATATGTCAAAATCAATTTTTCATTGCATTTAGAAGAAACCTGGAAGAATGCCCAGGAAGAAAAATAATAAGCAATCTTCGTTACGCAGATGCCACCGTTCTAATTGCAGAAAATGAAAAAGACCTACAAAGCCATGTAAGTATGATAGAAATAGAAAGCATAAAAAAGGGTTAGAGCTAAATAGCAGGAAAACTGAAGTCATGGTAATCAGCAAAATAACAGGAAATGGTATAACATTGAGACAATTGATAAGTTTAAAATTAATACTTGAAAACAGTCATCCCACCAGACGGCAGATGCACATTAGAAATAGTCAGCAGAATCAGCCAAGCTCAAAAAGCATTCAAGAAAATGAAAGGCGTTCTTAACGACAAATGGCTATCGATTAACACCAGGAATAATGTTCTTCGGTATTACATAGAATCGATATTGTTGTACGGATGTGAAGCGTGGACAGTCAACACGCAAAGTCAGAACATGATTGAGGCAGCTTAATGTGGTTTCAAAGAAGGGTTGTTAAGAATTCCATGGTCAGCAAAGAAAACAAACGAGAGTCTTGAAAGAGCAACACACAAAAAGAAAATGAATGAAGAAGATTAGGAAAAGACAAGCAACATTTATAGGACATTTTATGAGGCAAGATAAACTAGAGCACCTAGTCACAACAGGAAATCTGGAGGAGAAATAGCGCCAGGGAGAAAATATTGGACGGATTTGCGGCGTGGATGAAGACAGAGAGGGTTGGGAGATGTACTTGCAACGACAAAAGATAAATGCAGCAGGGCACATGATGATGATGACACACCTCCGCCTTGTGGTAAAGGGTAGAAATTTGTTCAAGGTCAATATGTGTCTATACTCGCTTGTACCTACGCAGAAATTCAAATATGCACCTTAAAAATCATGTCAGTCAAGTCAGTGGCTAGTTTTGGAAACCTCAAAACACCCTGGGAGTGTGCAGGCTGTGCAACAATACAGTGAAATGGGGTCAGCTCTAGGCACTCAGTGCTCTTCTAAAATGCCTCATTATGTGTAATGAGCAATGGATTCAAATTTTGGAGAATTACGTTATAAAAAACAATTTATAACACAATATATTCGAGTAAATGCGAGTGATAGTCTTTAGGCTTTAGAGAAGGACAGTAAGGCCGTCTGCATTGGTAATGGTGACAACAAACAAATATAAACGCAGACCAGACTGACAAACAAACATAAACGCAGACCAGACAGACAAACTTCTTAGGCAGAACTAAAGCTCTGGTCTGTAACTACACAAACAAAACAGCAACACTGACGGCAGATACTGCTGGAAAAGCGAACTGAGGTGGGGAGAGTGAACGGTCTTTTGTCAACCACCCTATCTTGAGATCCACCACAGGACAGTTTCGTTCCGTGTAAAACATATCAGACTTGTTGCCTAAGATCTACTATCTACTGGAGAAGAATGTACACGTGTGGAATAAGCCATCCCAAGATTGTTAGCAACACTCCACGAAGTTAAGAGACATCGCCTAAAATAAAATGATTACCCGAGTGCTGAATAAAGATGCAAGATACAATTAAAAAACGGAGAAATGAATTATAAAAGCCTTAAAACTTGAGTCTATGGAAGTAGTTTTATGTGGGTCGGTATTTGTATAGTCATTTCTTCTTTCAACCCCGTCTTTTTATCTCACAGTTTTGTCCGTTTTATACTTGTTTTTCCTTTGAATTGCCTAAGGAGAGTACCATCTTTCCCAGTTTCCCCTTGAAGGTGCAGCCCCTCGCAATCATTTCTTTCATACCTACTGAACCAAACTACATTTCTACATTTTACAGGCCTTTTTCTGCCTTTTTTCATTGTTCTGTTTCGACTTGTATTTCTCTTTTAGTTTGTTTTTGTTTTGTTGTTTGCTCGTTTTTGTTTTTGTTTTGTTTTTGTTTTGTTTTGTTTTGTTTTGTTTTGTTTTGTTGGTTGATTGGTTGGTTCGTTGGTTTTTATTGTTGTTGTTTTCCTTTGATCTGTGGCTCTTCCTACAACCTGGTGGACAGTACCGGCATAGAATCATTTTTCTTCTCGCCCCCCTCCTTTTTTTTTTAAGTTGTATCAGCCTCAACAGTTTCTGTTTTGTTTTTGTTGTTACAGACCATGTCTGTCTTTAAGATTCTTATAGTCTTTACCAATACCAACGGCAGATAACCCGTATTTCCCTCTCTAGGGCCCAACTGAATTTACTCCTCTTGAAACTATTCTGTTTAGCTCTAATTCCAAGAAGACTAAACTGAGGTGACAACTGTCGGACATACATTAATCAATAGTAAGAAACTTTGGGGAGAGCCGAACAGCAGAAGGTCCTCAGAGGAGAAACCCCCGTAAAGCTAGTGTTTCGACCCGTAAGTCCTGACACTCTAAAGGGGCCGGGCCGTGTCCAGGTCATGACTCCCTCTGCTGTCACCTTTTATTATTTTTCATTTTATATATATATAGGACTTTGTCCTCCTCGGGGAATCAAACCTTCGTGGTCAGGTTTCTCGAGGCAAAGTCACCCTTGTTGATTGATGGATGCCTTAATCACTTGGCTATCTGTCACCAACAACTTCATCATCATTATGTGCCCTGCCGCATGGCGTTGGCGATCGTGGCCCTCCATACCAATCTATCCCTTGTCGATGCAAGTACATCTCCCACCCTCTCTGTCCTAAGCCACCGTCCAATATTGTCTCCCTGATGCTCTCTTTCCCTACAGCTTATCTGTTATGACAAGGTGCTATTATTTCTCTTTCCTCATAAAATGTACTATAAATTTTGCTTGTCTTTTCCTAATCTTCTTTAATAATGATATTCTTGTGGCTGCCTCTTTCAAGACTGTCTTGTTTGTTTTCTTTGCTGTTAATGGAACTCTCAACATTCTTCTTACAACACATTTCGGTTTTTGTTCCGACTTTGCGTTGTTGACTTGGAGAGTTCTTGAGTGTTATATAGAACCGATAGTGTTGTACGGTTGTGAGACTTGGACAGTTCTATCGGTTCTATATAATAATTGATAGACCTTTGTTGGTAAGTACGCTTTCATCTGCTTGAATACTCTTTTAGCTTGGACGACTCTGCTGATTATTTCTAATGTGCATGTGGTGAGATGACTGTTCCCAGACATTCAAACTTATCAACCAGTCCCAATATGGTCTTGTTTATTACTGATTACCATATTTAGCTCCAGCCCTTTATTGCTGCTTGCTATTTCTATTATAATCACAAGATCTTGTGGGTCTTTTTCATTTTCTGCAGTCAACACGGTGTCATCTGCGTAACGAATGTTGTTATCATTTTTCCTCCGAGGGTTCGCTGTAAAGTGAAAACAAATCTGGTGACAAAACGCAGCCCCCTCTTTTGATATTTTGGAAAAAGCTCATACCGTTTTCTGTTCTCATTGCTGCTGTTTGTTCCCAATACATATTTCTCATTATTCTTAGACCTTGTCCATCATTATATGGAGCTTTTCTAATTGGTTTATCAGTTCTTCGTGTCTTACCTGATCGAAAGCCTTGGTATAATCACCAAAGCATAAATATAAATCCTTTATCAACTCGATTGACTTCTCTATGATAGTTCTTATGATGTATAGTTCTTTTCCTTTCGACAAATTTACACTGTTCTTCTGCTATTTCTCTTTTGATTCTGTTCCTTGTCCTCACCATGATTATTCTTAATAGAATTTTTGTTACATGACTCATCAAGGTGATTGTACGATGGAGTTCGCAGTCTATAAGTAAGAATTGATTTTGACATCTCTTTGGGGATTTTTTCAGTGTCACAGATGTAGTAATATTGTCTGGTCCTGGGGCTTATCCCGGTTTCATCTTTTTGGATGCTGCTCTAACTTCGTTTTCGTTATGGGTGGTCCTTCAACGTTTTTTCTTACAATGTGTTCTTCGTTTCTGTCATGTCAGAAAGGTCTTTAATGTACTCTCTCCATCTATCTGGATCTATCTTATATTTTGTCTTTATCCTTAATAATAGTACCAACTTTAGATTTTAAGCAACCGGTTGATGTGCACGTTTTTTTTCATATGGGCAATTTCTTTTAATGTTTCTGTACATAAATTGAGAATCTGTTTTGTGTCGGTCTTCTATTCATTTGCACTTTGTTTCCAGCTTCACTGCACCTAGTCCTGATTTCCTTGTTTATCTTTTTCTATTCATTCTCTTTTCCTTTTGCCTTCCTCTGTTCTGGGGACCAAGCCTAAAATGTCGTCTGTCATCCACTTCTTTTTTGCTTTTCTTTGAACTTTTCACAAGCTTTAAATTGTCGAGTTTCTCAAACTGTCACTGTCATCAACGGCATCACGAGCACTGAACTTGTTTTGAACATCGATACGATTAATGAAGATTTTCGTTTCAGCCTGAATCCTCCCATTACAGGACTGTTGTCACTGTTGCAGTCTGCGACTGGTAGTGTTTTTGAAATCAGTAAATAATTTATTACTCTTTTATTTATGAGGATGTAATTTAATTTTTGATTTGTTGTACTATCTCCTGGGTTCATCTTCTGTTAGGTTGCTCAAAACTAGGTGTTTCCTTGATGAAATCATTTGTTTGTGCCCATTCTCTCCTTTCCTTCCATGTCATTCACTCTCTCCTGTCCCACTTTAGCATTAAAATCTCCCATTACAATTACTGTAATATCCTGTGATTTACATTGATCCTTTGTCGTCTCTAATATTTCATAGAAGTTGTCAATTTCTTCCTGAGTACTCGCGGATGTTGGTGCAGATACTGAGATGATGTTGATATCAAATGGCTTGCCATCAACTTAACTAATAAAACTCGGTCTCACACAGCCAAGTATTCTTTGATATACTTTGCCTTTCCATTATGATGCCTACTCCTCTTTCATGTGTGTTTCCACCAGAATGTATCATTGTATGCTTGCCTGTCGCAATTTTGATCTTTTCTTCATTTGATCGCAGTAGCTTGTTGACGGTCAGGTGTTACCAGCAACATATGGGGAATTTCAAGCCTTATGATGTTCACTTTTGTTCCTTCTGGTCTAGATCCAGCTGGAGCTTTTTCCGCTGCTTTAGGGTCCTCTCTCTCCCCGAAATCGAGAGCTGCTTCAGGACATTATAGCTGATGTGCATATCACCCCCCTTGCTCAAATCTCTATGGCGAGGATTTTTTTCCTTGAAACCTAGATATCTTCAAGTTGCTGGCTAGACTAGCACTCTTTTCAGTCTTGTAGATATGGGCTTCCTCGATTCTACTTTCGTAGGTTACAGTTAGCTCGATTAGAATCACTTGTTTGGATGAATGCGAGTGGAGAACAATGCCCGGTCTCATGTTACTCTTGTTGATGATTTCTGGGGGTGGTTTTTTTTTTTTTTACTATTGAAGGAGATCTGCTGTGCACTCCCAATCGTCTGCTTCAACATTGTTACAAAAAGAGACAATAGCAAAATGGAGATGGAAAGGCTTAACATTAGCGTTTTACGACTAGGGGAAGTGAGATGGAAGGGGCACATCAGGAGAGTATACAGTAATATACTCTGGTTGAAACTCACATGAAAGAGGAGTAGGCATCGTAACGGACAGGGACAAATCAAAAGCAGTCAAAGGATACTGGGCTGTGTCCGACAGAGTTTTGTTGGTTGATACACTAATATGTAGTGGGTAGTGAGTAGATGTCGCGCCAGCAGGCAGCAAAAGTGTGTGTGGTATTTTACAGTGATTTTATCGGGGTTCTATTTGATTTTGTGCATTGAATTTTATATCAGTTTATTCCTCTTGGGTCCCGACAAATGGTGATGTAAATTTTTTTTTTAAATTTTGAATATTTTACCGGATAATCTGATTTTGGAGTTTCGTATGCCTACTTTTCGTCATTTTAATTCTGCCGCTCAGGTCGGACATTTAATCTGTGAACTGTGTTAACATTTTAGCCTACTGTGTTCGCCCAACGCTACAGCTCCCAAACCTTCGTTGTTCTCCGATTCAATTGTTGTGAACTGACCAACCCACACACCAACCTGCAAACATCATCCTCTCCTGACTGGCTCTCAATTATGGATCCGTCATTTCTTAAACAAATTGGACTGACACTTTTTAAACACAGCAAATGCTACCTCGGTGGAGGCGTCTACCAGCGCATACGTACATTGGGGCTGTGTAGCAAGCCCCGCACTGCGCGATCCTGTCGTGGTGGACGTCTCCACCGTCTTTGGCACAACCTGCCTCCTGCTGTGCCAGCCCGACGCCACTTTTCTTCTTCTGCTTCTTCGTCTCCTCCACTGCCCCTGCCCCTGCCTTCGACCTCGCTGCTGCAAACTTCGTCTCCTCCTCTGCCGTCTTCGCCTTCGCCTTCTATCCTGATAGTACTGCCTTCACTTTCTGTCCCGCTGGTGCCGCCTTCACCTTCTGTCCCGCCGGTGCCGCCTTCACCTTCTGTCCCGCCGGTGCCGCCTTCGTCTTCTGTCCCGCCGGTGCTGCCCTCATCGTCTGTCCCGCCGATGCTAACTTTGTCTTCTTCTTCTGTTCCGTCGTTGCTGCCTTCGTCTTCTGCCCCGCTGGTGTCGCCTTCGTCTTTTGTCCCGTCAGTGCCGCCTTCGTCGCCACCTCGGCCACCGCCATATGACTGTGATAAACTAAAATCATGCCTTTTTAACGCTCAGTCAACATGCAAGGATGGCAAAGCCGAAGTCATTGCTGACTTTATCGCAGATGAGCATGTTGACATTGCTTTTATCACAGAGACATGGCTTAACCCCCTTGGTCATGAACCTATACATGCTAGCCTCACTCCGAGTGGTTACAGGCTTGCTTCTTTCTATTGCTCATCTCGAGGTGGTGGTATCGCCATCCTCTACGACTCACTCCATTCCCGCCTATCTTTCTCGCAGTCTCTGCCTTTCTCCCATCCTTCTTTCGAGCACGTTGAAGTATCCTTCCAATCCACCCCTCACCCCATCACCTTCTCCTGTGTCCATCGACCTCCACCTAGCTCTGCCAACAAACTCACCACATCCACGTTTCTCTCTGACTTTGACCAACTGCTTGACCACTACTGCCTCTTACCTGGAAATCTCATCATTCTAGGTGACATCAATGTCCACTATGACAACACTCACTGTTATGACACAAGACATATCATCAACTCTCTGTCCAATCACAATATGACTCAACACATTTCTGAACCAACCCATCAAAAAGGTCACATTCTTGACTGGATCATTTCTCGTGATCACCACAATTCAGCTACTGACAACTGCTTAGTTCTTTCTACCCGTCTAACTTCAGCCCTTCCATCTGACCACTCTGCAATTCTCTGTTCTCTTGACATTTCTCCTCCTTCCCGTACCACGCGCACAGTGACTCGACGCAATCTCAAATCTATCGACCTCTCCACATTTTCATCTGATGCCTCCCGTCTCCTTTCTGAAAAGTCACATAACCTTGCCGATGAATTCTATACTACTCTCCACCATCTTCTGGACACTCATGCTCCAGCCACAACTCGTCTTTTACCTGACCGCCCCTCTAACCCCTGGCTCACTCATGAGATTGCCTGTGCAAAACGTGCCCGCCGCAGAGCAGAGCGCCGCTGGCGCAAATCCAAACTCACTGTACACAGGCAACTTTTCCAAGCCTCTAAAACAAAAGTATCCACCCTCATTGCATCTGCAAAAACAAGCTATTTCCAAACCAAAATCCTGAATGCCTCTTCTTCAAAAGAACTCTTTACAACCATGAATCATCTCCTTGGCACACGAAAAGATTTACCTCTCCGAACAAAACATACAATTGAAGAACTCCCATCTGTATTCTCCCAAGTATTTCACCACCAAAATACAAACTCTTCGTGACAGGCTTGACAGGACACCCTGTCAACCATGCCCACCTGACCCTTCCTTCTCTGGCACACCTCTTACTACTTTTACCCCAGTCTCACAAGAAGAAATTCTCAACACAATCAGATCCATGTCGTTCAAAACCTGCGAACTGGATCCTCTTCCAGGTTCTCTCTACTCCGACTGTCTCCCTACTCTCCTCCCATTCATCACTGACATCATCAACGCTTCTTTTCAAACTGGAACTGTCCCAGATTCTTTCAAGTCTGCTATTGTTCACCCTCTCCTCAAGAAACACAATTTAGACCCAAATGAACTGAAAAATTACCGGCCTATCTCTAATCTCTCTTTCTTGTCAAAACTCCTTGAAAAAGTCGTCCTCAACCAGCTGAACTCTCACCTGTCTGCCAACAATCTCCTCAATCCTTTCCAGTCAGCCTACCGCCAGTGCCATAGCACTGAAACTGCCCTACTACATATTCTCAACAATCTCCTCCTTGCAATTGATACTGGCAAAACACTCCTTGATCTGTCTGCAGCCTTCGATACCATTGACCATGGTATTCTCCTTTCTAGACTTCATCATACTTTTGGCATCTCTGACATTGCTCTCTCCTTTTTCACTTCGTACTTATCAAACAGAAAACAAACTGTTCTCATCAATGGCACTTACTCTCAACCTGCATACCTGACCTGTGGTGTTCCACAAGGATCTGTCCTTGGCCCTGTTCTTTTCACTCTTTATACCTCCCCCCTGTCCACCATCATCAACTCCCACTCTATAAAACACCACTTCTATGCTGATGACACCCAACTTCAAGACAGTGACTCACCTGATAATATACAGCGCCTGTTGACTCGCACCACTGAGTGTTACTCGGACATTAAGAACTGGATGACGTTCAACAAACTTCAGCTTAATGACGACAAGACAGAAGCTATCCTCATTGGCACCCGTCAGAAACTTTCTCAGCTGCCTCCTCTTTCTCTCCCATTATGTAACACATCAGTCCCAATTTCTGATTCAGCTAAAAACCTTGGTGTCTGCATTGACTCTACCCTCTCCATGAACAACTTTGTTTCTCAAACTGCCAGATCTTGCTACTATCATCTCCATCGTATAAGCCTGATCAGGAAGTATCTCTCTGTCGAAACAACTGCAAAACTCGTTCTCTCCTTCATAATGTCTCGCATTGACTATTGCAATTCACTCCTGTCTGGTCTTCCTGCCTCCACCATTCACATCCTACAGCGCATTCAAAACAATGCTGTACGCCTTGTACTCAAAAAGAAAAAAGCTGACCACATATCTCCTCTCCTGGCACAACTTCACTGGCTCCCTGTATCAAAGCGCATACAGTACAAACTAGAGACCATGTGCTACAAAAGCCTCAATAACGCAGCCCCTGATTACCTGTCAAGCCTACTTGAGATCTATCTTCCCTCACGTACCCTCCGCTCTGCCTCCGATCCTCTGACTTTTCGCTTTCCACGCACTAAGCTCAATACCTATGGTCCACGAGCCTTTTCTGTTTCTGGTCCACTCTCCTGGAACAAACTTCCTCTCTCAGTCCGTCAGCAACCTACTTTTGTCTCCTTCAAATCCGCTCTCAAAACTCACCTTTTCTCCTCTGCATAAAATCCTAACCTCACTCAACCCCCCTCTGCAGCCTGTCTCCGCTCGGAGGGGAATCACTTTGTTTTAATATATAATTGTATATGATATGCTCTCTATAATTTTCCATTGCTTTTATTCTTGCTTTTATTGCTTTTATTCTTTCTCCCCATTTATAGCCATGCCTGTGTGTGTGTGTGTGTGTGTGTGTGTGTGTGTGTGTGTGTGTGTGTGCGTGTGTGTGCGTGCGTGCGTGTGTGTCTGTTTCAGCGCTTAGATTTGATTTTGTCGAGATTTTGCGCTATATAAATATTGTAATTATTATTATTATTGAATTGGGAGGCAGGCCATTTGATATCAACATCATTCAGGTGTATGCACCAACATCTGCATGTACTCAGGAAGACATCGACAACTTCTACGAAGTATTACAGATAGCCAAGGTCCAATGTAAATCGCAAGAAGTTACAGTAATAATGGGAGATTTTAATGCTAAAGTGGGACAGGATAGGGTGGAGGATATAGTTGGACTTCATGGCCTTGGTACACAAAATGAAAGGGGAGGGCAACTTGTGGAGTGGGCACAGATGAATTGAGTTCATAGTAGGAAACACCTGATTTGAGCAGCCTAACAGAAGAAAATGGACTTGGATGAACCCCCTTTTTCTGGTTGTTAAGTGGTTGACATGTCCTTCTCTGCCCTCTTCTTCTTCTTCTTCCTCTCTTACATTTCTTACTAATTACCTCATTTTCCAGAACCTGAGTGTCATCTTATACAACGAAATTTATCATCTTTACATTTATAAAGAGGTATAGAATCAAAACATTCTTCAGCAACAGTATCCAAATTGAAGACTGATAAATAATTTGCAGTAAACGTGACTCAAAACAGGAAAGCGAATGTCTGTAAGCCTAGTAAATGTGCTTCGTAATACAGTAGTCAGCATAACAACGAATGTCTGAAAGCCTAATGGCTACATTCATAAGGACAGTCCCGGGCGAATCGAATCTCACAGCAGATCAACATTTGACAGCGGTATCACATTCACATTACTATCGTATTCCCAGCAGAATCACTGATCTATCTGAGACACGATGCCATGCACAAAGGACATTGATTAATCGTTAACTGCCTTTTATATCTACAAAGACCCCCTAAAAGCTTTTGGCCAACGTTGTGTCGCGCTAGCAATGACAGTTCGACCAAGGACACAAGCGTTGAACTCTCTCTCTCTATCTCTCTCTCTCTCTCTCTCTCTCTCTCTCTCTCTCTCTCTCTCTCTCTCTCTCTTTCTTTCTTTCTCTGTGAAATGTAACTGCTGGAGCCATGCGTCAACATTTGTGGTCTTGATATTAATTAAATTCAGTTCTGTAGGGTAACTTACTAACTCTGCCCCTGTTTTTGCGTATCATGAATTGAAATTTCAGCAGCTACGATATATACAACACATTCAAACGTAAAAGGTATTGTAACAGAGAGCACAAAATATCGCTGTTTTCAGATGATGTATACTACGCACAAAAAGTTAAGGATCACTTGCACAAAAATTCATAACTTTCAAAATTAGAAAGCCAATGCGTTGAAGTTTGGCAAACATTTAATTCCATGCTTTAGTGATAACGATACACAATTGCCTTCAATTTCGAGCAATCGTTTGGTGTGTACATTTGATCAAAGTGGGTACGTATCGAAATTTGATTTCCCAAAGTCATTGAAATCACAAGACAGGGCATTCTGATGCTCCCAAAAGTTCAGTAATGCGTGTAACCGCCATGGCTGTTTTGGCACTCGACGCAGCGAGTCCTCATCGAGTTGACCAGGTTGGTGAAGATCCTCTGTGGAAGCGCCTGCCACTCAGCCTGCAGCATCTGGTAGAGGTGTTGGGCATCCCTGGGAGGGGGGTGGTTGCTCCTCACTTTGCGATCCAGCTCATCCCAGAGGTTCTCAATCGGGTTGAGATCGGGACTGCATGCTGGCCACTCCATTCTGTTGACTCCAGACTGCTGCAGGAAGTCGTTGACCACCCTTGCCCTGTGGGGGCGAGCGTTGTCATCCTGGTAGACAGCCGTCGGTCCCATCTGCTGCAGTGTAGGCACAGCCAGCGGTCGAAGGATCTCATCCCGGTATCGGAGGCCAGTCAGGTTACCCTGTACATGATACAAGGGTGTTCTGTGGTGAAGGCTGAAGGCCCCCCAGACCATTACAGAACCTCCATCAAAAGCCACCTTTTCTTGGACAGTGGTGTCAATAAAGCGTTGCCCTGGGCGCCTCCAGACCCTCAGTCGGCCGTCGTTGTGGTTCATGGTGAAGCGTGATTCATCACTGAACAGGACCTGGGACCATTGCTGACGTGTCCACCTCACGTGACGTCTGCAGAAGGCGCGGCGTGCTGCCCTATGGGCTGGAGTTAAGCGTGGCCGTACAGCTGGGCGACGAGAACGGAGGTTAAACCCATGAAGGCGGTTCCGTATGGTCTGCTGGCTGATGTTGATGTTAGTAGCCACCCTCAGCTGCCTTCGAATGATGCTGGAAGAGGCTGTTCTTGTCTACAGGGCTTGTCGTTCAATGAGACGATCTTCACGTGGGTTTGTCTTCTTCGGTCGACCAGATCTGCGTCTTTCATGGACTCTCCCAGTGGCTGTGAAGCGTTGAATCAGTCTGACAATGACCGAGATGGACACCTGAAGTCGCCTGGCCACTTCTCGCTTGGGAACACCATCTTGGAACCATGCAACAGCTCGTCCCCTCTCAAACTCGCTCAATTTTCGTCGTGGAGGCATTGTCAGATCAGGCCTACTACTGGTGGAATGTCTTCTTATAAAGCCAAGCAAGAGACAGCATCTCACACAAAAACAGCAGTGCTTGCTCGTGCATAATGGTTTTTCCATCTGGCTTGTGCAATGTGTTCAGGCAGAACGGTCCAAAACAAGGTCCTTTTTCGCAAGTTTCCGCTTTTCCGTTTGCTCAGTAGTAGAGAATCCCGTGCAATTTTCGCACTAACACAACATCGCCCACTTACAGCTGAACAAGAATTCATAACAATTTGGCTGGACTGAGAAATAAATAACAGTAGCGAACTGAGTTTATTACGCACCTGTTTTCTCATAGTGATCCTTAACTTTTTGTGCGTAGCTTAGTTACATTGGCTTCCATTCAAATCAAAAATCGAGTGTGAAATTGCTATGCTCTGCTTGCAGTGTCAAATTTCCATCATCGTTGCCAACACATGTCAGATCTCCTGCTGTTCTATTAAGCCTTCTAAAGATTTCAGGTATCAAGGAGTTTTTTTGTTTGCAAAGAAATTACCTTAGAATCTTTGTATAATCAGGATGTGAAAAATATTTTACAGGACTTTACAACACTGTCAGTTTTGTTTGATTTTCTTGTTCTCTCTCCACCTCTCCAGACAGACAGATATAAAGAAAAGAAAGAAACGAAAAGGAACATGTGCTCATTGTTGTTCTCAGCCCCTTGCAGCGCTGCATGCGTCGGTCCCACAGTGACAGATTATTTTCGAGTTGGGTAGCCATACCGAAACACAGATGGCGTAATGTAGAGGGAGTTAACGACCTCTTGAATTAGCCAAGCTGTTGTCAACACCTTTGGATTTGTTGGTAAGAATGCTTTTCATCTTATTGAATGCTGTTTTGGCTTGACTGATTCTGCTGGCTATTTCTTTCTGATGTGCATCTGCCGTCTTGTGAGATGGTCATTCCCACATATTTAAACTTATCAACCTGTCTCAAGGCTGTACCGTTTGCTGTTATTTTGCATGAAGGGATTTCATGTTTTTACTGATTACCCATGACTTCCATCTTCCTATTTAGCTCTAATCTTTTATGTTTGCTTTCTAGTTCTATTATATTCACAAGGTTTTGTAGTTCCCTTTCATTTTCTGCAATTAGCACGGTGTCATCAGCGTATCGAATGTTGTTTATCATTTTTCCTCCAACCTCTATCCCAGGGTGTTCTTCTACGTTTCTAATGATGTTTTGGCTGTAAAGTGAAAACACATCTGGTGACAAAACACAAACTTGCCTGACTCCTCTTTTGAAATTTTGGAAAGAGTTTATATCGTTTTCTATTCTCTTTGCAGCTGTTGGCAGCGTGGGTATTTTCCATCAATATTGAGTCTTTCTAGTTGGTTGATCAATTCTTCATGTCTTACCCGATCGAAAGCCTTGGTATTTTCAACAAAGCATAAAGACAAATCCTTTCAATTCGATTGACCTCTCTATGATAGTTCTTAGGATGGATATGGCATTAATAGTCGGTTGTTATTTGCTCTTATCTATTATTTAATGGTAGGTCCCTTTACTACATTCCAAACATTACTCTTAGCTAGTGCATCATCTCACTTCCGCCCCGACATCATATTCACTCAAAAACACATCATGATGTCATTATTCTTTTTCTCACACTGGACAGGGAAGTTTCAGTCTTCTTCTCCTAATTTTTGCATCTGATGTTTTATTGTTTGTGATCTTACGCTTGACAAATGCCAATTGGCCGAAAATTTGCGCCTGTTTTGTCTGGTTTTGCGCCTGTTTTGTCTGGGTTCCTATACTTTTATCGAGTTTTTTTTTTTTTTTTTTCTGGTTCCTGACAGTTGATTGCTTAAGATTTAATGTTTTGATAAGAATAAAATAATAAATCATAACAATAATAATAAGGATAATAAGTAATAATAATAATGATAATAATAATGATAATAATGATAATGCACCAAATCTTGATACCAGAATTAAATTAAAGCGAACACTCTCATTATTCATCAACACCTACCAAAACTCCAGAGCACAAAGCACATGCAAACTGGGAGGGGGAGGACAGGAATAGAGTGGGGCAAAAACGTAGGCATGTGGAGGGGAAAATCACTGCTGGACAGAAAGGTATGTCTTGAAGATAACTTGAAAGAAGATAGAGTATATGACTGTTGAACTGACGGGGGAAGATCGTCCCACTTGTACAAAACAAGAGCGGCGATTGACTGTGGTATGTCTTATCAAGAAATTTGTAAACAACTAGTCCTTGTGATGAAGGAGAATGGAGAGGTCAGGCAAGGGTGTTTTTCATATAACATGATTTTTCTGTTTTGTAATTGCAAAAATTTGCCATAAAACTGAACTGAAACTAGCTTAACGACACAGCAATGTTATTCAGCATTATATGCTCACTAACGCTGTTGCATGTAGAGACAGTTGCCAGTCTCCATATTCATTATCTATGTGTATAATCTAACAGGATTATCACGTCAGCGTACGTCTGCTTTGAAAGGAAAAAAGGAGCTGTTCGAACAGAAAGTCAAACATATAGAGAACTGACGGTCGTGATAGTCAAAATGCGTAAACGTCGAACTTCCAATCGGAAGGCTGATTTTTCTACCCACCTAAGTCAACATGTTTGCAGACATGCTAGTGCCTAAACCCCCTTCATGTTGTATGTATATACAGATATGCACTTTAGTCAACCTGTCAGTGGATGACATAGTTTCGGTTTCAATTTCAGTTTCTCAAGATGACGTCTCCACGCTCAGAACGAATTCCATGTATACACTAACGTCACAGATGTCATGTGATGGTGATCGAAGACAAGTCTGCACATAAATCCATAAGCTGACTAAGTCCTGAGTCCTACCTACCCTATGTTTTACCTAGCCTACATTTTTACTAGTATTGTATCAGGCTATCGGTAGAACAATCTTGGTTACTCGGAGCACCAATGCCTCGTCATTCTCTGAACAATCATCTCCAAACTCCCAACGCCATATGATAGCCATTTCATCCAGCAAAGGGAGGAAATCCATAGGCTACATGACTCATTTGGACTCAGTCATCAACTGATGACTTTACAAACTGAATAGTTAGCCATTTCATCAAGCAAAGGGGGCAGGGACTGGGGGTAGGGGGGCTATCCATAAGCTGCATGAATGAAATAAAAAATAGTTTTGTTACGTGCGATGTAGAGTTAGGTGGAAGGCAAATGGAGAAAAAAGTACAAAAATTTTTATGGAGATAAAAAAAAATAAAATAACAATTTGATCTAGGCAACTTTATAAAATAATCGAAAATTTTTTAACTCTTGCAAGCCAGAATTCACATAATACAAATGAACGACTACATTTACAGCAAGAGTGCAGGACATTGCAATAGTCAATAGCCAGCCAAAGCATATAAGTGTATAACGCAGGACAAGGTGATCCAATATCACTGTACCCTTTCATTTCATTGCAGAAATGCTGACAATAATGATTGGAGAAGAGAGATATTTAGATTTATCAGAAATATTGCACCTTTTTGACGAATAGATATACTAAATTCCCTAATTCATCTAAACTCGTGCCCTTCGGTTTGTTGTCGCCTGATGTTCTCTTTTCTGAAATTCAAAGACTGTGTGTGAATAGAAAAACAAGAGAGGAATAATTCAAAGACAGTAGTCAAGAATGTTAAGGAAGGGGGAATTGGTATAACTGACTTTTGGCTCTAAAACTCACTTGGATGAGAAAGCTGAGTTTTTTGTTTAAGCATGTCTCCAGAAGAGATAACTCTATTTTGGATATATACGCCAGGGGCATATAAACAGTTTAATCATAAAATAGAACCAAAAAATATCTCCTGAACCTGTGCTAACTGGATTAACTGGATTTATTGTATGAAAGACAATGGAAAATTCCTTGAACGAACAAAATTTAACGCAAAACATGACATAAATATGTATATATTTTGTATTATGCATTAACTTGCCAAATGGTGTGTATTGGACATTGTTCTGAATTAATTTATTTGTTTAAGAACATAACTTATGTGGTTTAAATGACTAAATTTACAAATAAACAAGACATTTTGTAATGTATACATTCTAGTTACAGCATAGAAACAAAATATAAACTTGGTCTTCACCGTACTTCCAATTTTTATTATTAGAGGAAACACTCATGCGCTCACATCCCCTGTCAAGCACAATGAAACTGTGTCATGCACACTGACATGATTCCACATGATTTTTCTTAAGATTATTATTTATTTGTTTATGTCATCTGCGTAACGAATGTTGTTATCATTTTTCCTCCGAGGGCATTCTTGTAGGTTCCTCATGATGGTTTCGCTGTAAAGTGAAAACAAATCTGGTGACAAAACGCAGCCCCCTCTTGATATTTAGGGAAAAGCTCATATCGTTTTCTGTTCTCATTGCTGCTGTTTGTTCCCAATACATATTTCTCATTATTCTTAGATCTTGTCCATCATTATGGAACTTTTCTAATTGGTTTATCAATTCTTCGTGTCTTACCTGATCGAAAGCCTTGGTATAATCACCAAAGCATAAATATAAATCCTTAATCAACTCGATTGACCTCTCTATGATAGTTCTTATGATGTATAAGGCATTGATAGTTCTTTTCCTTTCGACAAATTTACACTGTTCTTCTGCTATTTCTCTTTTGATTCTGTTCTTGTCCTCACCATGATTATTCTTAATAGAATTTTTGTTACATGACTCATCAAGGTGATTGTACGATGGAGTTCGCAGTCTATAAGTAAGAATTGATTTTGACATCTCTTTGGGGATTTTTTCAGTGTCACAGATTTCATTTAGGAGGACTCAATACTTTCTGTAGTAATATTGTCTGGTCCCGGTTCCATCTTTTTGGATGCTGCTCTAACTTCGTTTTCGTTATGGGTGGTCCTTCAACGTTTTTTCTTACAATGTGTTCTTCGTTTCTGTCAGAAACGAAGAACACATTGTCTTTAATGTACTCTCTCCATCTATCTGCCATCTATCTAATATTTTGTCTTTTTCCTTAATAAGCAACTTTAGATTTTAAGCAACCGGTTGATGTGCACGTTTTTTTCATGCGGGCAGTTTCTTTTTATGTTTCTGTACGTAAATTGAGAATCTGTTTTGTATCGGTCTTCTATTCATTTGCACTTTGTTGCACCTAGTCCTGATTTCCTTGTTTATCTTTTTCTATTCATTCTCTTTTCCTTTTGCCTTCCTCTAATTTCTTCTGTCATCCACTTCTTTTTTGCTTTTCATTGAACTCTTCCAAGCTTTAATTGTCGAGTTTCTCAAACTTGTCTGTTGTTCCTCACTGTCACCAACGTCATCACGAGCACTGAACTTGTTTTGAACATCGATACGATTAATGAAGATTTTCGTTTCAGCCTGAATCCTCCCATTACAGGACTGTTGTCACTGTTGCAGTCTGCGACTGGTAGTGTTTTTGAAATCAGTAAATAATTTATTACTCTTTTATTTATGAGGATGTAATTTAATTTTTGATTTGTTGTACTATCTCCTGGGTTCATCGTCTGTTAGGTTGCTCAAAACCAGGTGTTTCCTAGAATGAAATCATTTGTTTGTGCCCATTCTCTCCTTTCCTTCTGTGTGCCAAAGGCCATGAGTTCCAACTATGTCATTCACTCTCTCCTGTCCCACTTTAGCATTAAAATCTCCCATTACAATTACTGTAATATCCAGTGATTTGCATTGATCCTTTGTCGTCTCTAATATTTCATAGAAGTTGTCAATTTCTTCCTGAGTACTCGCGGATGTTGGTGCAGATACTGAGATGATGTTGATATCAAATGGCTTGCCATCAACTTAACTAATAAAACTCGGTCTCACACAGCCAAGTATTCTTTGATATACTTTGCCTTTCCATTATGATGCCTACTCCTCTTTCATGTGTGTTTCCACCAGAATGTATCATTGTATGCTTGCCTGTCGCAATTTTGATCTTTTCTTCATTTGATCGCAGTAGCTTGTTGACGGTCAGGTGTTACCAGCAACATATGGGGGAATTTCAAGCCTTATGATGTTCACTTTTGTTCCTTCTGGTCTAGATCCAGCTGGAGCTTTTTCCGCTGCTTTAGGGTCCTCTCTCTCCCCGAAATCGAGAGCTGCTTCAGGACATTATAGCTGATGTGCATATCACCCCCCTTGCTCAAATCTCTATGGTGAGGATTTTTTTCCTTGAAACCTAGATGTCCTCAACTTGCTGGCTAGACTAGCACTCTTTTCAGTCTTGTAGATATGGGCTTCCTCGATTCTACTTTCGTAGGTTACAGTTAGCTCGATTAGAATCACTTGTTTGGATGAATGCGAGTGGAGAACAATGCCTGGTCTCATGTCACTCTTGTTGATGATTTCTGGGGGTGGTTTTTTGTTTTTTTTACCATTGAAGGAGATCTGCTGTGCACTCCCAATCGTCTGCTTCAACATTGTTACAAAAAGGTAAATTAGAAATACCAAAATGGAGATGGAAAGGCTTAACATTAGCGTTTTACGACTAGGGGAAGTGAGATGGAAGGGGCACATCAGGAGAGTATACAGTAATATACTCTGGTTGAAACTCACATGAAAGAGGAGTAGGCATCGTAACGGACAGGGACAATTCAAAAGCAGTCAAAGGATACTGGGCTGTGTCCGACAGAGTTTTGTTGGTTGAATTGGGAGGCAGGCCATTTGATATCAACATCATTCAGGTGTATGCACCAACATCTGCATGTACTCAGGAAGACATCGACAACTTCTACGAAGTATTACAGATAGCCAAGGCCCAATGTAAATCGCAAGAAGTTACAGTAATAATGGGAGATTTTAATGCTAAAGTGGGACAGGATAGGGTGGAGGATATAGTTGGACCTTGGTACACAAAATGAAAGGGGAGGGCAACTTGTGGAGTGGGCACAGATGAATTGAGTTCATAGTAGGAAACACCTGATTTGAGCAGCCTAACAGAAGAAAATGGACTTGGATGAACCCCCTTTTTCTGGTTGTTAAGTGGTTGACATGTCCTTCTCTGCCCTCTTCTTCTTCTTCTTCTTCCTCTCTTACATTTCTTACTAATTACCGCATTTTCCAGAACCTGTGTCATCTTATACAACGAAATTTATCATCTTTACATTTGTAAAGGGATATAGAATCAAAACATTCTTCAGCAACAGTATCCAAATTGAAGACTGATAAATAATTTACAGTAAACGTGACTCAAAACAGGAAAGCGAATGTCTGTAAGCCTAGTAAATGTGATTCGTAATACAGTAGTCAGCATAACAACGAATGTCTGAAAGCCTAATGGCTACATTCATAAGGACAATCCCGGGCGAATCGAATCTCACAGCAGATCAACATTTGACAGCGGTATCACAGTTCACATTACTATCGTATTCCCAGCAGAATCACTGATCTATCTGAGACACGACGCCATGCACAAGGGACATTGATTAATCGTTAACTGCCTTTTATATCTACAAAGACCCCCTAAAAGCTTTTGGCCACCGTTCTGTCATGTCAGAGAGGTCTTTAATGTACTCTCTCCATCTATCTGCCATCTATCTAATATTTTGTCTTTTTCCTTAAATTAATTAATAAGCAATTTTAGATTTTAAGCAACCGGTTGATGTGCACGTTTTTTTCATGCGGGCAATTTCTTTAATGTTTCTTTACGTAAATTGAGAATCTGTTTTGTGTCGGTCTTCTGTTCATTAGCAATGACAGTTTGACCAAGGACACTGTACACAAGCGTTGCTCTTCTCTCTCTCTCTCTCTCTCTCTCTCTTCTCTCTCTCTCTCTCTCCTCTCTCCTCTCTCTCTCTCTCTCTCTCTCTCTCTCTCTGTGAAATGTAACTGCGTCAACATTTGTGGTCTTGATATTAATTAAATTCAGTTGTGTAGGGTAACTTACTAACTCTGCCCCTGTTTTTGCGTATCATGAATTGAAATTTCAGCAGCTACGATATATACAACACATTCAAACGTAAAAGGTATTGTAACAGAGAGCACAAAATATCGCTGTTTTCAGATGATGTATAATGGATGTCAAATATTTTCCGAGGAATATTTTTTAAGTCGGTTCAGGGGCCATTTGTTTGTGCTGACAAAACAGTCTGGTTATGCAGTAAAACGTGGTCAGAAGTTATGTGCATGGCAACATCCAGATATAAAATTGAATCCCAAGAATTTTTTTTTTTAAGTCTGTATTGAATTTTTTTTAATCAGTTTGCAGGTCCTATGCCGAAAAATAATCTGAAGTTGAAGTTTTGGTTTGAAAGAATTTTTTTCCTCCCGGAAAAACAATTGCTATATTCAGTCTTAGTACATCTTTAGAATCTATTCTCAGTTTTCTTTTAAAGCGTGTGAGTAATCTTCATTTGTCCGAAACAGAACGGAATTAACCGAAAGACAACCACAAAAGCAATATACACGCACGCACGCACGCACGCACGCACGCACGCGCGCACGCACACACACACACACACACACAGACGCACAGACACACACGTGGACACACACATTCACAGACATGCACAGACACACACACAGACAATACACACATGAGCATTCACACAGACACAAACAAACACGCACACACACGCACACGCGCGTGCGCTCGCGCGCGCGCGCACACACACACACACACACACACACACACACACACACACACACACACACCACACACACACACAATGATGTTCAGAATATCGGTCTCATCTGTCATTTCAGCAGTGGCCCGCACAAATACGGAGCTCTACAGGGATGATTCTTCACCCCTGCGTTGTTTACGCTCTCCACTTCTGACTGCTTTTGCTCCACCATGGGTCAAATTTTCCGATGACACATCGCTTGACCAGCCTCATTACGTCTGCCAAGAGCATTGCCTCACTAGTTTCCATCTGCAGTGCTTGTGCCAGAACCTGGACTATGTGCCAAACACGGACTTTCTGGACCAGGCCAAAATGACAAGCATGCATGCGCACTTCAGATCACGACGACCTCGCTGCTTTGCCATGTCCGCTGCATGCAGGAGGCCCCATCAACCTGTAACAGAAAGCTCGCTGCAGGATCTCAGCCCAGTATGGATATATGAGAAGACATTTTTCAATAAGTATAATTGTGTTAAGAAACGTTATCTGAGATCGCATATTGTGTGAAATTGGCATGTGATTTAATGTAGATGTTCCCGTGAAAAATTTTTTTGAAAAGGTGATAAGTACGCACATCGTTTTACAGGACTTTACAACACTGTCAGTTTTGTTTGATTTTCTTGTTCTCTCTCCACCTCTCTCTCTCTCTCTCTCTTTCTCTCTCTGTTTTCTCTCTCTCTCTCTCTCTCTCTCTCTCTCTCTCTTTCTCTCTGTCTCTCTGTATGTGTGTGTGTGTGTGTGTGTGTGTGTGTGTGTGTGTGTGTGTGTGTGTGTGTGTGTGTGTGTGTGTGATCAATACCTTATATACATAAATACATAGCCTACTTTTTTAATTCTGTGGAGAACTTTATTTTCAAAACTTTTTATATTACACTGGATACCAGGTTCATTCAAATGCCCGTGAATTTTAGTCATTCAAACAATTTGAATTAGGGAACTTGTTCATTATAGTATATTTTACACACACTCAGTTTTAATTCTGTTAAAGAGCTCCGCATCAGTGAAGGCTTACATTATGGATATCACTAAACCTAGCTCGAAACCAGCTCAAATGAGCAACCTCACAGCAGAGGAAGAACAGATGAACTGAACAGACTCATGAAAATGCGGTTTAGACAAGCACATGCTTGCAAAGAAATTACCTTAGAATCAGGATGTGAAAAATATTTTACAGGACTTTACAACACTGTCAGTTTTGTTTGATTTTCTTGTTCTCTCTCCACCTCTCCAGACAGACAGATATAAAGAAAAGAAAGAAACGAAAAGGAACATGTGCTCATTGTTGTTCTCAGCCTTTTGCAGCGCTGCGTGCGTCGGTCCCACAATGACAGGTTATTTTCGAGTTGGGTAGCCATACCGAAACACAGATGGCGTAATGTAGAGGGAGTTAACGACCTCTTGAATTATCCAAGCTGTTGTCAACACCTTTGGAGCTTTCGTTGCTATGGTCATTAGGAATATGGTCATCAAAACAATGGCTCAACAACAACTATTTTTAAGCCAGTCTCTGAACTAGCCAAGCTTCACGCAATATCGCAGGTAATGTCTTTGGCGCTGTCGTCGTTCTGTACCCGTTTCCTGAACCTTGTAAAGCTGTTGCTAATACCATTACATCACAAATCGGGCGAGAGCTGCTGTAAGCTTTTGGCTACCTCCAGATATGATTTGCAGTGATCTCTTGTTTCTCTTCCTTTTGCTTGGCAACCATTTTGAGTGTTATTTTTGATTATTAGTGGTACATACCTGTTAGGTGTATTTTTCCCATGAACAGAATGCTGCTTTGACCGCTTTCTTGTTGTGAGCTTTGACATGCACTAAGTACATGGTGTTACACAGAAGCTAGCTGTATTAAAAAAAAATTAGAATTCAGAGCGCCGCTTGTGAAAAGAAATGACAGGATTTTTTTCCTTCCTTCTTTCGTGGACTGCAATTTCCACATACATCTGAACATTCGTGCTTATTATTCAACTTCAGCAGCATTTGAAGTCACTTCTTTTCTCTTCTCTTAAACCGGTATTTATCATTGTAACTCTGCTCTTTGTTTTGCTTGCTTTTTCTGTTGCATGCCTCCAGCGTATTCAGAATTTTCGTGACCCTTCATAAGAAGAAGCGGGATCCTATCACTTCTTTGCTTCACTTTTTCAAAGAATTTCATACAAAATCAATGCATCATGTTACAGGTGAATTAATTTACCTATTCATCTTTGTGACACCTCAGAAATGAAATTGTACATAGGAGATCAGTTATGGGTTTTTGAAACCCCCTGAAGAATACATAGATAATACTCTAATTGTGGTATTGTATGGTGTGCATCTTCCACCCTCTGTCCTCAGCCACGCTGCAAGTCCATCCAATATTTTTTGCCTGGGTCTACCTGGTGCTCTCTTTCCCTCCAGCTTTCCTGTTATGACCAGGTGCTCTAATTCCCCTTTCCTCATAAAATGACCTATAAATATTGCCAGTCGTTTCCTAATCTTCCTTTTCAATGATATACCTGTGGCTGCCTCCATCAAGACTGTCTCATTTGTTTTCTTTGCTGTCCAACTAGGCTGCCTCAATCCTGTTCTGGTTTTGCGTGTTGACTGACCACGCCTCACAACCATATAACATTATTGGTTCTATATAACATTCAAGAACTCTCTTCCTGATGTTAGATTGATAGGCATTTGTTGGTAAGAATGCTTTTCATCCTATTGAATGCTGTTTTGGCTTGACTGATTCTGCCGGCTATTTCTTTCTGATGTGCATCTGCCGTATTGTGAGATGGTCATTCCCACATATTTAAACATATCAACCTGTCTCAGGCTGTACCGTTTGCTGTTATTTTGCATGAAGGGATTTCATGTTTTTACTGATTACCCATGACTTCCATTTCCTATTTAGCTCTAATCTTTTATGTTTGCTTTCTAGTTCTATTATATTCACAAGGTTTTGTAGTTTCCTTTCATTTTCTGCAATTAGCACGGTGTCATCAGCGTATCGAATGTTGTTTATCATTTTTCCTCCAACCTCTATCCCAGGGTATTCTTCTACGTTTCTGATGATGTTTTGGCTGTAAAGTGAAAACACATCTGGTGACAAAACACAAACTTGCCTGACTCCTCTTTTGAAATTTTGGAAAGAGTTTATATCGTTTTCTATTCTCTTTGCAGCTGTTGGCAGCTAATTATACGTGGGTATTTTCCATCAATATTGAGTCTTTCTAGTTGGTTGATCAATTCTTCATGTCTTACCCGATCGAAAGCCTTGGTATTTTCAACAAAGCATAAAGACAAATCCTTTCAATTCGATTGACCTCTCTATGATAGTTCTTAGGATGGATATGGCATTAATAGTCGGTTGTTATTTGCTCTTATCTATTATTTAATGGTAGGTCCCTTTACTACATTCCAAACATTACTCTTAGCTAGTGCATCATCTCACTTCCGCCCCGACATCATATTCACTCAAAAACACATCATGATGTCATTATTCTTTTTCTCACACTGGACAGGGAAGTTTCAGTCTTCTTCTTCTAATTTTTGCATCTGATGTTTTATTGTTTGTGATCTTACGCTTGACAAATGCCAATTGGCCGAAAATTTGCGCCTGTTTTGTCTGGTTGTATTGAATACGGGTTCCTATTCTTTTTTCGTGTTTTTTTTTTTCTTCTGGTTCCTGACAGTTGATTGCTTAAGATTTAATGTTTTGATAAGAATAAAATAATAATCATAACAATAATAATAAGGATAATAAGTAGTAATAATAATGATAATAATAAATAATGATGATGATAATGCACCAAATCTTGATACCAGAATTAAATTAAAGCGAACACTCTCATTATTCATCGACACCTACCAAAACTCCAGAGCACAAAGCACATGCAAACTGGGAGGGGGAGGACAGGAATAGAGTGGGGCAAAAGCGTAGGCGTGTGGAGGAGAAATCACTGCTGGACAGAAAGGTATGTCTTGAAGATAACTTGAAAGAAGAATATATGACTGTTGAACTGACGGGGGAAGATCGTCCCACTTGTACAAAACAAGAGCGGCGATTGACTGTGGTATGTCTTATCAAGAAATTTGTAAACAACTAGTCCTTGTGATGAAGGAGAATGGAGAGGTCAGGCAAGGGTGTTTTTCATATAACATGATTTTTCTGTTTTCTAATTGCAAAAATTTGCCATAAAATTGAACTGAAACTAGCTTAAAACGACACAGCAATGTTATTCAGCATTATATGCTCACTAACGCTGTTGCATGTAGAGACAGTTGCCAGTCTCCATATTCATTATCTATGTGTATGATCTAACAGGATTATCACGTCAGCGTACGTCTGCTTTGAAAGGAAAAAAGGAGCTGTTCGAACAGAAAGTCAAACATTATAGACAACTGACGGTCGTGATAGTCAAAATGAGTAAACGTTGAACATCCAATCGGAGGGTCTCCAAGGCTGGAGATTTTTCTACCCACCTAAGTCAACATGTTTGCAGACATGCTAGTGCCTAAACCCCCTTCATGTTGTATGTGTATACAGGTATGCACTTTAGACAACCTGTCAGTGGATGACATAGTTTCGGTTTCAATTTCAGTTTCTCAAGATGACGTCTCCACGCTCAGAACGAATTCCATGTATACACTAACGTCACAGATGCCATGTGATGGTGATCGAAGACAAGTCTGCACATAAATCCATGAGCTGACTAGGTCCTGAGTCCTACCTAGCCTGTTTTACCTAGCCTACATTTTTACTAGTATTGTATCAGGCTATCGGTGGAACAATCTTGGTTACTCGGAGCACCAATGCCTCGTATGCGTGTGATTAGATGTCGTGCCAGCAGGCAGCAAAAATGTGTGTGGTGTTTTACAGTGATTTTGTCGTGGTTCTATTTGATTTTATGCATTGAATTTTTTTTAAATTTGAACATTTTACCAGATAATCTGATTTTAAAGTTTTATATACTTACTTTTCATCATTTTAATTCAGCCGCTCAAGTCTGACATTTAACTGTGAACAGTGTTTACATTTTGGCCTACTGTGTTCGTCCAGCGCTACAGCTCCCAAACCTTTGTTGTTCTCTGGTTTCAAGTGTGTTGTGAACTGACCAACCCACACACCAAATATCATCCTTTCCCGACTGGTTCGTAATAATGGACGCGTCCTTCATAAAACAAATTGGACTGACACTTTTCAAACACAGCAAGTGTTACCTCGGTGGAGACGTTTACCAGCGCATACGTGCATTGAGGCTGTGTCGAAAGCCCCGCACTGCGCGATCCTGTCGTGCTGGACGTCTCCACCGTCTTTGACACAACGTGCCTCCACTGAACCAGTCCAACACCACACTTCGTCTTCTGCTTCATCGTCTCCTCCACTGTCCCTGCCCTCGACCTTGCTGCTGCAGATTTGTTTCTCCTCTGCCATCTTCGCCATCGCCTTCTGTCCTGATGGTGCCGCCTACACCTTCTGTCCTGATGGTGCCGCCTTCACCTTCTGTCCTGCTGGTGCCACCTTCACCTTCTGTCCCGCCGGTGCCGCCTTCATCTTCTGTCCCGCCGGTGCTGCCCTCATCTTCTGTCCTGCGGGTGCCGCCTTCGTCTTCTGTCCCGTCGATGCTGCCTTCATCTTCTGTCCCGCTGGTGCCGCCTTCATCTTCTGTCCCATTGGTGCCGCCTTCATCTCCACCTCGGCCACTGCCATGTGACTCTGACAGCGTTAAGCTCAGTCAATATGCAAAGACGGCAAAGCGAATGTCATTGTTGACTTCATCGCAGATGAGCATGTTGACATTACTTTTATCACCGAAACATGGCTTGGTCATGAACCTATACATGCGAATCTCATTCCGAGTGGTTACAGGCTTGCTTCTTTCCATCGCCCATCCCGAGGTGGCGGTATTGCCATCCTCTACAACGACTCACTCCATTCCCGCCTATCTTTCTCCACAGTCTCTGCCTTTCTCCCATCCTTTTTTCGAGCACGTTGAAGTATCCTTCCAATCCACCCCTCATCCCATCACCTTCTCCTGTGTCTATCGACCTCCACCTAGCTCTGCCAACAAGCTCACCACATCCATGTTTCTCTCTGACTTTGACCAACTACTTTACTACTGCCTCTTACCTGGAAATCTCATTATTCTAGGTGACATCAACGTCCACTATGACAACACTCACCGTTATGACACAAGACATACCATCAACTCGCTGTCCAATCACAATATGACTCAAAACATTTCTGAATCAACCCATGAAAAAGGTCACACTCTTGACTGGATCATTTCTCGTGATCACCACAATTCAGCTACTGACAACTGCTTAGTTCTTTCTACCCGTCAAACTTCAGCCCTTCCATCTGACCACTCTGCAATTCTCTGTTCTCTTGACATTTCTCCTCCTTCCCGTACCACGCGCACAATGACTCAACGCAATCTCAAATCTATCGACCTCTCCACTTTTTCAGCTGATGCCTCCCGTCTCTTTTCTGAAAAGTCACATAACCTTGCCGATGAATTCTATACTACTCTCCACCATCTTCTGTACACTCATGCTCCAGCCACAACTCGTCTTTTACCTGACCGCCCCCCTACCCCCTGGCTCACTCATGAGATTGCCTGTGCAAAACGTGTCTGCCGCAGAGCAGAGCGCCGCTGGCACAAATCCAAACTCACTGTATCCACCCTCATTGCATCTGCAAAAATAAAGCTTTTTCCAAACCAAAATCCTAAATGCCTCTTCTTCAAGAGCAGAGCAGAGCGCCGCTGGCACAAATCCAAACTCACTGTATCCACCCTCATTGCATCTGCAAAAACAAGCTTTTTCCAAACCAAAATCCTAAATGCCTCTTCTTCAAAAGAACTCTTTACAACCATGAATCATCTCCTTGGCACACGAAAAGATTTACCTCTCCCAACAATACACACAAATGAACTCCCATCTGTATTCTCCAAGTATTTCACCACCAAAATACAAACTCTTCGTGACAGGCTTGACAGGACACCCTGTCAACCATGCCCACCTGACCCTTCCTTCTCTTACTACTTTTACCCCAGTCTCACAAGAAGAAATTCTCAACACAATCAGATCCATGTCGTTCAAAACCTGCGAACTGGATCCTCTTCCAGGTTCTCTCTACTCCGACTGTCTCCCTACTCTCCTCCCATTCATCACTGACATCATCAACACTTCTCTTCAAACTGGAACTGTCCCAGATTCTTTCAAATCTGCTATTGTTCACCCTCACCTCAAGAAATACAATTTAGACCCAAATGAACCGTGTAGGGAGCTCTGGGTAAGAGGTAGCACCTTTGATGTCTGGCAGCTGCACTCTCTGAGTGGACGGGCACACTGGCCTCACCCAACTCCTAAATCTCTCACGTGTTGGCTCCAAGCGCCACACCCCGGTACATCGCTTCAGCTGGCGGGCCAAACCACGTGAGGGGGTGGTGTTAACATGGCACTACTGGGCGGAAGGGCTCCACGATGAACTACAACGGCCACGTGTTCATGACCAAGGTGAGCTGCTGTGTGGGTGGATATCGGCTGTGGTCAGGCCTGGAGAGGGATGGGCGCCTCCAGGCTATTCATGCCCAAGACACACTACATGATGATGAACCAAAAACCAATGTTGATACCGGCTCAGTCGTCGCCCGGACCAAGGACCGCGCCTTCCGTTGGACACCAGGGCGGAGGTGATAAGTATGCGACTGGTGGAACCTCTTCAAAAAAGATCCGAGGAAGAGAAACTCTCACCATCGCCACATGGAATGTTAGAACACTTGCACAGCCAGGCAAATTGCACGAACTTACGCATGAGCTGGAAAGATATTCCTGGCATGTAGTTGGACTGAGCGAAGTCAGGTGGAAAGATCATGGAAAACACCAAACTGAGGAAGGACATATATTGTACTACAGTGGAGACTTGAAAAAACACATCCACGGCGTAGGATTTCTTGTCAACAAGAACGTCAAGAACTCAATACTCGGGTGCCGCCCAATATCCAACAGGCTCATTTCCATCTGCCTCCGAGCAGCACCATTCAACATCACAGTGATACAAACCTATGCACCGACAACAGACTATGATGATGAGGATGTGGTGGAATTCTACACACAACTTCAAGAAATCATTGACGAGGTTGACAAAAAAGACATCCTTATCATTCAGGGAGACTGGAATGCTAAAGTGGGCGCTGATGCATTAAAAGACTGGAAGAACCATTGTGGGCCCTCCTGTAATGCAATTTCCAACGAGCGAGGACTGCGCCTACTTGAGTTCGCCGGATACAACAACATGACACTGGCTAACAACCCTTGGTGAACACAAGGCGTCACGATGCTGGACTTGGAATGCACCAAATGGGACCAACCACCAGATCGACTACATCTTGGTCCCAATCCGTTTTAGATCTGGAATCTGCAGAGCCAAGACGCGAACATTTCCAGGTGCAGATGTGGGTAGTGACCATGACCTGGTGATAATGAACTTCAAGGTCAGGCTGAAGAAGATCAAGAAGCCCAAGAACACCAGACTGAAGTTCAACTTGGACAGACTCAAGGACCCCTCCATTGCAGAGTCCTTCCAAGCAACAATAGGCGGAAAGTTTGCAGCATTGAGCACACAAGAAGAAACTGCGGAGGAAATGACCACCAAGTTTAACACAGTGATGACAGAGACTGCAAATGACCTCTTAGGAAAACAACGCCGGAAAACCCAACCCTGGATTACAGACGAAATCCTTGAAATGTGTGACAAAAGAAGAGAAATCAAGAAAGTCAAAAATACAACAGACGGAGCCCTAGCCTACAGAAACATCAACAAAGAAATCAGAAAAGGCATGAGGGAGGCCAAAGAAGGATGGATACAAAATAAATGCAAAGAAATAGAAGACAGCCTAAGCAAGAACAACAGCATAAAGGCGTACAAAGTGGTGAAAGAACTCACCACACAGAGACAGGCAAGGATCAGTACCATTCAAGACAAACAAGGAAAGTGCCTGACAGAAGATAAAGAAATCATCCATAGATGACAGAATACTGTTCTGAACTCTACAACCACCAGACACAGGGTGACTCAACTGTCCTTACATGCCAGGAATCAACAAATGACGATGACCACCCTATTCTACGCGAAGAAGTCGAAACAGCAATACGATCGCTGAAAGATGGAAAAGCTGCTGGAGTGGACAACATCCCAGCAGAACTGCAGTGACTGACATCCTCTGGAAAATCTGCAACAAAATCTGGCAGACGGGAGAATGGCCGACACCTTGGACCCAGTCACTAATCATCACACTTTCCAAGAAAGGCAATTTACAACTATGCCAGAATTACAGAACGATCAGCCTTATCAGCCATGCTAGCAAAGTGATGCTGAAAGTCATTTTGAACAAACTGAAACCATAGGCAGAGGAGATCATTGCCGAAGAACAAGCGGGATTTCGCAGTGGTAGAAGCACAACAGAACAAATATTCAACCTCAGAGTCCTATGCGAAAAATACAGCCAACACCAACAGGACATCTACCACGTTTTTATCGACTTCAAAAAGGCATTTGACAGAGTATGGCATGAATCACTGTGGGCCACCATGAGGAAGTACAACATGGGAAGGAAGCTTATTGACACCATCACACAGCTATACGCAAAAGCGAGCAGTGCAGTGCTTGTTGAGGGCACAGTGGGGGACTGGTTTCACACATCAGATGGAGTTCGCCCACCTTGTTCAACATCTTCCTTGAGCGCATTATGACGGATGCCCTTGAAAACCATCACGGCTCAGTCAGTATTGGAGGAAGGACAATCACCAACTTGAGATTTGCCGACGACATCGATGGGTTGGCTGGAAATGAAGACGAACTTGCCAACCTGGTGAAACACCTGGACGAGACATCATCCAGATATGGCATGGAGATCAGTGCCGAAAAGACAAAGTTGATGAGAAACAGCACAAAACCAATAAAAAAGAAGATTACAGTCAGCGGGAGTGAGCTGGAAACCGTGGCTCAGTTCAAATATCTCGGAGCCATTATCAGTGAACAGGGATCGAAAACCGAAGTTCTTGCAAGAGCAGCACAGACAACAGCAGCACTAGCCAAGCTGAAGCCCATCTGGAGGGACAAAAACATCGCCCTCACTTCCAAACTGAAGCTAATGCACGCATTGGTCCTGTCAATCTTTCTCTACGCGTGCGAGTCATGGACACTAACAGCAGAACTGCAAAAGAAGATCCTGGCAGTAGAAATGAGATGCTTTAGAAGAGTGCTTGGCATCTCATACAAAGACCACATTACCAATGAGGAAGTGCGAAGAACAATTTCACAGCATGTCAAAAACTATGAAAACCTTCTGACAACAGTAAGAAAAAGGAAACTTCGGTGGTATGGTCACGTGACAAGAACTAACGGACTATCAAAAACAATACTCCAAGGAACAGTTCAGGGAGGAAGAAAAAGAGGCAGACAGAGAAAAAGGTGGATGGACAATATTGACGAATGGACAGGAAAAAGCTTTGCCACGACCCAGACCCTTGCTCATGACAGACAGAGGTGGAGACAGATGGTGCGACGTTCATCCATGTGGAGCCCCCACGACCCTGGATAGGGTTAAGGGACAGGAAGGAAGGAAGGAAGGAAGGAACCGAAAAACTACCGGCCTCTCTGTAATCTCTCTTTCTTGTCAAAACTTGAAAAAGTTGTCCTCAACCAGCTGAACTCTCACATGTCTGCCAACAATCTCCTCAATCCTTTCCAGTCAGCCTACCGCCAGTGCCATAGCACTGAAACTGCCCTACTACATATTCTCAACAATCTCCTCCTTGCAACTGATACTGGCAAAGTCTCTCTCCTCACACTCCTTGATCTGTCTGCAACCTTTGATACCATTGATCATGGTATTCTCATTTCTAGACTCCATCATACTTTTGGCATCTCTGACACTGTTCTGTCCTGGTTCACTTCATATCTATCAAACAGAAAACAAACTGTTCTCATCAATGGCACTTACTTTCAACCTGCATACCTGACCTGTGGTGTTCCACAAGGATCTGTCCTTGGATCTTTTCACTCTTTACACCTCCCCCCTGTCCACCATCATCAACTTCCACTCTATAAAACACCACTTCTATGCTAATGACACCCAACTTCAAGACAGTGACTCACCTGACAATATACAGCGCCTCTTGACTCACACCACTGAGTGTTACTCGGACATTAAGAACTGGATAACATACAATAAACTTCAGCTTAACGACGACAAGACAGAAGCTATCCTCATTGGCACCCATCAGAAACTTTCTCAGCTGCCTCCTCTTTCTCTCCCATTATGTAACACATCAGTCCCAATTTCTGATTCAGCTAAAAGCCTTGGTGTCTGCATTGACTCTACCCTCTCCATGAACAACTTTGTTTCTCAAACTGCCAGATCTTGCTACTATCACCTCCATCGTATAAGCCTGATCAGGAAGTATCTCTCTGTCGAAACAACTGCAAAATTCGTTCTCTCCTTCATACTGTCTCGCATTAACTATTGCAATTCACTCCTGTCTGGTCTTCCTGCCTCCACCTTTCACATCCTACAGCGCATTCAAAACAATGCTGCATGCCTTGTACTCAAAAAGAAAAAAGCTGACCACATATCTCCTCTCCTGGCACAACTTCACTGGCTCTCTGTATCAAAGCGCATACAGTACAAACTAGACACCATGTGCTACAAAAGCCTCAATAACGCAGCCCCCGATACCTGTCAAGCCTACTTGAGATCTATGTTCCCTCACGACCTCCTCTCTGCCTCCGATCCTCTGACTTTTCGCTTTCCACGCACTAAGCTCAATACCGATGGTCCACGAGCCTTCTCTGTTTCTGGTCCACTCTCCTGGAACAAACTTCCTCTCTCAGTCCGTCAGCAACCTACTTTTGTCTCCTTCAAGTCCGCTCTCAAAACTCACCTTTTCTCCTCTGCATAAAATCCTGACCTCACTCAACCCCCTCTGCAGCCTGTCTCCACTCGGAGGGGAATCACATTGTAATATATAATTGTACATAATATGTTCTCTATCATTTTCCATTGCTTTTATTCTTTTCCCCCATTTATAGCCGTGTGTGTGTGTGTGTGTGTGTGTGTGTGTGTGTGTGTGTGTGTGTGTGTGTGTGTGTGTGTGTGTGTGTGTGTGTGTGTGTGTGTGCGTGCATGTGTGTGAGTGCGTGCGTGTGTGTCTGTTCAGCGCTTAGATTTGGTTTTTATCAAGATTTTGCGCTATATAAATATTGTAATTATTATGTCATTCTCTGAACAATCATCTCCCAAACTACCAACGCCATATGATAGCCATTTCATCCAGCAAAGGGAGGGAAATCCATAGCTACATGACTCATTT